>CM038711.1:4560781-4573281 GCA_021613375.1 Megaleporinus macrocephalus | reverse complement strand
GTAAAAACTCATGTTGTGAAATTCAGGACTAAAAATTCATGTTGTGAAATTCAGGTTTAAAAATTCAGGTCTAAAAATTAATGTAAAAATTCAGGTTGTGGAATTCAGGTTTAAAAATTCAGGTCTAAAAATTCAGGTCTAAAAATTTATGTCGTAAAAATTCAGGTTGTGGAATTTAGGTCTAAAAATTTATGTCGTAAAAATTCATGTTGTGAAATTCAGGTCTAAAAAATCAGATCTAAAAATGAATGTCGTAAAAATTCAGGTTGTGGAATTTAGGTCTAAAAACTCATGTCGTAAAAATTCATGTTGTGAAATTCAGGTTTAAAAATTCAGGTCTAAAAAATCAGGTCTAAAAATCCATGTGGTAAAAATTCAGGCTGTGAAATGTCGTGCCTGCTTTTTCTTCGAGAGCCGCTGAGCGACAGCGAGTGATCTGTTATGGTATATACTGTCCGGTGGGGAAATTCCAGCAGGCCAGTTTTAAATACGTACAGAGGAAGAATATAATGCAGGGGCTGCTCAAAGTGTGAGGACCTGATCTCGAGGTTCTATTTTATCTTCTAAACAGAGCGTCTCTCTCTCTTTCTTCCTCAGTAAAAAACCTCCCATCCGTCTCTGTTTCTCCACAAACGCTGGCAGTGCGCCCAGTTTGATCCCTCAGACACAACACACATGTTCACTGTCCTCAGAAACACAACCACCGCATTCAAAACATGCTTCCAAACTCACAACACCACTCAGACACAACTCACTGCCAGCAGACACGCGAGCAGCACCAGAGCTCCAGCACCAGAGCTCCAGCACCAGAGCTCCAGCATCAGAGCTCCAGCACCAGAGCTCCAGCACCAGAGCTCCAGCATCAGAGCTCCAGCACCAGAGCTCCAGCATCAGAGCTCCAGCACCAGAGCTCCAGCACCAGAGCTCCAGCATCAGAGCTCCAGCATCAGAGCTCCAGCATCAGAGCTCCAGCATCAGAGCTCCAGCATCAGAGCTCCAGCACCAGAGCTCCAGCATCAGAGCTCCAGCATCAGAGCTCCAGCATCAGAGCTCCAGCACCAGAGCTCCAGCACCAGAGCTCCAGCACCGAGTACATCTCCAACCACCAAGAAGAACATCTCAATTATTAAAAAACTCTCAATAAAGTTCCACTGACCAATAACTGACCAGCACATTTCACCATATGACCCTCCTCTCCATGTAAACTGGGTCCTAATCTTGGGTAACGCTTATGTAATCAATCCCCCAACCAATCACAGGGCTGATATCTCTCTGGCTCCACCCACTCAAACCAGTTTCAGAGAGAGAGAAACCTAACCAGCATCACCAAAACACAAACCTTCATTCCTTTATCATCACCAACACTGTTCCTTCATCCCTTCATTCCTTTATCATCACCACCACTGTTCCTTCATCCCTTCATTCCTTTATCATCACCAACACTGTTCCTTCATCCCTTCATTCCTTTATCATCACCAACACTGTTCCTTCATCCATTCATTCCTTTATCATCACCAACACTGTTCCTTCATCCATTCATTACTTTATCATCACCAACACTGTTCCTTCATCCTTTCATTCATCTATCATCACCAACACTGTTCCTTCATCCCTTCATTCCTTTATCATCACCAACACTGTTCCTTCATCCCTTCATTCCTTTATCATCACCAACACTGTTCCTTCATCCCTTCATTCCTTTATCATCACCAACACTGTTCCTTCATCCCTTCATTCCTTTATCATCACCAACACTGTTCCTTCATCTCTTCATTCCTTTATCATCACCAACACTGTTCCTTCATCCCTTCATTCCTTTATCATCACCAACACTGTTCCTTCATCCCTTCATTCCTTTAACATCACCAACACTGTTCCTTCATCCCTTCATTCCTTTATTATCACCAACACTGTTCCTTCATCCCTTCATTCCTTTATCATCACCAACACTGTTCCTTCATCCCTTCATTCCTTTATCACCACCAACACTGTTCCTTCATCCCTTCATTCCTTTATCACCACCATCACTGTTCCTTCATTCCTTCATTCCTTTATCACCACCAACACTGTTCCTTCATCCCTTCATTCCTTTATCATCACCAACACTGTTCCTTCATCCCTTTATTCCTTTATCATCACCAACACTGTTCCTTCATCCCTTCATTCCTTTATCACCACCAACACTGTTCCTTCATCCCTTCATTCCTTTATCATCACCAACACTGTTCCTTCATCCCTTCATTCCTTTACCATCACCAACACTGTTCCTTCATCCCTTCATTTCTTTATCATCACCAACACTGTTCCTTTATCCCTTCATTCCTTTATCATCACCAACACTGTTCCTTCATCCCTTCATTCCTTTATCATCACCAACACTGTTCCTTCATCCATTCATTCCTTTATCATCACCAACACTGTTCCTTCATCCATTCATTCCTTTATCATCACCAACACTGTTCCTTCATCCCTTCATTCCTTTATCATCACCAACACTGTTCCTTCATCCCTTCGTTCCTTTATCATCACCAACACTGTTCCTTCATCCCTTCATTCCTTTATCATCACCAACACTGTTCCTTCATCCCTTCATTCCTTTATCATCACCAACACTGTTCCATCATCCCTTCATTCCTTTATCATCACCAACACTGTTCCTTTATCCCTTCATTCCTTTATCATCACCAACACTGTTCCTTCATCCCTTCATTCCTTTATCATCACCAACACTGTTCCTTCATCCCTTCATTACTTTATTACCACCAACACTGTTCCTTCATCCCTTCATTCCTTTATCATCACCAACACTGTTCCTTCATCCCTTCATTCCTTTATCATCACCAACACTGTTCCTTCATCCCTTCATTCCTTTATCATCACCAACACTGTTCCTTCATCCCTTCATTCCTTTATCATCACCAAGACTGTTCCTTCATCCCTTCATTCCTTTATCATTACCAACTATGTTCCTTCATCCCTTCATTCCTTTATCACCAACACTGTTCCTTCATTCCTTTATCATCACCAACACTGTTCCTTCATTCCTTTATCATCACCAACACTGTTCCTTCATCCCTTCATTTCTTTATCATCACCAACACTGTTCCTTCATTCCTTTATCATCACCAACACTGTTCCTTCATCTCTTCATTCTTTTATCATCACCAACACTGTTCCTTCATTCCTTTATCACCATCAACACTGTTCCTTCATCCCTTCATTCCTTTATCATCACCAACACTGTTCCTTCATCCCTTCATTCCTTTATCACCACCAACACTGTTCCTTCGTCCCTTCATTTCTTTATCATCACTAACACTGTTCCTTCATCCCTTCATTTCTTTATCATCACCAACACTGTTCCTTAATTCCTTTATCATCACCAACACTGTTCCTTCATCCCTTCATTCCTTTATCATCACCAACACTGTTCCTCCATCCCTTCCTTCCTTTATCACCACCAACACTGTTCCTTCATCCCTTCATTCCTTTATCACCACCAACACTGTTCCTTCATCCCTTTATCGTCACCTACACTGTACCTTCATCCCTTCATTCATTTATCACCACCAACACTGTTCCTTCATCCCTTCATTACTTTATCATCACCAACACTGTTCCTTCATCCATTCATTCCTTTATCATCACCAACACTGTTCCTTCATCCATTCATTACTTTATCATCACCAACACTGTTCCTTCATCCTTTCATTCATCTATCATCACCAACACTGTTCCTTCATCCCTTCATTCCTTTATCATCACCAACACTGTTCCTTCATCCCTTCATTCCTTTATCATCACCAACACTGTTCCTTCATCCCTTCATTCCTTTATCATCACCAACACTGTTCCTTCATCCCTTCATTCCTTTATCATCACCAACACTGTTCCTTCATCTCTTCATTCCTTTATCATCACCAACACTGTTCCTTCATCCCTTCATTCCTTTATCATCACCAACACTGTTCCTTCATCCCTTCATTCCTTTATCATCACCAACACTGTTCCTTCATCCCTTCATTCCTTTATTATCACCAACACTGTTCCTTCATCCCTTCATTCCTTTATCATCACCAACACTGTTCCTTCATCCCTTCATTCCTTTATCACCACCAACACTGTTCCTTCATCCCTTCATTCCTTTATCACCACCATCACTGTTCCTTCATTCCTTCATTCCTTTATCACCACCAACACTGTTCCTTCATCCCTTCATTCCTTTATCATCACCAACACTGTTCCTTCATCCCTTTATTCCTTTATCATCACCAACACTGTTCCTTCATCCCTTCATTCCTTTATCACCACCAACACTGTTCCTTCATCCCTTCATTCCTTTATCATCACCAACACTGTTCCTTCATCCCTTCATTCCTTTACCATCACCAACACTGTTCCTTCATCCCTTCATTTCTTTATCATCACCAACACTGTTCCTTTATCCCTTCATTCCTTTATCATCACCAACACTGTTCCTTCATCCCTTCATTCCTTTATCATCACCAACACTGTTCCTTCATCCATTCATTCCTTTATCATCACCAACACTGTTCCTTCATCCATTCATTCCTTTATCATCACCAACACTGTTCCTTCATCCCTTCATTCCTTTATCATCACCAACACTGTTCCTTCATCCCTTCGTTCCTTTATCATCACCAACACTGTTCCTTCATCCCTTCATTCCTTTATCATCACCAACACTGTTCCTTCATCCCTTCATTCCTTTATCATCACCAACACTGTTCCATCATCCCTTCATTCCTTTATCATCACCAACACTGTTCCTTTATCCCTTCATTCCTTTATCATCACCAACACTGTTCCTTCATCCCTTCATTCCTTTATCATCACCAACACTGTTCCTTCATCCCTTCATTACTTTATTACCACCAACACTGTTCCTTCATCCCTTCATTCCTTTATCATCACCAACACTGTTCCTTCATCCCTTCATTCCTTTATCATCACCAACACTGTTCCTTCATCCCTTCATTCCTTTATCATCACCAACACTGTTCCTTCATCCCTTCATTCCTTTATCATCACCAAGACTGTTCCTTCATCCCTTCATTCCTTTATCATTACCAACTATGTTCCTTCATCCCTTCATTCCTTTATCACCAACACTGTTCCTTCATTCCTTTATCATCACCAACACTGTTCCTTCATTCCTTTATCATCACCAACACTGTTCCTTCATCCCTTCATTTCTTTATCATCACCAACACTGTTCCTTCATTCCTTTATCATCACCAACACTGTTCCTTCATCTCTTCATTCTTTTATCATCACCAACACTGTTCCTTCATTCCTTTATCACCATCAACACTGTTCCTTCATCCCTTCATTCCTTTATCATCACCAACACTGTTCCTTCATCCCTTCATTCCTTTATCACCACCAACACTGTTCCTTCGTCCCTTCATTTCTTTATCATCACTAACACTGTTCCTTCATCCCTTCATTTCTTTATCATCACCAACACTGTTCCTTCATTCCTTTATCATCACCAACACTGTTCCTTCATCCCTTCATTCCTTTATCATCACCAACACTGTTCCTCCATCCCTTCCTTCCTTTATCACCACCAACACTGTTCCTTCATCCCTTCATTCCTTTATCACCACCAACACTGTTCCTTCATCCCTTTATCGTCACCTACACTGTACCTTCATCCCTTCATTCATTTATCACCACCAACACTGTTCCTTCATCCCTTCATTACTTTATCATCACCAACACTGTTCCTTCATCCCTTCATTTCTTTATCATCACCAACACTGTTCCTTCATTCCTTTATCATCACCAACACTGTTCCTTCATCCCTTCATTCCTTTATCATCACCAACACTGTTCCTCCATCCCTTCCTTCCTTTATCACCACCAACACTGTTCCTTCATCCCTTCATTCCTTTATCACCACCAACACTGTTCCTTCATCCCTTTATCGTCACCTACACTGTACCTTCATCCCTTCATTCATTTATCACCACCAACACTGCTCCTTCATCCCTTCATTACTTTATCATCACCAACACTGTTCCTTCATCCCTTCATTTCTTTATCATCACCAACACTGTTCCTTCATCCCTTCATTACTTTATCACCACCAACACTGTTCCTTCATCCCTTCATTCCTTTATCATCACCAACACTGTTCCTCCATCCCTTCCTTCCTTTATCATCACCAACACTGTTCCTTCATCCCTTCATTCCTTTATCATCACCAACACTGTTCCTTCATCCCTTCATTACTTTATCATCACCAACACTGTTCCTTCATCCCTTCATTTCTTTATCATCACCAACACTGTTCCTTTATCCCTTCATTACTTTATCATCACCAACACTGTTCCTTCATCCCTTCATTACTTTATCATCACCAACACTGTTCCTTCATCCCTTCATTACTTTATCACCACCAACACTGTTCCTTCATCCCTTCATTCCTTTATCATCACCAACACTGTTCCTTCATCCCTTCATTCCTTTATCATCACCAACGGCTTTAAAAGGCAGTGACCGCCTGTTTTTGCGAAGCACAGCTTCTATTTCGGAGCCTTTTCTTTAATTGCCTCGAGTTGCTGTACGAGAACCTCCTTACTCATCCTCTCACTTACACACTCAGAGCGAGAACGAGAGAGGGCGTGAGATAACAAGAGTGAGCGAGTGAGTGAGGGAGAGGGAGAGAGAGAGAGAGATTCAGCAGCCTCCGCTAATTGGCTTTAAATATATCAGGCAGTTCACGTAGTGGACGGTATCTGGGCTGAGAGAGAGAGAGAGGCGTGTTTGGCCCCTGGCCCTCGAGCCGCTCCCTCAAGACTTGAGTCATATTTTAAATGGAGGATGAAGGGGGAATTATTTTAGTGGGTTCATGTTTAAGAGGTCAAACCGAGTCGAGCTACGAGAGCCAGAGAGAAGAAAGCAAGGACATAAAGGAAGCATGTGTGTGCGGCCTAACCCACATACACTCTCTCTCTCTCTCTCACTCTCTCTCTCTCTCTCTCTCTCTCTCTCACACGTGCACGGGTGGTGCCGGTGGCACACCATGCATCGCCAGTGTCACTGGTTTTAGTGATGAGGGCTATTTTTGTGTCCCCCTCTTTAATGAAGTGGAGGTTGGTGGACGTTTACTGAATGAACTTGAGACACAATACGAGACACACACTATCTTTAACACGGTCCACTGATAGGTGTCAAACACCGGGTACTGTTACCTGAGGCAGGTACTGACTGGTCAGTTTATCAGACGCACCTACAGCACTGTGGAGCCCGCCCAGAGATTCCCAGCCATTAAATACAAGACACTCTTTTTTTTAGGGACGTGTATTTAACTTATCTTGTCTTAAAACCCACTGAGAGTCTACATAACCAGTACTTTCCGTCATTCTTTGCGGCAGTGGGGAACCGTCACGGCCCTCTACGCCCTCTCAGAGGGCCTAAAATATTAATATCACACATATACACATATATAATTTTATTTTATCTACTCCACATCTAAACAATTATAAAAATATAGACAAATAAATTATTTATTCATGTTTATTCACTCTGTGTTGGAGCGCGAGGGGTTAAGTGGAAGCCTGTGAGTCTGTGTCTCCCCCTATAAGGACTGTGATGCCTCTGCAGAAGGTTGGTGATTGGTGGTCCCGCTGTTCGTGTACAGAGGGGGCCAGGCAGTTCTAATTCAGCACCATACCAATTTCGAATGACAGTAAAACTGACCAGTCATATCTTCCCTCTAAGTGGGCGGGGCTTAACTGTATGATCATTTCCGCTCGCTGTGGCGATGCTAGCTGGAGAAACAGCTAGCTAGCGCTAGGCTACCACCGCTAACTAGTTTGCTGAGTCACGATGAAAGCCCACTCGTCCAGAGCAGAAACCATCAGCACTGCAGTCAAACCCACAAGAGGAGAATCCACGGAGCTGAAACACTGAGGAGACGCGGCAGCTGAGGTCAGTAAACACTGCTCACGAGCCGTGACGCTGTCTCTCTCTAACTAGAGCCTCTTAGTAATCTGTTTTATGAGGAGAGAACGCTGCTACTTACACAGCTGATCCAGAATCAGTGTTACATACACAGCTGATACAGAGTCAGTGATATTAACACAGCTGATACAGAGTCAGTGATATTAACACAGCTGATCCAAAGTCAGTGATACTTACACAGCTGATACACAGTCAGTGATACACAGACAATACATAGTCAGTGATACATACACAGCTGATAAAGAGTCAGTCATACACAGCTGATCCAGAGTCAGTCATACACAGCTGATACAGAGTCAGTGATACATAGCTGATACAGAGTCAGTGATACTTACACAGCTGATACAGAGTCAGTTATATGTACACAGCTGATCCAAAGTCAGTGATACTTACACAGCTGATACACAGTCAGTGATATACAGATAATACAGAGTCAGTGAAACACAGCTGATACAGAGTCAGTGATACACAGCTGATACAGAGTCAGTGATACTTACACAGCTGATACAGAGTCAGTGATACTTACACAGCTAATACAGAGTCAGTGATACACAGCTGATCCAGAGTCAGTGATACACAGCTATTACAGAGTCAGTGATACACAGCTGATACAGAGTCAGTGATACTTACACAGCTGATACAGAGTCAGTGATACTTACACAGCTAATACAGAGTCAGTGATACACAGCTGATCCAGAGTCAGTGATACACAGCTATTACAGAGTCAGTGATACTTACACAGCTAATACAGAGTCAGTGATACACAGCTGATCCAGAGTCAGTGATACACAGCTATTACAGAGTCAGTGATACACAGCTATTACAGAGTCAGTGATACACAGCTGATACAGAGTCAGTGATACTTAAACAGCTCATACAGAGTCAGTGATACACAGCTGATAAAGAATCAGTGGTACTTACACAGCTGATCCAGAGTCAGTGATACATACACAGCTGATCCAGAGTCAGTGATACTTACATAGCTGATACAGAGTCAGTCATACACAGCTGATCCAGAGTCAGTGATACTTACATAGCTGATAAAGAGTGAGTCATACACAACTGATACATAGTCAGTGATACATACACAGCTGATAAAGAGTCAGTCATACACAGCTGATCCAGAGTCAGTGATACTTACATAGCTGATAAAGAGTCAGTCATACACAACTGATACATAGTCAGTGATACATACACAGCTGATAAAGAGTCAGTCATACACAGCTGATCCAGAGTCAGTCATACACAGCTGATCCAGAGTCAGTCATACACAGCTGATACAGAGTCAGTGATACATAGCTGATACAGAGTCAGTCATACACAGCTGATCCAGAGTCAGTGATACTTACACAGCTGATCCAGAGTCAATCATACACAGCTGATCCAGAGTCAGTCATACACAGCTGATACAGAGTCAGAGCACTACTTAGGCAGCTCACTGGGTTTTGAGAGAGACCCTACATATGATATCAGATGTTTGAGTGTTTTTTGTCCACTCTTTACTTTTATTACAGCACCAGCCATTACTCACCATCCAAACAAGAGTCATGGAAGACACGCGACAAGACGCTTCTCTGTCCTGGCACCCAGATGGTGGAACGAACTTCCACTGGCTGTCTGAACAGCGAACTCTCTTGTGGTCTTCAAACGCAGACTGAAGACCTATCTCTTTGTAAAGCACTTATAAACACTATATACTAAAGTACTGGTATAAACTGTAATTACACTTGATCTTCTAGGAGCTCTGGCTAAGTACTGCACTTGTACTGTATGTACGTACCTGTATGTACTTGTACTTGCTAGGTATTGCATTGTCTTGTTTCTAGGTATCAGCACTGGCCCTGTGTTTATGGCAGTGTTTGAGTATAGAGTGGTTTGGACTTAAACCTGTTTGTACTAGATAGAGATTCATACTCTAACCAACACTAAGCACTTTTGTAAGTCGCTCTGGAGAAGAGCGTCTGCTAAATGCCGTAAATGTAAATGTAAACAACCTCAAACTCACTGAGTGATGTCGAGGTTCTAAACTTTATTAGCACCACAACCCCAACAGTGACTGTAAGTAGCAGCCATGCTGTGTGAGTGGATCACTGTGTGCTGGTTGAAGCAGATCATCTTCAACTGAGAGTTTCACAGAGACACCTTTAACCTACTTTGTGTTTGATGTCCAGATGAAAGTGAGTAGCTGGTACAGGTAACGTCAAATACTAGCAGCTCCAATTAACTAAATGGTACGAGGGCGTAGCTTATTTACATGGAGACCCATCCAATTTTATTTGTTCTATGTTGCTTATGTGTGATCATTACCACTGTAATTTAGCCAATCAGAGCAGAGCTCATCTAATTAATAATACACTTAACAAAAAAACAGAACACAGTGTTTCATTCTAGGACCAAATCATAGAGTGTAAAACCAAACGGGGCGGTCAGTCCCCTGTTCTGAGACCACCTCTTTTTTTTTCAGTGAGTAGCTTTTTGAACATCTATGCATCCTTTCAGACCCTCATAGCGCCGAGGTGTCTTCTCACAGTGGACAGAAACACCTGTGGATGTTCTCAGATCTGAAGGTGGAGCTTGATGTCCTCCTCACCCTCTAAGCTTTAAGTGCTGGTAGGGTCAGATTTGGTGGGTCTACCACCAAAAGAAGCAGTATGTGTACCACCTCTTGTGTTTGCTCCTTATTTATTTATTTCCATATTTATCTAATTCAGTGAGCGTCTTATAGTATTTCTGTTTGGCTTCACGGGGCTCAGGCTGGTGCCTATTGCGCAGTAGGTGGTGACCTGACCCGACCAGACCGGCCCTGGTGTGAATTTGAGGATGAATATAAATTATAAAGAGGTGAATGACTGTGCAGTGGACGGACTGCATGAGGTCTGTCGTGGGTGAGGAGTCTTACTTTAGCTGCTTTGAGGAGGATCTCTCTCTCCTGCTCGTCTTTCCTCTGCTTCTCCAGCCGCTCCAGCTGCTCAAAGAACTTGAGCTGAGAGCGCACGTCCGACGACTGCTCGTACCACTCCTCGTCCTGGGCACAGAGGAAGAGAGAGAGAGAGAGAGAGAGAGAGAGGGAGGGAGAGAGAGAGAGAGAACAATGAGGGCAAACTGACAAGACGAAGGAAAAAGAAAAGAAAAGAAAAGAAAAAAAAAAGTAACCAAAAGTTTAGGCTTAGAAAAGCTGAATGTTTTCTCTTTGGACTTTTGTTTATGACTCACTTCTGAATGCATGTAATGTAGCATCCAAACCTCAGAGAACTCAGGTGGAAACAAAAGTTTGTGGGCAAACAAACCGTTAACACTATAATTAAACGTGTTTATCTCAGAAACGCGCCCTCTGTCTTTCTCTTCTTCTCCTATTACCTCACTCTTTCCAGCTTTTCGGTCTGTTTGTGTGTATGTGTGTATATGTGTGTGTGTGTGTGTGTGTGTACGATGAGGGGATCACAGTGGCACTGAGCTGAAAGACATCTGAGATCCACTCGTTCGCCCTCCCTCCCTCCCTCTTGCTCTCTCTTCTGTTGGGGGCTGAGGCGGCGTGCTCCGTCGTGGCTCGCTCTTTCGCTCTCTCTCTCTCTTTCTCTCTCTCTCTCTCTCTCTCTCTCTTCTTCTTTTCCGCTGATGCTGACAGAGTGGCTTCAGAGGGCCGTGCGCTTCTAACGCACCTCATTTCCAAACCACAAGACAAGAAGAAATGCAACAAAATACAACAGAGGAGGAAAAAACGAGGCACGGTGTAAACGAGACGCGAGCGGCCGCCGCGCACGGCGACTCTCTCCCTCTCTCTCTCTTTGTCTCTCTCTCTCTTTGCGGCCCTGCATGCAAATAAACAACTTAAAAAATAATAATAATAATAAAGGCTTTCAAGCCCGGCTCCTCCCGTCTCGCCTCTTTCTTCCTCGGCAGGCAGGAGGGCTCCGCTCCGCGCTTTGGAGCGCTTTGAAAGGAGCGGCGTACGTGGGGGGCTACAAACGATCCCCAGGAACGCTCGCTGCCACGCTGCGTCTGAGAAAAAGAGGGAAAAAAAAAAAGAAAAGAAAAGAAAAAAAGTTGAGACTTCTCTCGTTCGATCTCGGATGGATGTTTATCCGTCTCCTTTTTTTTCCGGCCCCTTTTAGTTTTGCGGTTCCGAAAAAGTTCCGGGGCCGAGCGTCTCCGTCTAAACAGGACCCGTCTCTGCTTTTCGTATCTCGTCTGGTACCAAAGGCTCCGCCGCTAATGCGCCTCTGACTTATTTACGCCGAACTTCAGCGAGAAGCCACTTGAAGACGAGGAGACGGTCGGGGGGAGTGTGTGTGGGGGGGGGAGAAAAGTTTACTTCATTCATCTCTCTCTCTTTGGTTCCCGACCATACAGTAATCCCGAAGTACGGGAAAGGTTTTGAAAGTCTTCGCCAACAGTTCTGACATAGAGAGCGGAGCGTCGGTGGGTGCGCGTGCTCGCCAGGGAATCTAGTCGTATGTGAATCGCGTGTTCGCGTCTGAAAGTGAAAAAGTGATTCAATAAATAAC
>CM038711.1:4425781-4555781 GCA_021613375.1 Megaleporinus macrocephalus | reverse complement strand
GATGCTACTCTGCTGTGATCCAATCCTATCTGTGTTCCTGAGCACTATATCAGTAACTGCTCTAACTATAGTTGTGTATCGGCAAGAACCTGGCGATACAATACATATCGTGATACAGCGGTCACGATTCAATATATCGTGATATATTGCGATACTGCATGTGATGTGTTGCGATTTTTCAAATCCTACTATTAAAACTAGAGATGGATGATCGATCGGCTATGTATCGGTATCGGACGATTTTTAATGAAAATATGTGATTGGCCGATATTTCTCCAATGTAGTCGATCCCGAGAGCCGATCGATGGCGTTAAACAAATGAGCCTAATTTCTGTATTTCCAGCTAGCGTTTCTTTAAAACCCCCTCCGGCCAGCTCCCTGCAATTCCTATCTGAACCACTAGGTGGAAACATATACCAGATCCTAAACATATAAAAACTGATCGTGGGTCAGTTTGTACAGTCTTTCTAAATGAGATGCTACTCTGCTGTGATCCAATCCTATCTGTGTTCCTGAGCAGTATATCAGTAACTGCTCTAACTATAGCTGTGTATTGGCAAGAACCTGGCGATACAATACGTATCGTGATACAGCGGTCACGATTCAATATATCGTGATATATTGCGATACTGCATGCGATGTGTTGCAATTTTTCAAATCCTACTATTAAAACTAGAGATGGAAAGATCGATCAGCTATGCGTGGTATCGACCGATTTTTAATCAAAATATGTGATCAGCCGATACTTTTCCAATGTAGCCGATCCTGAGAGACGATTCATGACGTTAAACAAATGAGCCTAATTTCTGTATTTCCAGCTAGCGTTTCTTTAAAACCCCCTCCGGCCAGCTCCCTGCAATTCCTATCTGAACCACTAGGTGGAAACACATACCAGATCCTAAACATATAAAAACTGATCGTGGGTCAGTTTGTACAGTCTTTCTAAATGAGATGCTACTCTGCTGTGATCCAATCCTATCTGTGTTCCTGAGGACTATATCAGTAACTGCTCTAACTAGGGTTGTGTATCGGCAAGAACCTGGCGATACAATATGTATCGTGATACAGCGGTCACGATTCAATATATCGTGATATATTGCGATACTGCATGCGATGTGTTGCGATTTTTCAAATCCTACTATTAATACTAGAGATGGATGATTGATCGGCTATGTATCGGTATCGGACGATTTTTAATGAAAATATGTGATCAGCCGATACTTTTCCAATGTAGCCGATCCTGAGAGACGATTCATGACGTTAAACAAATGAGCCTAATTTCTGTATTTCCAGCTAGCGTTTCTTTAAAACCCCCTCCGGCCAGCTCCCTGCAATTCCTATCTGAACCACTAGGTGGAAACACATACCAGATCCTAAACAGATAAAAACTGATCGTGGGTCAGTTTGTACAGTCTTTCTAAATGAGATGCTACTCTACTGTGATCCAATCCTATCTGTGTTCCTGAGCACTATATCAGTAACTGCTCTAACTATAGCTGTGTATTGGCAAGAACCTGGCGATACAATACGTATCGTGATACAGCGGTCACGATTCAATATATCGTGATATATTGCGATACTGCACGCGATGTGTTGCAATTTTTCAAATCCTACTATTAAAACTAGAGATGGAAAGATCGATCAGCTATGCGTGGTATCGACCGATTTTTTATCAAAATATGTGATCAGCCGATACTTTTCCAATGTAGCCGATCCTGAGAGACGATTCATGACGTTAAACAAATGAGCCTAATTTCTGTATTTCCAGCTAGCGTTTCTTTAAAACCCCCTCCGGCCAGCTCCCTGCAATTCCTATCTGAACCACTAGGTGGAAACACATACCAGATCCTAAACATATAAAAACTGATCGTGGGTCAGTTTGTACAGTCTTTCTAAATGAGATGCTACTCTGCTGTGATCCAATCCTATCTGTGTTCCTGAGCAGTATATCAGTAACTGCTCTAACTATAGCTGTGTATTGGCAAGAACCTGGCGATACAATACGTATCGTGATACAGCGGTCACGATTCAGTATATCGTGATATATTGCGATACTGCATGCGATGTGTTACGATTTTTCAAATCCTACTATTAAAACTAGAGATGGAAAGATCAATCGGCTATGTATTGGTATCTGCCGATTTAATCAAAATATGTGATCGGCCGATATTTTTCCAATTTAGTTGATCCCGAGAGCCGATCGATGACGTTAAACAAATGAGCCTAATTTCTGTATTTCCAGCTAGCGTTTCGTTGAAACCCCCTCCGGCCAGCTCCCTGCAATTCCTATCTGAACCACTAGGTGGAAATACATACCCTTTCATTTTCCACACACTGACTAAAGCAGCGGCCTCACGAGAACAGTTTGCGTTTGCGTTGCATCCGTCTGGCAGTGTTTACCGTATGTGACTCAGACTCATCCAGGACGTTTTTAAAATTAGTAAAATCAGTGTCTCTCGTTGGAACCAAGACAAAGATATTTAACTATTAATCTGATACAGCACTGCACACAGCTGAATACAGTGAGTATCAGTAAACAGCAGAGCTAGAACACACAGCTAACACAAAACAAACAACCCAGAACACCTACAGACCAGATCTGACCGGTACAAACTACAGTCTGTCAGAACGACTGTGTGTGTGAACATTAGAAAGCTTTTGTCACTGTGAACCTGTTGTAGTCGTACTAGGCTTGCTGTGTTGCGGTTCTGTGCCTGTGTTGTGGTTCTCTATCTGTACTGTACTGGAGTTCTTTTGTTTTGAGTTCTATGTCATGATGCGGTTTCTGCATGGCGCTGCTGCGTGTCTCCGGTGGGACGGCAGAGAGACATCAGTTAGTTTAGACAGACACTACAGACAGCTACAGCTGTGAGAGAGAGCCATATTCAGGCACGCAGCAGGAACACCCACACTGGCCTCTTTACTCAACACCCCACACAAACACAGACCTGAGAGCTGATCTCAGACCAGAGGGTTCATCTTAGACCTGAGAGCTGATCTCAGACCAGAGGGTTCATCTTAGACCTGAGAGCTGATCTCAGACCAGAGGGTTCATCTTAGACCTGAGAGCTGATCTCAGACCAGAGGGTTCATCTTAGACCTGAGAGCTGATCTTCGACCAGAGGGTTCATCTTAGACCTGAGAGCTGATCTTAGACCAGAGGGTTCATCTTAGACCTGAGAGCTGATCTTCGACCTGAAAGTTCATCTTATTATCTGACAGCTGATCCTATATCTGAGAGCTGATCTTAAATCTGAGACCTAATCTTATATTTAAGAGCTGATCTTATATCTGACAGCTGATCCTATTATCTTGCGAGCTGATCTTATATCTGAGAGCTGATTATCTGAGGGCTGATCTTATATATGAGAGCTGATCTTATATCTGACAGCTGATCTTATATCTGAGAGCTGATCTTATATCTGACAGCTGATCTTATGTATGAAAGCTGATCTTATATCTGAAAGCTGATCGTATATATGAGAGCTGATCTTATATCTGAGAGCTGATCTTATATCTGACAGCTGATCTTATGTATGAAAGCTGATCTTATATCTGAAAGCTGATCTTATATCTGAGAGCTGATCTTATATCTGAGAGCTGATCTTATATCTGAAAGCTGATCTTATATATGAGAGCTGATCTTATATCTGACAGCTGATCTTATGTATGAAAGCTGATCTTATATCTGAAAGCTGATCGTATATATGAGAGCTGATCTTATATCTGAGAGCTGATCTTATATCTGAGAGCTGATCTTATATCTAAGAGCTGATCTTAAATCTGAGAGCTGATTTTATATCTTATAGCTGATCTTATTACCTGAGAGGTGATCTTATATCTGACAGCTGATCTTATAACTGAGAGGTGATCTTATATCTGACAGCTGATCTTATATCTGAGAGCTGATCTTATTATCTGAGGGCTGATCTTTAATCTGACAGCTGATCCTATTTCCTGAGAGCTGACCTTATATCTGAGGGCTGATCTTATATCTGAGAGCTGATCTTATTATCTGAGGGCTCATCTTTAATCTGACAGCTGATCCTATTTCCTGAGAGCTGACCTTATATCTGAGAGCTGATCTTATATCTGAGAGCTGATCTTATATCTGAGGGCTGATCTTATATCTGAGAGCTGATCTTATATCTGAGAGCTGATCTTATATCTGAAGGCTGATCTTATATGTAAGAGCTGATCTTATATCTGAGAGCTGATCGTATTATCTGAGGGCTGATCTTTAATCTGACAGCTGATCCTATTACCTGAGAGCTGATCTTATATCTGAGAGCTGATCTTATTACCTTAGAGCTGACCTTATATCTGAGGGCTGATCTTATTATCTGAGAGCTGATCTTATATCTGAAGGCTGATCTTATATGTAAGAGCTGATCTTATATCTGAAGGCTGATCTTATATGTAAGAGCTGATCTTATATCGGAGGGCTGATCTTATATCTGAGGCCAATCTTAAATCTGAGAGCTGACCTCTGAGATCTGCTAGACGATCTTAGATCAGAGACATGATCTAAGATCTGTTTACCTTTGTTCACAGTGAGGTCACCCTGACAGACATGCTCAGTGAGCACAGAGACTAGCCTGAGCGTACGAGGGTACATCAGGGCTTTGTATGTGTGTATGTGCATGTATTCAGACTGCGCTCTGCCTGAGCGGAGCTGGCAGACTGAGGGGCCTCCCCTGGTCTGCTGTCACCCTCGAGCTTCCCTCTCCCAATCACTGACACAAGCCCACCGCCGCGCTGCTTCTACCCAGCAGGGGGCGCTCCGTCCTCCTACACACGCCGGCACTCCAGAGCCCAGCGCATTTCCATTCTGTAAGCAGCCCAGCGCTCAAGGGTGCACAATAACAACCACATGGAGGTGCACTGCAACTGCAGCACAGCCTCGGGCTCCTTCACATCCACCGCACAGGCCTAATTGAGAGCCAGTGCATGCTGAGATGGAGGGAGGACAGGAGAGAAAAGGAGAGGAGAGAGAAGGAGGACAGGGAAGTGATAAGAATGGACACGTACAACTGAGCGGTATTTAAAGCAACTTCGTAATCGCCGAGGAAAGTTAACGAGATCGCCGCATGCAGCCTGCACTGTGAGTAAAATGGGTTCTACGCAGTACCTAACAGTGGTTCTTTGACATTTCGGTGCTATACAGCATGACTGAACGATGAACCACACGCAAGAGGTTCTCAATCATTCAGGTTCTTCGAGTCGTCATGGTCTTATGAATGGTTCTAGCTAGCGCCAAAAGCCTGGCATGAACCGAAAAACTGAAATTGTCTCTGGAACAGTTCACCAGAACAACTGAAACACTTCTTAGGACAGTGAGAGTGGGCGGAGCTAAACAGCCATAAACTGGTTGTACATAGGGATGATGTGTTTCATGGGCGGAGCTTAACTGGTAGCAGCAAGTGACAGTTAGCATAGCTGTAGGAACATGGATCATCCAGAAGAAGACAGTTTGAAGACAAGGACATAAAACAAACATAAATGAGTCAAAAAGCTACATACTGATGGTGAACTGACCTGCAAGGTTGGGTTAGTTTTAGTTCTTAATCTGTGTTTAATGTATGTTAGAAGAATGTAAATCACTAGAACTGCTGCTGCTACTGCTAGCACGGAGCATGTAAACATGTTACCGCTAGTGATTTAGTGTAGCTAATGTAGGTAAAGTAGGGCTGTTGGGTGTGGCAGCTAGCTGTAGGGCTCATACAGTTAGCTGTAACTGTTAACTGTAGGGCTAATACAGTTAGATGTTAGCTGTAGCAGTTATTTGTAGGGCTAATACAGTTAGCTGTTAGCTGTGGGGCTAATGCAGTTAGCTGTTAGCCACAGTGTTTAGCTGTAGGACTGATACAGTTAGCTGTTAGGTGCGGCAGTTAGCTGTAGGGCTAATACATCTAACTAAGCTGTAGGGCTAATACATCTAACTAAGCTGTAGGGCTAATACAGATAGCTATCAGTCATAGTATTTGGCTGTAGGACTGACACAGTTAGCTGTTAGCCATATCATTTACCTGTAGGGCTGTTACAGTGAGCTGTAGCATTTAGCTGCAGGGCTAATACAGTTAGCTGTAAGCCACAGGATTTAGATTTAGGGCTAATACAGTTAGCTGTTAGCCACAGTGTTTAGCTGTTAGGTGTGGCAGTTAGCTGTAGGGCTAATACATCTAACTGTAAGCTGTAGGGCTGTTACAGTTAGCTGTAGCATTTAGCTGCAGGGCTAATACAGTTAGCTGTCTGCCATAGTATTTGGCTGTAGGACTGATACAGTTAGCTGTTAGGTGTGGCAGTTAGCTGTAGGGCTAATACATCTAACTGTAAGCTGTAGGGCTGTTACAGTTAGCTGTAGCATTTAGCTTTAGGGCTAATACAGTTAGCTGTCCGCCATAGTATTTGGCTCTAGGACTGATACAGTTAGCTGTTAGCTGTAGGTCTAATACAGTTAGCTGTTAGCCATATAATTGACCTGTAGGGCTGTTACAGTGAGCTGTAGCATTTAGCTTTAGGGCTAATACAGTTAGCTGTTAGCCATAGCATTTAGATTTAGGGCTAATACAATTAACTGTTAGCCACAGTGTTTAGATGTAGGACTGATACAGTTAGCTGTTAGGTGTGGCAGTTAGCTGTAGGGCTAATACATCTAACTGTAAGCTGTAGGGCTGTTACAGTTAGCTGTAGCATTTAGCTGCAGGGCTAATACAGTCAGTTGTTAGCTGTAGCTGTCCAGCTGATAGTTATCTGTTAGCTGTAGGGCTAATACATTATGCCGTCTATGAACTGCATATTATCTAGATCCTTTGTTTACATCAAATCTATGTTCTAACTGTCTGTCTCCGTTTTGCCTTCAGGGCACCTTCAGTGACGGTATTGTATATTAATGATGGTCATTAGCTTGGAAAAAATTCTGGTTCCACTGACTTACATTACAAAGAATGTAGGTTGTTGTGCATCTCTTAGCAAACAGTGTTTCTTCAAGAACCATATACAACCGATTCCTCGCCAGTGGAGAGTATTTAACCCCTCACATGACTCTTTAACTGAACTATAGTGAAATCTGAGAGTTAATGAGACTCTGAATCTGATCGTTATGAGGTCAGGGATAAAAGTGGGATATTATTATTATGTGTCTTCATCTGCTCTGAACTTCACATTGCGAAGGTCCTCCTCCCGCAGCACCCAGCTCCACGAAGAGCAGATCTGACCGCAGTCCTTAAGAGAGGAGCCCAGGCCTGCTGGTCTAGCCCCAGTCCTTGATTTGAAAGAGAAGAGGGAAGATATGAGCCGCTTTGGTATCAGAGCGCCGCCTTCCCGCAGTCCACAGGACAACCTGACAGCTAGTCTTCAAACGGCAGGTCCATAAACTATTCATGCCGCGGCCCGGATTCGCCGAGCGAGGCACCGCGAGACGAGCCCGTTTAGGAGAACCGCGTGCCCTGTATTCAGAACATACAGCGGCAGCATCGGGCCGGCACGCTGCGGCGACGGCACGGTCAAAAACCGTGAACGAGAAAACAAAGCCGAGCGGAGGGGAGGCGCGCTGACAGAGGGGTAGAGTTGCTGCGAGCGTTTCGAGCCTGGCCTACATTCATCAGAGACGAGCTCATGACGAACAGAGTGAGGAGCTCCACGATATCCACTGATCCACAACGGTCTCAGAGCGAACAGAGATACTGACGGCCTTCGTGATGACGGAGAGGCCTGATAAAGGTGGAGGCAGCGTGTGGATCTTCTCAGGCTTGAAATCACCCGTAGAACTGTATTTGAAGCTGATAGAGCAGAACGTCTTAAGCTGGCTTTACATGATGAAACTTTCACGCAACTGGTTGCGAGCTGTGAGATGCCTGAAACATACATAACGGTTACACAAACATAATTCTGAACACTTGGTGCTGTTCATTATGCTCATGTGACGCATTATCAGCGCTTCGTTCCACAAAAATAAGAACTGTTGCAGCCGAGTTTCAGTTGAGTTGCAGGAGGCTTATGCAACTCAAGTGCAATCCAGCTTCCTGTGAGTTAGAAGCATGGAGGAGCGTTTCTATTGGTCCATTCATCATGAAACTTTCACTGGATATAAAGAGCAGCTGTCGTGTTTGAATGATATATGTCGTTGTGCTGTGTACAGGTGTTCTACCTGTCTCCAGGATGCGTCGGTGGAGCAGGCCCGTCGGCAGGAAGGCCTCGTCTTTACACGAGCGGATCTGCGTGCCCACTAGCTCCGAGTTGGTCGCCAAGATACGAGCGCTCTCCTCATTCAGGTTGACGCCGGCCATAGACGCCACATCGTTGATGTCATCGTCGTCCCTGAAACACACGGCAAGACACTCATCATGTCTGATCACACCTTGTTACCTTCACCTGAACATCCAGCCAGGAGTCACGGTACATACTTTCAACACATCTATTAGATACTTCAGCGTCAGGTTGGAGGGGTCTCCTTCATTTCCTCATTTGACTGACTTATTAATAAGAAAAAGAGACGGAAATGAAAAATAAATACTAATAAATTTTAATTAAGCTGTAAAAATCTGAACATCTGAACCTACCAGACCCGTTCCAGTGATTGGATCACCCTTCAGGTACCGAGAGTTTTTAGTGAACTCACTACAGAACTCACTAAAGCTCAGCTCGCTGGTGTCACTCAATCATTTTAAACCACCTTCAGACAGCCTGCCACTGTTTTAGCTGATTTTAGTTTTTAGATTTTATGTTTTTAGTTTGTTTTTTGGTTTTATTTAACATTTTTAGTTAACTTTTAATTTCCTTTTTAAACTTTTTATCTTTCTTTTATCGTTTCCTTATTCTCTTCTATTGTTCTTAGTTATTTAGTTTTAGTTTAGTTTTATTTATTTATCTGTAACCCTTATTATTTTTGTGACCTTTGAGTCCTACCTTTAAAATTTTTATTTTCATCTTATTTGTTTTATATATTTTTTTATTTAATAATGTTTTGTATCTTATATCTTATTAAAATGCTGGGTCTTTTTATTTTTTCAACTTTTTTACGTTGTCAATTTCTTTACAATGCATAATGCTCGGCTACATTGTAAATGAGGGCCACCGTCAATGTACTCCGAGTTTAAATAAAGGTTGATTGATTGATTGATATGACTCAATAATGAATCAATCAACCTTTGTTTTACTCTCTCCCTCGTTTACCAAAAAAAATATATATAAGCAAAAAAACAATATATAAGCAAAGTCAGTTTTGGGAGCTGGACCTCACCCTGATTACCTCTACCGCCTATATATACCCCCATTCTCACTCCACCCCCGTGTTGAACAACATCACACCTACCACCTCCCCATCTTCTCCCCATATTTCACACTCATTCCAAAGAACAGGTGGTGTACGGTTATGCACAAGCACCGAAACCACCTAGAACTCCAGCCCAAGCCTTCTGAGTTCACCCCCCTTGGCTCATTTCCTAGAGTGGCCCACGCCAGCAAATTATAAATATATAGAACAAATAAAAATGAGGAAAATTTGAAAATGGAAACAATGGAAAATAATACTATAAGACAATAACGGTAACAATAAAATAGTAAAACAATCCAAACTAATGAAACCAATAAAAAATTAAAAAATTAAATAAAAAAATAAATTATAAAAGTGTGTTTTTCTTTGTCATAGTATAATTTGGTATCAATCATACTACACCCACCAGTATCAACCAGTATCAACCAGTATAAATATAATTATGTTCCCAAAGGCAGCTTTAGCTGATGTTAGCTAACATTAGCCTCACTTGCTAAGTTCTGTGGCACAAGTTATACTCAGTTAACGCAGTTGTATTATGAAGATGTATAGTGTCGTATGAGTGAGAGTTCCTCTTTGATCATATTTACAACAACAACTGTACTGAAAATCAGAACTCTGTTATAGTGACGACGCTAGTTATGGTTAAACTATATTGTTGTAATTTTTGGCTTTCTGCCAGACTGTCCCACCTGTACCCTAACCCTAACGGATGCCCCACCCAGACATTGTATGAATGTATTGAGTTCCTTCAGCAGCAAATCTTGATTTAGCTTAATGAAGTACTGAGCAGTCAAAGCAGGTATTAGATGAGAACTGATAATAATACTGGGTTGTTTAGGAGAAGCTTGGAAAGGGTTAAATAAACACACTGACGTATGGAAAAGCTCTACTTACTCTATTAATACTGATTAATATTTAATAATAAAGTGTAAAAGCACTACTTACTCTATTAATACTGTTTAATATTTAATAATAAAGTGTAAAAGCACTACTTACTCTATTAATACTGATTAATATTTAATAATAAAGTGGAAAAGCACTACTTACTCTATTAATACTGATTAATATTTAATAATAAAGTGTAAAAGCACTACTTACTCTATTAATACTGTTTAATATTTAATAATAAAGTGTAAAAGCACTACTTACTCTATTAATACTGATTAATATTTAATAATAAAGTGTAAAAGCACTACTTACTCTATTAATACTGTTTAATATTTAATAATAAAGTGTAAAAGCCCTACTTACTCTATTAATACTGATTAATATTTAATAATAAAGTGTAAAAGCACTACTTACTCTATTAATACTGATTAATATTTAATAATAAAGTGTAAAAGCACTACTTACTCTATTAATACTGATTAATATTTAATAATAAAGTGTAAAAGCACTACTTACTCTATTAATACTGATTAATATTTAATAATAAAGTGTAAAAGCACTACTTACTCTATTAATACTGATTAATATTTAATAATAAAGTGTAAAAGCACTACTTACTCTATTAATACTGATTAATATTTAATAATAAAGTGTAAAAGCACTACTTACTCTATTAATACTGATTAATATTTAATAATAAAGTGTAAAAGCACTACTTACTCTATTAATACTGATTAATATTTAATAATAAAGTGTAAAAGCACTACTTACTCTATTAATACTGTTTAATATTTAATAATAAAGTGTTTACTGAGTAAATAGAAGCTTCCTGTCTGGAAAAATAGCTTTTTAAATATAATTATGTTCCCAGAGTGTCTCAAACTTTAACACAGTACTGTATATAGGTGGCTATTGTCTGTATGACTGAGGACCACCTCCCTCCTCCAGATCTCCACAACCATTCCGGTCATTACGGCGGGCGTCTCGGACCCTGATTGACGTCCCAGGCATCCAGTCGGGGCCTTCCCGTTCCCACGTTTCCATGGCAACAGTGTCCTAATTAGAGTGCATCGGTGGAGGAGAAGAGCCTCGGGCGGGCCAAAAAACCTCTCTCGCGAGGGTCACGGGGGTCAAAGTTCGCAGCGCTCCGTGCTCATTTATGTCCCGCGCTCCAGCTCCGATACTGACAGAGACCCCCGCGCTTCGCCCATGTTTATGCCCACCCTGGGCGCGCCCGTGTGTGGGCACGGGTCCCAGGCGCGGCCCCCCCGCTGGAGCTGAGCGGCCCCGGTTCCTCGGCTGGACCGTGCAGAGCGCGTATGAGTGCTGACACGGCGGCGGGAGGCCGACACACACTATTAGAGCTTCTGTTAAAGCCCAGCGCCATCTAACCACACAGTCAGGAGAGGTGGGCTTCGCAGGGGTTAAGAGTCAGAGATGGTTGAGGCCACAGAATATCAACATCTAGCAATCATGGTTTTCAGTCTGGGCTTAATATCAACATTGTGGCTCCTCTTTCACCAAATTTCACCACAGATTATGGAGCTTAGTAGAGAAGGAAGGATCGAACGGCTATGTATCAGTATCGGCCGATTTGTGATATATGTGAATATGTGATCGGGCGATATTTCGCCAATGTAGTCGATCCCGAGAGCCGATCGATGGCGTTAAACAAATGAGCCTAATTTTTGTATTTCCAGCTAGCGTTCTATTGAAACCCCATCCGGCCAGCTCCCTGCAATTCCTATCTGAACCACTAGGTGGAAATACATACCCTTTCATTTTCCACAGACTGACTAAAGCAGCGGCCTCATGAGAACAGTTTTCCGTTGCGTTGCGTTGCATCCGTCTGGCAGTTTGTTGCCGTATGTGACACAGACTCATCCATCGTTTAAATTTTTAAAAATCGTTTTAAATTTACTGTGTCTCGCAGAGGAACCAAGACAAAGACATTTAACACTATTAATCTGACACAACACTTAATAGACCACCACACGGCTGAATATACAGTGAGTATCAGTAAACAGCAGAGCTAGCACGCACAGCTAGCACAAAATAAATAACCCAGGAACACGTACAGACCAGATCTGGTACGAACAGAACAGCAGCAACAATTCAATATACAACATTTAATGATTGCAGTTGTTATTTAAAATAACAGAGTCTGAGTTTAATGATTACAGTTTTTACTGCATTTACTGCATCGGCCGATCACATATTTTAACTAAAAATCAGCCGATACTGATACATGGCCGATCAATCCTTCCATCTCTAATAATAATAATAACAATAATTGTAATACTAATAATCCTACAATTACAATGACCTTCATTCTGTGTTCTACCAACTGCACTAAAGCTTCACTGATCAGTAAAGCATCATCATCATGATAACAACAAACATCCTCCTATTGGTGTTCCTAGTCTGTTCCTGTGCCTGTCAGTCAAACAGCCCCTTCCTGTGAAGGTAGCCACTTCTTGCCCGCATCCAAGCATCAAAGCGCTCGAGCCTGTTTTTGTAAATCAGCTGAAAAGCCGGGGAACGCGCTCGGCTAAGTTTGGGCGGCCAGAAAGACAACTGAAAGAACGGGGCAGAGGACAGTGTGGCAGAAAGGGGTCACGGAAGCTTCCGGAGCGCAGCGGCCACTAAAAAAGTGCCGCCGGGAACATAGGTTGTCCGTAACACGCGGCCCTGACAGCTTAATTAGCAACGCTGCCAAAGATTTATTGGTTTATCAATCAGTGCTCGCAGCTACTGCTCCCCTCAGGGGCGGAGGGGCATGGCCATTACTGCCCACTCTGTGGCCCAACACCATGCACACACTGATCTGTCACGCAAAGACAACACCCGCACACACACACACACACTGCTGTACAGGTCACCCAAACACAGATAACAACCAGGATTGTTTCATTTTAGCGATACTGAGACAAAACTAGTGCTTCAGTTTCAAAATATATAAAAACGAGTGATGAACATATGAACGTTGGTACTCGAGTAAGAGTTAATGTGTAGATTTTCTGCATTATTTAATGATTCATACGTGAACAAAGTCATTCAGAGTGGTTTGGCTCGAACTACTCTGTTATAGATAAACTTGCAGAGGCAGAACCCTTCACAGTGGTGGTGAATGGAACCAGACGTCACAGAAAGTGATTACATGAAATGAGATATGAAAACTAGGGATGCAGTGATACTGTAACGAGCCTGCTTATTTTCTTCTACTGGTCCTCAGAAAAACCCACCGATACCAACATATCCATATCGGATAAGGGAAAAAGTCTTATAACAATATTTTTTATATCAGTCGATATCGATATATATCACGATATAAATCAAATCACTATTGCTTTTTACTTTAAATGAGAAGTGAAGTGTAAAAAATTTGTTAAATTGTTTTTTATCCTCTTATTTTTTTCAATCAGAAGACAAATGCACTATAGATCATTACACAACTGTATTTCAAATAAATTAAACACACACACACACACATATATATATATATATATATATATATATTCATGGGGCAGTATTAGTATGAACAGTATTCACACAGACACTGTGTTAATCAGGTTGTTGCTGGTTCTTTAAGTTGGGGCTGAGCTCATAGCGGTGAGTCGACTCTCTGTCTGCTCTAATGAGGAGTTGTTGGTTTACTGATTCTGTTTTCAGTAGAAAATAAAGTTTCCTTTTCAGAATTTTTGGTTATAAAGTAAACGTTGTCTCAGCGTTCTCACTCGAACTCCTACAGTTTATACATATTTATCTTTATCTATTACCAAATTACCTTGATTAGCATAACGTATGTTGATGCGTCGCTAAGGTGGCCACGCCCACTGAAAGCATGGATTTATTTCTAAATGAATAGCAGGATCTTTACGTTGGTGGTCTGACGTCTTGCGTCACAGGACGTTGGTAAGAAGGTGGACGTAGTGCTACGCCCGAGATTGTGTGTCTACTAAAACTCACCTACTGATATTACCCACTAGTCTCACGTACTGACTCTAATCTCATATTTCAGATGCAACTCGTGTGAGACACCATAAACAAGCTTAGTGTATGTCTGGCTTTATCTTAACCAGCCAAAAACACTATAACAGCTCAAACCGTGAGCTCCCCGGAGGAGCTGGACGTGATTCCTGCTGTCACAGTGCTTCAGAGACTCGCTTTATTCCCCGACTCGCTTTACTCCCTGACTCGCTTTATTCCCCGACTCGCTTTACTCTCTGACTCGCTTTATTCCCCGACTTGTTTTACTCTCTGACTCGCTTTATTCCCCGACTTGTTTTACTCTCTGACTCGCTTTATTCCCCGACTTGTTTTACTCTCTGACTCGCTTTATTCCCCGACTTGTTTTACTCTCTGACTCGCTTTATTCTCCGACTCGCTTTACTCTCTGACTCGCTTTATTCTCCGACTCGCTTTACTCTCTGACTCGCTTTATTCCCCGACTTGTTTTACTCTCTGACTCGCTTTATTCCCCGACTTGTTTTACTCTCTGACTCGCTTTATTCCCCGACTTGTTTTACTCTCTGACTCGCTTTATTCCCCGACTTGTTTTACTCTCTGACTCGCTTTATTCTCCGACTCGCTTTACTCTCTGACTCGCTTTATTCCCCGACTTGTTTTACTCTCTGACTCGCTTTATTCTCCGACTCGCTTTACTCTCTGACTCGCTTTATTCCCCGACTTGTTTTACTCTCTGACTCGCTTTATTCCCCGACTTGTTTTACTCTCTGACTCGCTTTATTCTCCGACTCGCTTTACTCTCTGACTCGCTTTATTCCCCGACTTGTTTTACTCTCTGACTCGCTTTATTCTCCGACTCGCTTTACTCTCTGACTCGCTTTATTCCCCGACTTGTTTTACTCTCTGACTCGCTTTATTCTCCGACTCGCTTTACTCTCTGACTCGCTTTATTCCCCGACTTGTTTTACTCTCTGACTCGCTTTATTCCCCGACTTGTTTTACTCTCTGACTCGCTTTATTCCCCGACTTGTTTTACTCTCTGACTCGCTTTATTCCCAGACTTGTTTTACTCTCTGACTCGCTTTACTCTCTGACTCGCTTTATTCCCCAACTCGCTTTGCTCTCTGACCCGCTTTATTCTCCGACTCGATTTATTCTCTGACTCGCTTTATTTTCCGACTCCCCAGTCCTGCTTCAACAGTCGCTCTTCACCTCCACTTCTCTTAATTACAGCACCTTACTCTTTTTCTAACTCGCTTTACTCTCTGACTCGCTTTATCCTCCGACTCGCTTTATTGCCCGACTTGTTTTACATCCCGACTTTCTTTATTCTTCGACTTGCTTTATTCTCCGACTCTCCAGTCCTGCTTCAACAGTCGCTCTTCACCTCCACTTCTCTTAATTACAACACCTTATTCTTTTTCTGACTCGATTTACTCTCTGACTCGCTTTATTCTCTGACTTGCTTTATTTTCCGACTCCTTATTCCTGCTTCAACAGTCGCTCTTCACCTCCACTTCTCTTTATTAGAGCCCCTTATTCTTTCTCTGACTCGCTTTACTCTCCGACTCTCCATTCCTGCCTCAACAGTCGCTCTTCACCTCCACTTCTCTTTATTAGAGCCCCTTATTCTTTCTCTGACTCGCTTTACTCTCTAACTCGCTTTATTCTCTAACTCGCTTTATTCTCTGACTCGCTTTATTCTCTAACTCGCTTTATTCTCTGACTCGCTTTATTCTCTGACTCCCCATTCCTGTTTCAACAGTCACTCTTCACCTCCACTTCTTTTATTACAGCACCTTATTCTTTCTCTGACTCACTTTATTCTCTGACTCGCTTTATTGTCTGACTCACTTTATTCTCTGACTCTACATTCCTGCTTCAACAGTCGCTCTTCACCTCCACTTCTCTTTATTAGAGCCCCTTATTCTTTCTCTGACTCGCTTTACTCTCTGACTCTGAGACTGCTGTCAGTACAGGTGAGGATCAAAACTATGAAATGTACTTCACTAACAGCTGTTCTGCTCTTCTTCTCCACTACAGTGCAACTCCACCCAAAGTATTTAATATAGCTAGCTAATGCACGTCATTTAAATCAGCTGTAAGTGGTTTAACTGTACAGGTACACAGGTACACTACCAACTACTTCATTAAAATATAGAACTCGGTATCAGCGAGTACTTAAAAATACATGCGTGTGCTCAGTCTGAACAAGGCAGCATCCATGCATCCCCAATGAAAATGCTCCCTAATGCCCGAAACACTGCTTTACCAAAGTTTTGATCTAAGATTAAGTTCTATTCATGGTGGAGGGGAACACGCTGGGTGCCGTAAGGCACAAGAGTTCCCAGACAAAATGGATTTTTTTAGAGTTTCCATTATTTTACTTATTATTTTATTAATTTCCTCATCAGCACTCCATAGAAAGACAATCCATATGATCTATAATCTTTTCTTGGTGGATTTGGATAGTAAAGATAAAGGATGTGTTTGTATTGTAGACACAGCAAAGTCCTGGTTCCTGTTATGAAATACTCAGAACATAAAAACAAGCCCTGTAGTGGCTGTACAGGTTAATATTATTAATGTTGCTTTAGTTCAGTAAGGTCCAGTTAGAGAAGATCTCCTCAGGACAAGGTCCGGACCACCATCATCTCTAGCGTGTGTTCTGATTCAGTGGTGTATCCTGTTTACTGAAGTAGTCTAGTATCAGCATCTCATACCATCAGCTACTGAAACACCATCACACCACACATACCCTTCAGTATATTTCAGTATATTTACTGTTTAAATACTGAACTGAATTAATTATTTATAAACTAATAATAATATTTTTTTTTACTCACTTCAATAAAAACAAGAGCTACTTTAAACAAACAGAACACTTTTTAAAAAGAGAATCTTAAAGTGTTTATTTATTGAGGCAGTAAATAAAGCTCGTTAACTCAGTTTCAGTTTATCTGGACCTGCTGGTTTAGAGACGCCTGTGAAGAACAAACATATACGCCTCTTTATTCCTGCCTCGACAGTCGCTCTCCGCCTCCACTTCTCTTAATTACAGACCCTTATTCTTTTTCTGACTCGCTTTACTCTCTGACTCGCTTTATTCTCCGACTCCCCATTCCTGCTTCAACAGTCACTGTTCACCTCCACTTCTGTTTATTACAGGACCTTATTCTTTCTCTGACTCGGTTTACTCTCTGACTCGCTTTATTCTCCGACTCCCCATTCCTGCCTCAACAGTCACTGTTCACCTCCACTTCTGTTTATTACAGCACCTTATTCTTTCTCTGACTCGGTTTACTCTCTGACTCGCTTTATTCTCCGACTCCCCATTCCTGCCTCAACAGTCACTGTTCACCTCCACTTCTGTTTATTACAGCACCTTATTCTTTCTCTGACTCGGTTTACTCTCTGACTCGCTTTATTCTCCGACTCCCCATTCCTGCCTCAACAGTCACTGTTCACCTCCACTTCTGTTTATTACAGGACCTTATTCTTTCTCTGACTCGCTTTACTCTCTGACTTGCTTTAATCTCCAACTTGCTTTATTCTCCGACTCGCTTTATTCCCGTCTTGTTTTACTCTCTGACTCGTTTTACTCTCTGACGTGCTTTATTCCCCGACTCGCTTTATTCCCCGACTCGCTTTATTCTCTGACTCGCTATACTCTCTCTCTGCTTCTCACTTCGTACCTCGCCTGTGTTCACGCCGCCCCCCTAAATCTGCACAGATCTGATTGGCTGAGGAGCCGTTGGTGGTCTTACAGCGCACGTGATTGGTCTGTGAGTTTACTGCGCTGCAAAGCCCGTATACCGTAAACACAAGAAAAGCTCCACCTCTTACAAACGTCAACAGTTCCTATCAAACCCCATAGTGAAAACACAAGGGTTAATTCTGGGCCATGCTGGTAGATACCAAAATTACTTTTATTAAAAAAGTAAAAAGTATAAAACAGAAATAAATATCTGTGATCAAAAACAAGTACACTGAGGAATTCATGGAAGCTTAAATGATGAAATGAATTTATCACAGACACAGAAAATAAAATCTCAGTGATCCAGCTTGCGCATCAAAGGGTTAATCATCATCTAATATTATAATATTCCAGTATATACTTAAAATTATTGCAGTACTGGATTTTCCAGCTACCGCAGATGTAATTAAGCATCCCCAGCAGTCAGGATTCAGCCCAAGGGGCAGCCTAGTTATAGGCAGGCGTCGAACAATGCCAACTCCAGAGAGCGCCACACCTACATCTTACTACACCCATATTTGTCTGTTAACAGCTCCCCCCGGGGGGCACGAGCGCCGCTGCGTCAGCAAATCCCGATCAGTGCCATGTGCAGCTGTGGAGGAAAGAAACCCTGCACAAACAGAAATCGTTTATTATTTACAGTAGGTTTCTGAGAGCAGGACGTTTCCACGACGGTTTCCACGACGGTTTCCACGGCGACGTTCCCGGCACTACAGCCTCGTAACAACCCGTTACTGACATTCACTCAAGTCTCTTCCAGGACGTGAAGGAAGCCTGACGGCAGCATCCCTGCAAACGAGCGGGTTACACCGCGTGTCCAGCTCTGTATGGTCTACGCCGGGACAGGAGCGAGACGAGGAACCGGGTTTAGGAGGACGCAGAGAAAGTGACTGGAGGAGGAGGAGGAGGAGGAGGAGGAGGAGGAGTGTGTTTTCAAGTGGAGAGGAGACAGATGAAGAGACGGGAGCGCAGATGAGCTCCTGCAGCCGGCCTTCGCTCAGAGAGTCGCCTGCAGTCACCAGCGGCAGCTCAGGGAGAGGCTGCCCCCGTGTGGCAGCTCTGGGTACTACGGCACACAGGTGTTTAGGAGTGATGGGACAGTGTGAGAACGTTGATGACACGTATGCAGGCTGTCGGGGTTATTTAAATAATTAATAAGTTTGGTGATTAATATTTCTATGGCTCACTCGTTTTACACACTGTACACAAGCACTACATGAACTGATTATTGTATATTAATTAAAATAAGCTTATAAGCTTATATATACAGTTTGTTATGGTTCATATGCACTACTTGGCCTTCTTTTAAAACTTTAAACATAATCAGTTTACTTGATTTCTGATATACCCGAGCTGGGCAGCACTTTGTTTGGGCAGCATCCTCTACTTTCCCCCTCTTTCTCTCAGGTGAGCGCCCACACCTCCGATCTGTGGCCCCTCTAAAATGTAAGCATCTGTTTATTTAGCTGTTCAAAGCTGACGTGTTATGATTTGTAAATAAGCTACTGCCGGTATAATTCGTTATGAGGGTCGATTACAAAAGAATTCAGGATTTGACTCCAGCAATTCTGAGAGTCAGGGCCGACTCCTGGTGGTGACTCTAAGAACCTTTATCTGTATTCCCAATGCATTGAGTCTGAGTTTAAGAAGCCTGAGTCACCAGCTTTAAACAACGCCAGTGCTGCTGACCAGCCACTTCCAGCAAAAACTATGGCCACCAACTATGGTCCGCGGTGCATCCTGAGTTTGCGGCTGTGATGCGACGAAAAGTTCAGCCGAGACGAACTTTATGCAAATGAATCAATGCAATGCGTCTGTCCAATGAGAAGAGGGCGAGTGGGTGTCCTCAATGCATTAAATATATATTCACTCCATATTCAGAACTAAATTAAAACCCCATCGTTTATATTTACATCTGATTCAAATCTATAAAAATGATGTAAATATGGTATAAAATAGCCGATGTTGAACACAAGCTTTAATCACCGCTGCCCCGTTACCCCTGGAAACGCATATACATGGTTTCATTAGACGACGCAGGGAACACCCTTGTTACGCCCACATGCAGCCGGCTGAAGACGGGGAGCGCGTTCACGTCCGTTGACGCAACAGAGCAGTGTAAGGATGTACGTCCGTACAGTGTTGGCTCCCGAATCCTCCTGAAAGCACTGGAGATGCTGGAACACTTCTAGGAGCAAGCAGTGGTCTCAGCAACTCTTCAGAGGTACACAGGAATGAAAGCGATCTCTGCACGCTGACAGAGCTTGACGTCACTGTCGCAGAAGACGAGGTGAAATAATTTAAATCGATTCAGGAAATCAGTGGTGATCCCCATCCCTACTCACAACGCCCCCCTCTGCGTGGTTGTGAAGTGTTGCCTCTGTGTTGCAGAGCTTACTGAGCGAGGGTCTTCATTGTGTGATTATATCTTTGTGTTTTTCTGTTCTCCTTTCCTTATTTGGCCTTCTGGTTTTGCCTGTGTACTGAATATGTGTTTACATTAGGGCTGTGTATCGGCAAGAACCTGGTGATACAATACGTATCGTGATACAGCGAATATATAATAATTTAATATATCACGATATATTGTGATACTGCAAGCAAAGTGATATACAGCAAATTTTTAAATCACCACTGTATGAACAGGTTTATCAATGCTTACAACAGCATTGCGCCCTTGTGCTGCTTGTTAATGTTGGAGTGGAGCTGAAAATGGATTACAACACTGCCATCTAGTGGTCAGTGAGTCACTGCCTGCCAGGAATCTGTATCGATACTGTGTTTTTGAGAATCAGTACAGTATCACGAAACATAATATCCCCATATCCGATATTTTCGATATTTTCTTACACCCCTAGTTTGGACTGTCCTTTTCTTTAGTATCCATAAGTGATTTTACCCGCAAGCATCTGACTCGGTCTGTCTCGTCACAATGTCAGGCTATCGAGCGAACAGTGCCTGAGTTGCCTGAGTATTACTGTTATTAACTTTTAGATAGGGTGATTATGATTTCTGCCAAAACCAGGCCAGACTGCCTTGACTAGTTGCCTCAGCCCCCCGGCTGCCTCAGCCAGTGCAACCTCTGCTCTTTTGCCTCCTTATTTATCTGAGTTTTAAGTCATTTTACTAATAAAACTTACAGGGTTTATAAAAAACTCTACGCCCCTTGGCTATACAGCACGTAGTTCCAACCTAATACAGCAAGGCAGACGAGATTTAGAGATTTAGAGGCAAGGCAGTGAGCACTGTATGCAAAGGAAATCCAGAAAGCCTTCTCTTGTCTGCCTCTTTTGCTTTATTAGGTTGTAACTGGTACTAATAGCTGGTAAAGCAAAACAAGAGACGAGAAGGTTTTCTAGGTTTAGAGGCGAGGCAGTATGCACTGAATGCAGAGAAATCATTGGAGCACATTAATAATAGTTTCTCTACCTATTCACCGTATTTGGCCACACCCACTTTCAAGCGTGCAACTCTTCCGCCTTTGTGTTAGAACTTCCGCTCAGCTAACCAAAATGAATACAGTTACATGGGAGGAGACCAGAGAGACAGTAAGAAGTTCTAATGGGACAACACTGTCTCCTCCGAGGTTAATAACACAGTGGGTGGGTGATATGAGAAGGTGGTCTGAGGTTAATAACACAGTGGGTGGGTGATATGAGAAGGTGGTCTGAGGTTAATAACACAGTGGGTGGGCGATATGAGAAGGTGGTCTGAGGTTGATAACACAGTGGGTGGGTGATATGAGAAGGTGGTCTAAGGTTAATAACACAGTGGGTGGGCGATATGAGAAGGTGGTCTGAGGGTAATAACACAGTGGGTGGGCGATATGAGAAGGTGGTCTGAGGTTGATAACACAGTGGGTGGGTGATATGAGAAGGTGGTCTGAGGGTAATAACACAGTGGGTGGGCGATATGAGAAGGTGGTCTGAGGTTGATAACACAGTGGGTGGGTGATATGAGAAGGTGGTCTAAGGTTAATAACACAGTGGGTGGGCGATATGAGAAGGTGGTCTGAGGTTAATAACACAGTGGGTGGGTGATATGAGAAGGTGGTCTGAGGTTAATAACACAGTGGGTGGGTGATATACGAAGGTGGTCTGAGGTTAATAACACAGTGGGTGGGTGATATGAGAAGGTGGTCTGAGGTTAATAACACAGTGGGTGGGTGATATGAGAAGGTGGTCTGAGGTTAATAACACAGTGGGTGGGTGATATGAGAAGGTGGTCTAAGGTTAATAACACAGTGGGTGGGTGATATACGAAGGTGGTCTGAGGTTAATAACACAGTGGGTGGGTGATATGAGAAGGTGGTCTGAGGTTACTTATGGAGACATGTTTAATTACTCTGTACTCTCGGAAGGTGTAGACGGTTCAGTAATGAAAAACTATAAAAGTACTGAAGCGTATCAGTACCTGCACAGAGGGAAGGTGGGCGTGTCCTCCTACACACAGACGGTGAGTTTATATTTCTGAAAGCCGGTTAAACCCAAGTCCAGCAGCTGCCCGAGCCCCTCTGCGTGGGTGTTAGTTACAGTCCAGATAGCCTAGCGCGGTGAACACTGATCAGAAAACAGTTACTGAACTGATAGACTCACCAGCACCGACACGTCTGCTTCCTCGGAGCTTCATAAGTGAGACAGTTCTCTGGATAAGGAAGCTCTGGTGCTGGTTCTCCTCCACAGAATGGTAAGAGCAGACATACGGAGGTTTGGGTGGATGTTTTAAATTTAGAGCTTCAGTCATAGACGCAGGTGGTCTTCTTTGGAAGGCGGCCCCCCAACACTCTGATCTTTATGTGCTGTGTTTGTAATTCTGTAGTTCAAGCCAAGTTTTCTTCTTCTTCCAATTACTGACTCCCTCCAACTGAACATGTTATGCTAGTCGTTTAATGTTTGTTGTCGTTTTGCTTGTAATTAGTATCAACGTATCCGCGGTCACACCGGACCGGATGTTCTAACACAAAGTAAACAAAGATGGTGCCCCCCAGTGTTGTCATGGAAAATAGCATGAATACTGGGAGTGTGCAAACATGTAACGCTCACTAATGTATAGCGTGTTTTTTCCCTAATTTGTTTGGGTACCCTGACCTAACGCCACACATTTCCCCCTGTAGGGGGCAGCGGTGTACCTGAAGGACCCTCCCCCGGGGTCGTTGACTTTGTTCTTCGGGGTCCCTGAGAGCTGGACGGGGAGCACCGTGGGGCTTTTACTCGTCTGGACGACTGGACATTTCCCTACAGCACCTGGACAACAGAAGCGGGAAAAGGATCAAAGGATGCACCAAATCACGTACCGAGCAGCTACAGCTTCACTGCCTCATACGGGCTCTTACACTGAACACAACAGCCAGCACTTCAGTTCTAAACTTATATACACGCAGCATTAACCAGCGGTAACCACACGGTTACAGTCATTTACCAATCACAGGTTCAGGGTGATTCTTTATTTCAGGTCAGAGGGTCTCAGACAGACACCCCGTCTAACTCCCACCAGCTGGGTCTGTTAGAGGGTCTGTTGGTAACGTGGGTGATTCTTTAATTTGTGTTGTTCTATTCTTTCTTTACTTTATCACAATTTTTTTAAACAACTAGAGGACGTGAATCCCCCCACTCCGGACCACTAACAGTGAATCTACACTGTGCTCCATTCCCTTCAATTTCCAATTCTATTTCTCTACCTCTCTCCTTCTCTATTATCTCTTTCCTTCTCTATTATATCTCTCCTTCTCTATTTCTCTATCTCTCTCCTCTATTATCTCTCTTATTCTCTCTCTCTCTATTATCTCTATCATTCTTTCTCTATCTCTTTCCTTTTCTACATCTCTCCTTCTTTATTTTCTCTCTTTATTTCTTTATTTCTCTCTATCTCTCTCCGTCTATTATATCTCTCATTCTCTATTTCTCTATCTCTTTCCTTTTCTACATCTCTCCTTCTTTATTTTCTCTCTTTATTTCTCTCTCTTTATCTCTCTCCGTCTATTATATCTCTCATTCTCTATTTCTCTCTCCCCTTCTCTATTATATCTCCAATTCTCAATTTCTCTCTTATTCTCTCTTTCCTTCTCTATTTTTATATCTCTCTCTCCTTCTCTATTACTCTATATCTTTTCTTCTCTATTATCTCTCTCATTCTCTATTTCTTTATTATATCTCTTATTCTCTCTTTCAATATTATCTCTCCCCTTCTCTATTTCTCTATCTCTCTCTTTCTCTAATATCTCTCTCATTCTCTAATATCTCTCTCATTCTCTATTATATCTCTTGTTCTCTCTTTCAATATTATCTCTCCCCTTCTCTATTTCTCTATCTCTCTTCTTCTCTACCTCTCTCATTCTCTATTATATCTCTCCTTCTCTATTATATCTTTTATTCTTTCTTTCGATATTATCTCTCTCCTTCTCTATTATCTCTCTTACTCTCTCTCTATTATCTCTCTCCTTCTCTATATCTCATATTCTCTCTCTATTATCTCTCTCCTTCTCTATTATATATCATATTCTCTCTCTATTATCTCTATCATTCTTTCTCTATCTCTTTCCTTTTCTACATCTCTCCCTCTTTATTATCTCTCTTTAGTTCTTTATTTCTCTCTATCTCTCTCCGTCTATTATATCTCTCATTCTCTATTTCTCTATCTCTTTCCTTTGCTATTATATTGTTCCTTCTCTATTTCTCTCCTTCTCTATTATCTCTTATTCTTTCTCTCTATTATCTCTCTCATTCTCTATCTCTCTCCTTCTCTATTATCTCTTATTCTTTCTCTCTATTATCTCTCTCATTCTATTTCTCTATCTCTCGCCTTCTCTATTATCTCTTATTCTTTCTCTCTATTATATCTCTCATTCTCTATTTCTCTATCTCTCTCCTTCTCTATTATATCACTCATTCTCAATTTCTCTCTTATTCTCTCTTTCCTTCTCTATTTTTATATCTCTCTCTCCTTCTCTATTACTCTATATCTTTTCTTCTCTATTATCTCTCTCATTCTCTATTTCTCTATTATATCTCTTATTCTCTCTTTCAATATTATCTCTCTCCTTCTCTATTTCTCTATCTCTCTTCTTCTCTATCTCTCTCATTCTCTATGATATCTCTCCTCTATATCTCTATTATATCTCTTATTCTCTTTCAATAGTACCTCTCTCCTTCTCTATTTCTCTATCTCTCTTCTTCTCTATCTCTCTCATTCTCTATGATATCTCTCCTCTATATCTCTATTATATCTCTTATTCTCTCTTTCGATATTATCTCTCCCCTTCTCTTTCTCTATCCCTCTTCTTCTCTATCTCTCTCATTCTCTGTTATATCTCTCCTTCTCTATTATTTCTCTCATTCTCTATTTCTCTATTATCTCTCTCCTCTATTTCTCTATCTCGCTCCTTCTCTATTATCTCTCATTCTCTTTCTTTCTACTACCTCTCTCCTCCTCTATTATTTCCCTCATTGTCTCTTTCTCCATCTGTCTCTTTCTCTATCATCTTTCATTCATTCTCTACTATTTCTTTTATTCTCTGTTTCTACTATCTCTTTATTTCTTCCAGTACTATCTCTTATTCTCTCTTTTCTTTCTCTCTTTATCTAAAACCTTCATCTTTTTCTTTTCTGTTATCTCCTTTATTTCTCCATTTTTCTATCTCTGTTTCATACTCACCGTCTCCACTATCTCTCTTTTCTCTCCTCCTTTCTCTACTATCTGTCCTGTTTCTCTCCATCTCACTCCCTTTCTCTTCTATCACTCTCTTTAACTCCCACCTCCCACTTATTCACCTTCTCTCTCACTTTTTCTCTTCTATCTACCGTTCTTGCCTTTCACTTTTTCTTTCTCTCATCTCGTTTCGCTGTCCGTCTCTTCTTCTGTTAATCCCCTGTGCATATTCCTTCATTTGTCCCATCCATCCGTCCCTCCCCCCGTCCCCTGTCTCTCCGTCTCTCCTTCTCCAGGTTTGTGTCTAGAACATCATTCTGTCAATACCACTGCGCTTCACAGCCTCCCTGCAGTTTATTCCCGGACGCCGGGCCTCCCGGTCGCTCTCCCGCTCCGAGTGGACGGGGACGTGATCTCAGCAGGCACGCTCGTCGCTCAGAGCCACCGCGGACGTATTTTTAGAAACTTTCTCCCTCAAACCTCCATTTAAGGGCCAGAATACACACCGTGTGTGCGCACACGCTCCGCGAACAGCACGAGGAGAGACGCCGAGATCACATCTGACTGTATTCACAAACATGGAGCAACACCTCCACGTACCTGCGTACACGTTACCACGGCTACCTGGTTCTGCACCGGGGCAGGAGCTCGTTTAGTAAACCAGAATTAACAGAGCTCCTCGATAAACATAATTCAGTGACACTGACTTGGTGGTGGTGTGTTAGTGTGTCTTGTGCTGGTGTGAGTGGATCAGACACAGCAGTGCTGCTGCTGCACTGTTTAAACACTGTGTCCACTCACTGTCCACTCTATTAGACACTCCTACTGGACACGCGACGCCACAGGACCACAGTTTTGGTCGATTCTCAGATTCTCAGAAAGCAGCACTCACACCAGCACAACACACTAACACACCATGAGGACGCTCTACAGACCACTGGTGGTCCGCGGCCCACAGGATGAGAAAACTCTACTCTAGATGGATTAGAACCATTTACCACTGACCAGACAAGAGTGGTCAGCTAGTCAGCTTACCTGCTGGCCGCACTGTCTGTGTGATGACCACGGGCATCCGGACCTGCCCTTGTCCTGCTACGCCTCCTGCCCTCTTAACACCCTGCAGAGAGAGAGAGAGAGAGAGAGAGAGAGAGAGAGAGAGAGAGAGAGAGAGAGAGAGAGAGAGAGAGAGAGAGAGAGAAAGGGGGGGAGAGGTAAAGAAAGAGAGAGAGAAAGAAAAAGAAAAAGAGAGAGATAGAGAAAGAGGGAGGGAAAGAGAGAGTGAGAAAGAGAGTGAGAGAGACAGATAGATAAAGATAGAGAGAGAGGGAAAGAAAGAGTGAGAGAGAAGAATGAGGGAGAGGGAAAGAGAGAGAGATAGAGAGATAGAGAGAGAGGAAAAAAGAGAGAGGGAAAGAGAGTGAAAGAGAGAGAGAAGGAGAGAGAAAGAGAGAGAGAGAGAGACGGGGGAGAGAGGGGGGGAGAGGTAAAGAAAGAGAGAGAGAAAGAAAAAGAAAAAGAGTGAGAGATAGAGAAAGAGGGAAAGAGAGAGTGAGAAAGAGAGAAAGAAAGATAGATAGATAGATAGATAGATAGATAGATAGATAGATAGATAGATAGATAGATAGAGAAAGAAAGAGTGAGAGGGAGAGAGAGAGAGAATGAGGGAGAGGGAAAGAGAGAGAGAGAGAGATAGAAAGAGGAAAAAAGAGAGAGAAAAAGAGAGAGTGAAAGAGAGAGAAGAAGAGAGAAAGAGAAAAAGAGAGAGGGGGGAGAGAGTGTGAGAAAGAGATAGAGAGAGAGAAAGAGAGAAAGAAAGAGAGAAAAGAAACAGAGAAAGAGAAACAGAGAGAGAGAAAGAGAAAGAAAAGAGAGCAAGAGAGAGGGAAAGAGAAAGAAAAAGAGAGAAAGAGAGGCAAAGAAAGAAAGAGAGAGAGAGAGAAAGAAAAGAGAGAGAGAGAGAAAGAAAGAGAGAGAGAGAGAAAGAAAAAAGAAAAAAGAGAGAGAAAGACAGGTAAAGAAAGAAAGGGGGAGGGGGAGAAAGAGAAAGAGACTGAAATGCTTTCACAACATTTAATAATAGTAATTTAATAAAGATGATACCAAATCAGCTTTTCTGTACTGCAGCTGAGCTGAAGAGAGAAAGACGACACTGAAGAAAACAGAACAGATATTAAAGATCGTCACTGTCCTACAAAAAAAACTTTTATGATACTGGGACTATATATATATATATATATATATATATATATATATATATATATATATATATATATATATATATATATACACAGTTGTTGTTCATGTATCTCCATGTGTGAGGGTTTTTATTTTTCTACATTATTTGAACATGACAGCTGCTGTTTACATTGGATGAAAATGTAATAATGAATGGACCAATAGAAACGCTCCAAAATAGATTTAAAAAATCTGGTTCCATTGACTTACATTACAATGAAAGGTATTTGGCCTCTCCTGTACATATACATGTTTGGAGATAAATGTTTTATTGGACAGCGACGAGATATATATATATCTCAGCCCCTGATCTCAACATTATATATGACAAACGTGAAAACAGTCAAGAGAAGAATGAACTGAGAATGAAAAGGTGAAGAAAGATGGGATAGAAAGAGATAATGGAAAAGGAACGAGAGGTACTGAGAGAGAGACAGAAAGATGGAGTGAGAACAAAGAGAGAGAGAGAGAAAGGAAATCCAAAAATACAGATAGAACAGAGAAAGAGAGAGAACAAAGAGACAGAGTGTACTAATAAACACGTGGCCCACTCTGTTTGGCCCCCGGAGTGCCCACAGGCCCCTCATCCATCCTGCCCTGCTCTCTCTCTCTCTCTCTCTCTCTCTCTCTCTCTAACACTGCATATTTCTCTGCCTCGTTTCTAAACGCCTTCCACACTATTGCTAACCAGGGACCCCTCAGCTCCCACCAACCCCACCTCAGGCCCTCCGAGACAGGGGGTATGTGGGAGGGTGTGTGTGTGTTGGGATCCATATTGCTGAACTGTTACACTGAAAACATCAGTTTGTGTGTCGGTGCAACAACCTGCTGTACAAAAAACAGAAGTCAAACTATCGCCCCCTATGCTTTCTGTAGGGCACTGCAATCAGAAGGACAGTGTATTTCCTAGGAGTAATATAGAACCCTACAGTTTTAACCCTTCAAGGTCCAGAGAGTAAAATCAATGGGGTCTGCAATCAACATGATCTCCATAACTGATTAATCAGTTTTATTTATTTTATGATTTTAATTAACCAATTAATAAGGAATAGAAAAACGTGTGACTTGTATTAGGCCTAAATATTAGATGGTATATGATATTTTAAAGATTAATTACTACTGTGCTTAAGACTTTGGCACCTACGCTGATAGTTTAAAAGTCTTTATCTGATCAATATGTGTATTTACACCACCATATCTGATTAGAACAGATGTAAATAATCATACATTCAATACAAAGTAACATGAATATGTTATTGTGAGAGAAGTAGATCAGATCTTGAGATCCAGTTTGAAGAACAAAGTTAGGTTCCAGATTTCTCCTGGACGCCCCAGACATTGTATGAATGTGTTCAGTTCCTTCAGCAGCAAATCTTGATTTAGCTTAATGAAGTACTGAGCAGTCAAAGCAGGTATTAGATGAGAACTGATAATAATACTGGGTGGTTTCCACAAGGAGAAGCTTGGAAAGGGTTAAATAAACCACTAATGCTGCAGCTTTGTCAACTAATTGACACACACACTCACATTTTGCCCGGTAAGAACCCATTACCTCCTCCATCTACCCCGACACAGGAGCACAGGGGACAGCAGAGCTCCCTTAAGCCTTCCGCCTCTCTGCCAGTAAACACTGGGCTCTGACCCGACGTACACAGCTCCGTACAGAGCCACTCATCTCTGACACACGCAATCAAACACATCCATACAGGCCTGCTGGTGCCCGGTCCGCTCAGGCCCCTGGCTCAACAACAGCTTTACTGAGCTCCGGGGCCCTTCATGACTCAAGGAGCGATGAGTCATCTTCACTTCCTCCTCAAGATCTCTCCATCTGCACGAAACCAGGGACAGCCGTCACAGCTGCAGCTACGGCGCTCTTAGAGCTGTTACATGCCGAATGCTACACAAACAGGAAGACACCCTTTGATCTTCACCAGAAGAACCACTGATAGGCTACTTTCCATTATGGAACGTTCAGAGTTGCTCTGAAACTATGAGGCATTTTATATATAGCATGGACAAGCAATATAACTCTCCTGTGTCCACCAGAACTGTCCATCAGGAGCTCCACAGGGTCAATATACACGGCCGGGCTGCTATAGCCAAACCTTTGGTCACTCGTGCCAAACGTCGGTTTCAATGGTGCAAGGAGCTCAAATCTTGGGCTGTGGACAATGTAAACATGTATTGTTCTCTGATGATCCACCTTTACTGTTTTCCCCACATCCAGGAGAGTTACGGTGTGGATAAGCCCCAGAGAAGCGTACCACCCAGACTGTTGCATGCCCAGAGTGAAGCATGGGGGTGGATCAGTGATGGTTTGGTTTTGGCCCAATACTTGTGCTAGATGGGCGCGTCACTGCCAAGGACTACCGAACCATTCTGGAGGACCATGTGCATCCAATGGTTCAAACATTGTGTCCTGAAGGCGGTGCCGTGTATCAGGAGGACAATGCACCAATACACACAGCAGGACTGAAGAAAGATTGATTTGATGAACAGGAAAGTGAAGTTGAACATCTCCCATGACCTGCACAGTCACCAGATCTAAATATTATTGAGCCACTTTGGGGTGTTTTGGAGGAGCGAGTCAGGAACATTTTCCTCCACCAGCATCACGTAGTGACCTGATCACTGTCCTGCAAGAAGAATGGTTTAAAATCCCTCTGACCACTGAGCAGGACTTGTATATGTCATTCCCAAGACCAGCTGACGCTGTATTGGCTGCAAAAGGAGACCCTACACCATACTAATAAATTACTGTGGTCTCAGTTTCACTGTCCAACCCCTGTATGTGGTCACACTTGAGCCCCATGTCTCCTTCTGTTGAAGATGCTAACATCACCAGTGACGAGGCAGAGGGCAAATGAGTCGATCTGACGATAGATGATGGGACACAGCTGTCACCATGTGAAAGCCTGGTATGATCAAGACTGGAGGACAAACCAATTAGGTTTTGTGTGCAGGACATCAGTTGTGTATGCACTTCTCCTATTTTGCTGTCGTCCGTATGAATCACATGAATGAGTCTTGCTTGGCGTGTTGAGGTCCTAAGAGGAGGACAGCTAGAATCTTTATTCGCACCATAACTACAGCCCTGCTCGCGCTGATCTGCCCGTTTAGCTTGGCACACACAGGGAGTAAACTGCCGGGAGAGAGGAGGTTGCTTGGCGAGGCGTTGTTGGCTCTCAGCCCGAGTTCCGGACGGGCAGGAGGGTCACTCTGAGGCTGAATTCCACCACAGGCAGGAAGAGAGGCTAGCTTTCTGCTTGGTCAGAGGAAGTGATGGATATTATTTTATGGACTTAAAATGGACTTAATAAAGTCATAAATAAAGTTAACAGAGTCCTGTTAACTGGGCTCTGTTTCCTACCATAAAGGAGTAAATGAAGAGTGAGATATTAAATGTGTACTATAAATGATACAAAAACAGTTCTATTTGAGAACTGTGTGGGAGGAGCTAATGACTGACAGCTCTCCAAGCATTACTCCTCATAAAAAGCCAACATCATTAACCAACTTTTACATGACAATAACTGGACCTAAAAAACTTGGTGATGATAAAGGAACGAAGGGATGAAGGAACAGTGTTGGTGATGATAAAGGAATGAAGGGATGAAGGAACAGTGTTGGTGATGATAAAGGAATGAAGGGATGAAGGAACAGTGTTGGTGATGATAAAGGAATGAAGGGATGAAGGAACAGTGTTGATGATGATGATAAAGCAATGAAGGGATGAAGGAACAGTGTTGGTGATGATAAAAGAATGAAGGGATGAAGGAACAGTGTTGGTGATGATAAAGGAATGAAGGGATGAAGGAACAGTGTTGGTGATGATAAAGGAATGAAGAGATGAAGGAACAGTGTTGGTGATGATAAAGGAATGAAGAGATGAAGGAACAGTGTTGGTAATGATAAAGGAACGAAGAGATGAAGGAACAGTGTTGGTGATGATAATGGAATGAAGGGATGAAGGAACAGTGTTGGTGATGATAAAAGAATGAAGGGATGAAGGAACAGTGTTGGTGATGATAAAGGAACGAAGAGATGAAGGAACAGTGTTGGTGATGATAAAGGAACGAAGAGATGAAGGAACAGTGTTGGTGATGATAATGGAATGAAGGGATGAAGGAACAGTGTTGGTGGTGATAAAGGAATGAAGGGATGAAGGAACAGTGTTGGTGATAAAGGAATGAAGGGATGAAGGAACAGTGTTGGTGATGATAAAGGAATGAAGGGATGAAGGAACAGTGTTGATGATGATGATAAAGCAATGAAGGGATGAAGGAACAGTGTTGGTGATGATAAAAGAATGAAGGGATGAAGGAACAGTGTTGGTGATGATAAAGGAATGAAGGGATGAAGGAACAGTGTTGATGATGATGATAAAGGAATGAAGAGATGAAGGAACAGTGTTGGTGATGATAAAGGAACGAAGAGATGGAGGAACAGTGTTGGTGATGATAAAGGAACGAAGAGATGAAGGAACAGTGTTGGTGATGATAATGGAATGAAGGGATGAAGGAACAGTGTTGGTGGTGATAAAGGAATGAAGGGATGAAGGAACAGTGTTGGTGATGATAAAGGAATGAAGGGATGAAGGAACAGTGTTGGTGATGATAAAGGAATGAAGGGATGAAGGAACAGTGTTGGTGATGATAAAGGAACGAAGAGATGAAGGAACAGTGTTGGTGATGATAATGGAATGAAGGGATGAAGGAACAGTGTTGGTGGTGATAAAGGAATGAAGGGGTGAAGGAACAGTGTTGGTGATGATAAAGGAATGAAGGGATGAAGGAACAGTGTTGGTGATGATAAAGGAATGAAGGGATGAAGGAACAGTGTTGATGATGATGATAAAGCAATGAAGGGATGAAGGAACAGTGTTGGTGATGATAAAGGAATGAAGGGATGAAGGAACAGTGTTGGTGATGATAAAGGAATGAAGGGATGAAGGAACAGTGTTGGTGATGATAAAGCAATGAAGGGATGAAGGAACAGTGTTGGTGATGATAAATGAATAGAGGGATGAAGGGACAGTGTTGGTGATGATAAAGGAATAAAGGGATGAAGGAACAGTGTTGGTGATGATAAAGGAATGAAGGGATGAAGGAACAGTGTTGGTGATGATAAAGGAACGAAGGGATGAAGAAACAGTGTTGGTGGTGATAAAGGAACGAAGGGATGAAGGAACAGTGTTGGTGATGGTAAAGGAACGAAGGGATGAAGGAACAGTGTTGGTGATGATAAAGGAATGAAGGGATGAAGGAACAGTGTTGGTGATGATAAAGGAATGAAGGGATGAAGGAACAGTGTTGGTGATGATAAATAAAAAAAGGGATGAAGGAACAGTGTTGGTGATGATAAAGGAATGAAGGGATGAAGGAACAGTGTTGGTGATGATAAAGGAATGAAGGGATGAAGGAACAGTGTTGGTGATGATAAAGGAACGAAGGGATGAAGAAACAGTGTTGGTGGTGATAAAGGAACGAAGGGATGAAGGAACAGTGTTGGTGATGGTAAAGGAACGAAGGGATGAAGGAACAGTGTTGGTGGTGATAAAGGAATGAAGGGATGAAGGAACAGTGTTGGTGATGATAAAGGAGTGAAGGAATGAAGAAACAGTGTTGGTGATGATAAAGTAATAAATGGATGAAGGAACAGTGTTGGTGATGATAAAGGAATGAAGGGATGAAGGAACAGTGTTGGTGATGATAAAGGAATAAAAGGATGAAGGAACAGTGTTGGTGATGATAAAGGGGTGAAGGAATGAAGAAACAGTGTTGGTGATGATAAAGTAATAAATGGATGAAGGAACAGTGTTGGTGATGATAAAGGAATGAAGGGATGAAGGAACAGTGTTGGTGATGATAAAGGAATGAAGAGATGAAGGAACAGTGTTGGTGATGATAAAAGAATGAAGGGATGAAGGAACAGTGTTGGTGATGATAAAAGAATGAAGGGATGAAGGAACAGTGTTGGTGATGATAAAGGAATGAAGGGATGAAGGAACAGTGTTGGTAATGATAAAGGAATGAAGGGATGAAGGAACAGTGTTGGTGATGATAAAGGAATGAAGGGATGAAGGAACAGTGTTGGTAATGATAAAGGAATGAAGGGATGAAGGAACAGTGTTGGTGATGATAAAGGAATGAAGGGATGAAGAAACAGTGTTGGTAATGATAAAGGAATGAAGGGATGAAGGAACAGTGTTGGTGATGATAAAGGAATGAAGCGATGAAGGAACAGTGTTGGTGATGATAAAAGAATGAAGGGATGAAGGAACAGTGTTGGTGATGATAAAGTAATAAATGGATGAAGGAACAGTGTTGGTGATGATAAAGGAATGAAGGGATGAAGGAACAGTGTTGGTGATGATAAAGGAATGAAGGGATGAAGGAACAGTGTTGGTGATGATAAAGGAATGAAGGGATGAAGGAACAGTGTTGGTGATGATAAAGTAATGAAGGGATGAAGGAACAGTGTTGGTGGTGATAAAGGAATGAAGGGATGAAGGAACAGTGTTGGTGATGATAAAGTAATAAATGGATGAAGGAACAGTGTTGGTGGTGATAAAGGAATGAAGGGATGAAGGAACAGTGTTGGTGATGATAAAGTAATGAAGGGATGAAGGAACAGTGTTGGTGATGATAAAGGAATGAAGGGATGAAGGAACAGTGTTGGTGATGATAAAGTAATGAAGGGATGAAGGAACAGTGTTGGTGGTGATAAAGGAATGAAGGGATGAAGGAACAGTGTTGGTGATGATAAAGTAATGAAGGGATGAAGGAACAGTGTTGGTGATGATAAAGGAATGAAGCGATGAAGGAACAGTGTTGGTGATGATAAAAGAATGAAGGGATGAAGGAACAGTGTTGGTGATGATAAAGTAATAAATGGATGAAGGAACAGTGTTGGTGATGATAAAGGAATGAAGGGATGAAGGAACAGTGTTGGTGATGATAAAGGAATGAAGGGATGAAGGAACAGTGTTGGTGATGATAAAGGAATGAAGGGATGAAGGAACAGTGTTGGTGATGATAAAGGAATGAAGGGATGAAGGAACAGTGTTGGTGGTGATAAAGGAATGAAGGGATGAAGGAACAGTGTTGGTGATGATAAAGTAATAAATGGATGAAGGAACAGTGTTGGTGATGATAAAAGAATGACGGGATGAAGAAACAGTGTTGGTCATGATAAAGGAATGAATGGATGAAGGAACAGTGTTGGTGATGATAAAGGAATGAATGGATGAAGGAACAGTGTTGGTCATGATAAAGGAATGAATGGATGAAGGAACAGTGTTGGTGATGGTAAAGGAACGAAGGGATGAAGGAACAGTGTTGGTGATGATAAAGGAATGAAGGGATGAAGGAACAGTGTTGGTGATGATAAAAGAATGAAGGGATGAAGGAACAGTGTTGGTGATGATAAAGTAATAAATGGATGAAGGAACAGTGTTGGTGATGATAAAGGAATGAAGGGATGAAGGAACAGTGTCGGTGATGATAAAGGAATGAAGGGATGAAGGAACAGTGTTGGTGGTGATAAAGGAATGAAGGGATGAAGGAACAGTGTCGGTGATGATAAAGGAATGAAGGGATGAAGGAACAGTGTTGGTGGTGATAAAGGAATGAAGGGATGAAGGAACAGTGTTGGTAATGATAAAGGAATGAAGGGATGAAGGAACAGTGTTGGTAATGATAAAGGAATGAAGGGATGAAGGTACAGTGTTGGTGATGATAAAGGAATGATCCTATATATTTCCAATAGCAGACCCACATTAACATCAACTGCCTTGAACATATAAGCCAATTCTATTGAGCCCTTTACTCTATTTGTTCAGAGAGTGTCAGAGAAGGAGGTGGAAAGGACGAGCGAGCATGTGAAAGTAAGGTGAGAGTGGGAGATAGAGAGAGAGAGAGAGAGAGAGAGAAGAGAGTAGAAACCTACTTGTGGCAGCACAGTGGTGCTGTTGGGTTGCCGTACAGCATTACCAGTGGCGACAGCTCCGGCAACAGCTCCAGCTGGGGTGATGGGGGTCTTAGCAGGCTGTAAAGGCTGGATGAGGGACTGCTGGCTGTTCAACAGGGACAATCGCAACGCCGGCAGACTTTTCTACACACAGAAACCCAGAAACACAGGCATCTAATTAATGAGCAGTGATCCAATTAAGATAGCAAGGTGTCCATAAACTGTTAATATAAACTGTCCATAAAGTGTTAATAAAACCACGAGCTGGAGTAAATAAAGCATGGAAGTAACTACAGAATCAGATATTTATAGATATTTATAGTCATGAACCGGGTAAAGAACTTTACATTGATGTAATCTGATGACGCCAGTAGCCTCCACTGTTCTGGACTGTTTATAGTGCCCGAATTCCCTTTATTTTCTCCCTCACTGCCCCCCTAGAACAATCTATGTAGTGACCAGTAGGGCTGTGTGTTGGCAAGAACCTGGCGATACAATACGTATCGTGATACAGCGGTCACGATTCAATATATTGTGATATATTGCGATACTGCAAACAAAGTCATATACTGCATATATTTCAAATCCTACTATTAAAACACACCACTGTATGAACAGCTTTGCCAATGTTTATAGTAGCACTGCGCCCTTGTGCTTCTAGTTAATGTTGGAGTGGAGCTGAAAATGGATTACAACACTGCCATCTAGTGGTCAGAGGTTTCAACAAAACACACAGTGATTCACTGTCTGCCAGAAATCTGTGTATCGATACTGTGTCTTTAAGAATCGATACAGTATCACGAAACATAATATCCCGATATTTGATATTTTCGACATTTTCTTACACCCCTAGTGACCAGTGAACGAGTAAACCAGTGGACCATTTGGAACACAACCATAGTTTTTAGATGTTCCACTATTTCACCATCGACATTCCATATACCCACTTAGAAGATATGTGTAGGTTCCCTGGTGCTTTTTTCTATAGTGAATAAAACTGATATGTTAGTGTTGTAGACATGGAGACCCCTGGATCCCATAACTAAAAAGGCATGCTTTTACATTAAACTCTAAGCTCTCAGTCTAAAGGACTGAAATGAGCAGAAATTTAGAATAATAAGTGAAAATCTTCTTAATCGACACCAGAGATTAAGGGTTTTTTGAGTTTCCCCGCTGCTTCGTACTGCAGGCGGAGAGGAACATGCATGTCTGCAGCGTTAGCCATTAAAAACGAAGGCCAGAAGAAGAGTCTTGTGAGCCGCTGTGTTCTGTGGAAGTGCGTGTGTATGTGTGTACATGTCTATTTCAGGAGCGTTTGGAGGTAAACGCACTAACATCGCGTGACAGCACGGGTACGTTGGCGTCGTGGAGGACAAGACAGGGTGGCAGGATGTGACACGTGTCATGCCTGGCTGGACACGCCCGCTGGCTATTGGCTGGGGCGGCCGGGGGGAGGGGCTGTCACTGCCTGACTGGACCCTTGCCAGAGGAGCTGCTGATGCTGCGTGTGTGTGTGTGTTAGTGCGCACCTTACCTTCAGGGATAGAGGCACCGTTTAAAAACTGAAACTGATTAATCTGTTCAAATCTTGGCTATTCGAAGGTGTATTCTGATGGAGGGAGGAACTTTGTTTTGAGGTGGGATTTGGATGCAGGCTGTTATAAAATCTATACTTTTTAGAGGAGCAATTTATAAGATTTTCAATTAAACCACTTCAGACTAATCTAAAAACATCAATCTAAGTTATTAGATTATACAACAGTAAATTAAAGACATGTATCTATCATGTTGCAGAGATATGTGGTATCACATTTACCACTTTGTACTTGCAGAGTTGATAGTGAGTCACTGTAGTACCACTTTGTACCTGAAGAGGTGATAGTGAGTCACTGTAGTACCACTTTGTGCCTGAAGAGGTGATAGTGAGTCACTGTAGTACCACTTTGTACCTGAAGAGATGATAGTGAGTCACTGTAGTACCACTTTGTACCTGAAGAGGTGATGGTGAGTCACTGTAGTACCACTTTATACCTGAAGAGGTGATAGTGAGTCACTGTAGTACCACTTTATACCTGAAGATATGATAGTGAGTCATTGTAGTACCACTTTGTACCTGAAGAGGTGATAGTGAGTCACTGTAGTACCACTTTGTACCTGAAGAGGTGATAGTGAGTCACTTTAGTACCACTTTATACCTGAAGATGTGATAGTGAGTCACTGTAATACCACTTTGTACCTAAAGAGGTGATAGTGAGTCACTGTAGTACCACTTTATACCTGAAGAGGTGATAGTGAGTCACTTTAGTACCACTTTATACCTGAAGATATGCTAGTGAGTCATTGTAGTACCACTTTGTACCTGAAGAGGTGATAGTGAGTCACTTTAGTACCACTTTATACCTGAAGATGTGATAGTGAGTCACTGTAATACCACTTTGTACCTGAAGAGGTGATAGTGAGTCACTTTAGTACCACTTTATACCTGAAGATGTGATAGTGAGTCACTGTAGTACCACTTTATACCTGAAGATGTGATAGTGAGTCACTGTAGTACCACTTTATACCTGAAGATGTGATAGTGAGTCACTGTAGTACCACTTTGTACCTAAAGAGGTGTTAGTGAGTCACTGTAGTACCACTTTGTACCTAAAGAGGTGTTAGTGAGTCACTGTACTACCACTTTATACCTGAAGATGTAATGGTGAGTCACTGTAGTACCACTTTGTACCTGAAGAGGTGATAGTAAGTCACTGTAATACCACTCTGTACTTGAAGAGGTGATAGTAAGTCACTGTAATACCACTTTGTACCTGAAGAAATGATATTGATTCACTGTAGTGTGGAGTGTAATCAGTCCAACAAGTGAGGATGAGGAAGTAGTGCTGCTGCCCTGATGCTGTATTCTAACCTCTTGTCAGTGATGGTGAAGGTGCTGCTCCCAGTTAGATAATTTAAGAACAGTCAGCCAAGCCAGTAGTTTGGACTTAAACATGTTTGTACTAGATAGAGATACTCATACTCTAACTCTACTGCTAAATGCCGTAAATGTAAATGTAAGAAGAAAGACTGATGTGTTGCCTCCTATTGTTTGAAGTATGAATTAGACTATTTGCTCCTTTAAGGTTGGTGAATGTAACATATTACTGTAGTCGTATATCTGTAGTTCTGGAATCAGTGTTAGGGATGGATTGCTCAAAGAATAGATGCTCAGACGAGGAGAACAGCAAGCTACATACTGAAGTTAGCCAGTAATCTGGGTATCCAGACATTGCACCTCAGTATGGCTTCGGTTCTCTGGCTGAAAGAGTGAAACACTTTTCTCCGGAGTCGATTTTAAACTTAATAAAGAACCTTTTAATGCTACCTTGGTTTAGCCAACCGATCACTGGCTGGGCAGATAATATACATACACAATGCATGCTGTGTTATAGTGAGAGGACACTGGGCTTTGTTGAGTTTGCTGTGTTTGTCTCACCTTGAGAAAAGGGACCAGGTAAGGCTGGGGTGATGACTTTAGCTCAGACTGTAGTCGGTTGGTGAATTCCTCCGGCTCAATTTTGGCATCCTGAGAAAAATAAGAAGAGAAAATGAACATGTTCAGTACACACGCTGTAACCGCACCACAAAACCCAGAGCACAAATCAAACAGAACTCAGCTGGGCTCCCTGTAGAGGACTTTAGTTAGGGTTAATACTGGTTACTACTGCTTAGGGTTAGTACTGGTTAGGGCTAATACGGGCTGGTGTAGTGGTTAGTATGGTGGTGTAGTGGTCAGTTTGGTGGTGTAGTGGTCAGTTTGGTGGTGTAGTGGTTAGTACGGTGGTGTAGTGGTTAGTATGGTAGTGTAGTGGTTAGTACGGTGGTGTAGTGGTTAGTGCGGTGGTGTAGTGGTTAGTACGGTGGTGTAGTGGTTAGTACGGTGGTGTAGTGGTTAGTATGGTGGTGTAGTAGTTAGTACGGTGGTGTAGTGGTTAGTACGGTGGTGTAGTGGTTAGTATGGTGGTGTAGTGGTCAGTTTGGTGGTGTAGTGGTTAGTACGGTGGTGTAGTGGTTAGTATGGTAGTGTAGTGGTTAGTACGGTGGTGTAGTGGTTAGTGCGGTGGTGTAGTGGTTAGTACGGTGGTGTAGTGGTTAGTGCAGTGGTGTAGTGGTTAGTATGGTGGTGTAGTGGTCAGTTTGGTGGTGTAGTGGTTAGTACGGTGGTGTAGTGGTTAGTATGGTAGTGTAGTGGTTAGTACGGTGGTGTAGTGGTTAGTACGGTGGTGTAGTGGTTAGTACGGTGGTGTAGTGGTTAGTGCAGTGGTGTAGTGGTTAGTATGGTGGTGTAGTGGTTAGTGCGGTGGTGTAGTGGTTAGTACGGTGGTGTAGTGGTTAGTACGGTGGTGTAGTGGTTAGTACGGTGGTGTAGTGGTTAGTACGGTGGTGTAGTGGTCAGTTTGGTGGTGTAGTGGTCAGTTTGGTGGTGTAGTGGTCAGTTTGGTGGTGTAGTGATCAGTTTGGTGGTGTAGTGGTTAGTACGGTGGTGTAGTGGTTAGTATGGTAGTGTAGTGGTTAGTACGGTGGTGTAGTGGTTAGTGCGGTGGTGTAGTGGTTAGTACGGTGGTGTAGTGGTTAGTACGGTGGTGTAGTGGTTAGTATGGTAGTGTAGTGGTTAGTACGGTGGTGTAGTGGTTAGTACGGTGGTGTAGTGGTTAGTGCAGTGGTGTAGTGGTTAGTATGGTGGTGTAGTGGTTAGTGCGGTGGTGTAGTGGTTAGTACGGTGGTGTAGTGGTTAGTACGGTGGTGTAGTGGTTAGTACGGTGGTGTAGTGGTTAGTACGGTGGTGTAGTGGTCAGTATGGTGGTGTAGTGGTTAGTACGGTGGTGTAGTGGTCAGTATGGTGGTGTAGTGGTTAGTATGGTGGTGTAGTGGTCAGTATGGCGGTGTAGTGGTTAGTATGGTGGTGTAGTGGTTAGTACGGTGGTGTAGTGGTTAGTACGGTGGTGTAGTGGTTAGTACGGTGGTGTAGTGGTTAGTATGGTGGTGTAGTGGTTAGTATGGTGGTGTAGTGGTTAGTATGGTGGTGTAGTGGTCAGTAAGGTGGTGTAGTGGTTAGTATGGTGGTGTAGTGGTTAGTATGGTGGTGTAGTGGTCAGTACGGTGGTGTAGTGGTTAGTATGGTGGTGTAGTGGTTAGTATGGTGGTGTAGTGGTTAGTATGGTGGTGTAGTGGTCAGTACGGTGGTGTAGTGGTTAGTATGGTGGTGTAGTGGTTAGTATGGTGGTGTAGTGGTTAGTATGGTGGTGTAGTGGTCAGTACGGTGGTGTAGTGGTCAGTACGGTGGTGTAGTGGTTAGTATGGTGGTGTAGTGGTTAGTATGGTGGTGTAGTGGTCAGTATGGTGGTGTAGTGGTTAGTATGGTGGTGTAGTGGTTAGTATGGTGGTGTAGTGGTCAGTATGGTGGTGTAGTGGTCAGTATGGTGGTGTAGTGGTCAGTATGGTGGTGTAGTGGTTAGTATGGTGGTGTAGTGTTTAGTACGGTGGTGTAGTGGTTAGTATGGTGGTGTAGTGGTTAGTACGGTGGTGTAGTGGTCAGTATGGTGGTGTAGAGGTTAGTATGGTGGTGTAGTGGTCAGTACGGTGGTGTAGTGGTTAGTATGGTGGTGTAGTGGTTAGTACGGTGGTGTAGTGGTTAGTATGGTGGTGTAGTGGTCAGTATGGTGGTGTAGTGGTTAGTATGGTGGTGTAGTGGTTAGTATGGTGGTGTAGTGGTTAGTACGGTGGTGTAGTGGTCAGTATGGTGGTGTAGTGGTCAGCACTGTCTCCTCACAGTAAGATGATCTGGGTTGGATTCCCGGTCTGGGTGGTTCTGTGTGGAGTGTGTATGTTCTCTCTGTGTTTGAGTGGGTTCCTCCGGGTACTCTGGTTTCCTCCCACAGTCCAAACACATGCATGTTAGGATCCTGTAGGTGTGAGTGTGTGTTGGCCGTGTGATGGACTGGCGACCTGTCCATGGTGTACCCTGCCTTTTCCCGATGATGCTGGAATTGGCTCCAGCCCCCCTGTGACCCCGACTAGCGGGATAAAGTGGAAGATGATGGATGGACGGATGGTTTTTATCTAAGTGTGTGACTGTAAAGGCTGAAACACTGAAGTGACTGCTGTGTATTCGTGCTGAGCTGCTGAGCAGGTCACATAAATCCTTAATATTCCCCAAATTCCCTCCTTCAGGTGCTCAGGACTCACCAGCAGGTCCTGCACCAGCGCCTTCACGTTCCGGGACGTCTCCGGGGAGGGGGAATTATGCGATGCCAGTTTGATTAGCGTTGCCAAAAAGTTCTTGCACTTCTTCACGTTCTCCTGCATTTCCTGAGGACAGAAGAAGAGAAAAGGCCATGAGGCTGAGGCGAGGCCAGGTCACGCTGTCAGAGAGCCGGTCCCTGTGAGAATTTGAATTTAGCACCCGCCGGGGAAAAGCCCCGCCCACAATCAGCTGCGTGTGCGCCGGTGTGGTGTGAGGGTGTCTGTGTGAGTGTGTGCCCACTGGGCAGTTCCCAGCTGTGTTAACCCGTGTGTGTGTGTGTGTGTGTGTGTGACTCGGCCTCCTGGCAGCTGTGATAATAAATGTGTGTGTGTCTTGAACTAACCCGGCCTGCTAGAGTAGGAACGACCCGGAGGGGGCAAGAAGTCGCTCAGTCATTCAGAGAGAGAGAGAGAGAGAGAGAGAGAGAGAGACAGATAGAGAGATATAAAGGGGAAGTAAAAGGAAAGAGAAGACAGACAGAAAAGGAAAGGGAGGAGAAGATTGAGAGAAAAGAAAGAGATGGAGGATAGACAGAAAAAGAGTGGGAGAAAGGAGAAAGAGACAGAAAAGAGAAAAGAGAGAGTAAAAACAGTAAAAGAAAGAGAGAAAAAGAAAAAAGAAAACAGCAAGAGAGAGAGAGAGAGAGAGAGAGAGCTGAAGTTTAAACCTGGAGGGCACACGGACCTGGGAGATGACAGGCGCTCCAGGGGCGGGGCCAGCTGCGCTGGGAGGGGCCATCGTGGGCTGACCGTGGGGCCCCTGGGGGCCCAGTGCTGCGGGGACCTGCTGGGGAGCCGTCACCGCCACGGCCGCTGCCGCCAACGGCGCCCTCTGGAGGAGAGAGAAACAGGCAGAGAGATAAACAGGAGCTGACACTGAGCCTGCAGCAAGGCCACACACAGCAGCGCAGAGGCAGCCCACCACTACTGTCACATCGCATGTCCCCAGAGCACGGCATGACGGACCCCAACACAGACACGGGACGAACGAGAGAGAGAGAGAGAGAGAGAGAGAGAGAGAGAGAGAGAGAGAGAGAGAGAGATGGGGGGAAGATAGGACAGTAAACCATTAAAGCTAGGGAGGCAGCGATCTGATATACTGAACACCTTTAGTAAAGGGGAATTCCACCCATTTTTCAAAAGTTTTGTAGAACTGAATCAGTCAGTAGCGTGGTTTAGTGTGAAACGCTCTGTTCTAGAGAAACTACTGAGTCAGAACTGTTACAGTGATGCTGAATGGAACCAGACGTCCACCTCCAAAAGCTCCCTCACAGATAGTTAACACAGTAAATGCTTATGAACACGCTGCCTGACGTCTGTAACACAGATGGTCTTGTGAGAGATGCTGTAGGTAGTGTGACCCTTGGTTCTGGTTCTGAGATCGACCGATATGGGTTTTTCTGTAGCCAGTGCCGATGTTTACAGGTCAGGGTCAGCCGATGGCTAGTATGTGCTGCTCAATTTTTTGGCCAATTTTTGTCCGATATCTAGAAGTTTTCCGCTTTATTTGCTTCTAAATGTCTCCCTAGTGATACCAGGTAGATGCACAACATTTCTGAACTTAACATCATTTATTGAACACTTAACAAGTTAAACTAAATATTTTTATCTGCCCCCCAAAAAATACAGCATGACCACCTTACTGCTGAAAGAATGTAACATACACATTATTGATAACCAATAACTAACAAGTTATTAAGAAGTGCGTTAAAAATACATCTACAGAGCTGCAGTCAGAGAGCCTCACTTCACTGTCGGAATTTAGTTCTGTTAGTCTTGAGTGCTGGAAGCTGAGTAATGTCTGAGTAATGTCTGAGTAATGTCTGAGTAATATCTGAGTAATGTCTGAGTAATGTCTGAGTAGTGTCTGAGTAATATCTGAGTAGTGTCTGAGTAATGTCTGAGTAGTGTCTGAGTAGTGTCTGAGTAATGTCTGAGTAATGTCTGAGTAGTGTCTGAGTAATGTCTGAGTAATGTCTGAGTAATATCTGAGTAGTGTCTGAGTAGTGTCTGAGTAATGTCTGAGTAGTGTCTGAGTAGTGTCTGAGTAATGTCTGAGTAATGTCTGAGTAGTGTCTGAGTAATGTCTGAGTAATGTCTGAGTAATATCTGAGTAGTGTCTGAGTAGTGTCTGAGTAGTGTCTGAGTAGTGTCTGAGTAGTGTCTGAGTAATGTCTGAGTAATGTCTGAGTAATGTCTGAGTAGTGTCTGAGTAGTGTCTGAGTAATGTCTGAGTAATGTCTGAGTAGTGTCTGAGTAGTGTCTGAGTAGTGTCTGAGTAATATCTGAGTAATGTCTGAGTAGTGTCTGAGTAGTGTCTGAGTAGTGTCTGAGTAATGTCTGAGAAGCTCTGTCTGCTCCGAAGAGACTCTCTGTGTAACATTAACGTGTTAATGTGTGTATTACACTAGAGCAGTTAGCTTTAGCCCCGGAGCTAATGTGTGTATTACACTAGAGCAGTTAGCTTTAGCCCGGAGCTAATGTGTGTATTACACTAGAGCAGTTAGCTTTAGCCCCGGAGCTAATGTGTGTATTACACTAGAGCAGTTAGCTTTAGCCCCGGAGCTAATGTGTGTATTACACTAGAGCAGTTAGCTTTAGCCCCGGAGCTAATGCGTGTATTACACTAGAGCAGTTAGCTTTAGCCCCGGAGCTAATGCGTGTATTACACTAGAGCAGTTAGCTTTAGCCCTGGAGCTAATGCGTGTATTACACTAGAGCAGTTAGCTTTAGCCCCGGAGCTAATGCGTGTATTACAGTAGAGCAGTTAGCTTTAGCCCCGGAGCTAATGTGTGTATTACACTAGAGTAGTTAGCTTTAGCCCCGGAGCTAATGTGTGTATTACACTAGAGTAGTTAGCTTTAGCCCCGGAGTTAATGTGTGTATTACACTAGAGCAGTTAGCCTTAGCCCCGGAGCTAAGCAGTAAAACATCCGTTCTGGTTCAAGTCTACGGCGGAACTAGAAACACGTAACCGCTTCGGTAAAAACCTCACTGTTCGCTATAAATTATTTATTTTCACTTGTTTGGCTGAACAGTTCGAAAGGTTTCGGCTTGGGGTCCTTCACATGCGGCAGCAGCACGTTCCACTGCACCAACAACACAGGGCTGCCCACGGACGTGCCTGATTTTAAATCGGCGCTGCGAAACACTAATATCGGCCGATGCCGATATATTAAAATATGGCAAATATCGGCCAGATATATCGGTCGACCTCTAGTTACCACCACCATAAAGAACAGGGTCAGTTAGTTTCTCTAGAGTGAACCGTCTCACCTCATCCCACTCTTTACGGCTAAGTAACTGAACTATATGAGGAAGATGTTATTGCTATTTTCAATGTTTACGATTCCTACTCTCAGGTTGGCACGGTCCCTGCTGGATGGACAGTCATCATGGTTACCTCACAGGTGATTTTCCACCTGCTATGTAAAAATCTGTGCTGAGATCTGACCTTATGGACAGAAATGCTGAGCTTTCCAACTAAGTTTTCTTAAAATCAAGCCTTCTGTGCAGAACAGCGCAGTTACGTCAGGCTTGAACAAGTTTGAATACGTGGGGATCTTGAGTCACACATAGACAACTGATTCCAATACAGCACAAATCTAATATCAAGATATTTTAACAAATGACTTGTTTTTTCTGATATCTGATCAGTTTATGAGTGACATTTTAAAACATACAACAAATACAATGATTTTAATTCAGTATTAGTAGATACTTTTTTAATGGAACTAATCATTCGCTCCCAATAATAAAGCATTGAGCTGGTCGGTGGTCTACAAATACTGATGATGTCCACCAATATGTTCAGAAAGGCATACTGTACTGTATTGTGACATAATGTATCATCTTCTTTTTCTTTCAGCTAGCTTTTCCCTTTTCATCCTCCTCCATCTCACTCTGTCTTCTCCGTCCTCTCTCTCTCTCTCTCTCTCTCTATATATATATATATATATATATATATATATATACACTACCGCTCAAAAGTAGGATCACTTTAGAATTTCATTTCATGCAATTCACAAACAATATCGTTCATTTCACATTAATGTAAGTGTATCAGATGATTTTTAAAGAATATAAATGTTTGTATTAAAGTCTATTTTTGTATAGAGGCTTATTTTACATATAGTCTATTATCAGTAATTCTCAGTCCTCTGTCTAAATCTCCTGGTACGACCACCAATCCAAGTTAAGGATGTTATTGGACTAATTGGTTGTTAGGACACTCTTGATCAATTGTGATGCACAGCTGAAAAACATTCTACTAATAAGTGAGTATAAAAGGGAACAACATTCTAGGTTAGTTTAGTATCTGAAGATCAGCAGTTGATGGCTTGCGGACCGACTCACAATGACCAGAAAGAAACAACTTTCTTTAGAGACCCGTCAGTCCATTGTTGTGTTAAGGAAGAAGATACTCCATTAAAACAAGAACATTTCACTGTGATCCCAAACTTTTGAGTGGTAATGTATCTTCTAACATCCTTCTACCAATATACCCGCTGTCCCTCCTCTAGACATGTCCAAACCATCTCAGTGTGGCCTCTCTATCTTTATCCTGTTATCCTGTTTTAACTGTAACTGTAACTTTAGCTGTATCTCAGATGATCTCATTCCTAACCTTATCCATCCTGGTCTCTCCCAAGGAGAACTTTGCATCCTCAGCTCTGCCATGTCCAGTTCTTTCTTCTGTCTGTTTGTCAAAGCTACTGTCTCCAACCCATACATCATAGCAGGTCTCACCACTGTCTTGTAAACCTTTCCTTTGACCTTGGCTGCCACCCTTTTGTCACAAATCACTCCTCAAACCATGCACTCCATTCTGGCTGGACTCTCTTCTTGACCTCTTCTTGACTTGTTCCCTGTTCTCACCACAGATCAAAATATCATCTGCAAACATCATAGTCCATGGAGATTCCTGCCTGACCTCATCTGTTAGTTGGTCCAGCACCAGAGCAAACAAGAAGGGGCTCAGAGCCTTGAATTGTGGCATAACTTATAATAAATTACAATTATATATATATATATATATATATATATATATATATATTTTTTTTTTTTTTTTTTTTTTTTTTTTTTTTTTTTTTTTTTTTTTCTAGGGCTGTGTATTGGCAAGGACCTGGCGATACAATACGTATCATGATACAGTGGTCACGATTCAATTTATCACAATATATTGCGATACTGCAACCAAAGTGCAGTAAAAATGCAGAAAAAAAATGAATTTCAATACTGCCATCTAGTGGTCAGTGAGTAACTGTCTGCCAGGAATCTGTGTATCGATACTGTGTCTTTGAGAATCGATACAGTATCACAAAACATGATATCCCGATACTCAATATTTTCGATATTTTCTTACACCCCTAATATATATATACTACACTGTCCAGCCCTAATTCCAATCAGTTCTATACATAGAGGTACATACATAGAGAGTTTAATCTAAAGAAGAAACACCAGTATTGGATCGGTACTTGGTATCAGCCCAAACCCTGAGTTTAGGTATCAGAGTCCGTATTGGGGGAGTAAAACTGATATCTGGGGTTTAAACTAAACTGTGTATCTGTGAAGGCAATATTAATTAAGAGCGCTGTTAAAGCTGAAGATTTAGGAATCAGTCATTTCAGAGATATTAGTGAGAGAGAAAGAACAGAAGAGGACTAAAGCAAGACACAACACTGGACAGAAGATCCAGCAAAACTGAGATACAAGAAGAGACAGAGAGCTGGAGAACCGAGAGAGTAGTAAAGCAGGGCTGTCAGACCCCGTCCCAGATGGTCGCAGTACTGCAGAGTCTTTATTCGACCTCACATAACAATTAATCTATGAACTGACCCGTCCAGGCTCCGCCCACAAATGCATTCCCTCATAGCAGCTGAGTAGGACTAAGTACGCCGATTCACTTCAGGACATCACCTGTTACATGAGCAGAACTGGTGGAGGACAGGTAAGGCTGGAGTTCCCAATCTCCTGACTCAATCTTACCCTCCCTTTAAAAAGCCCTTCCTTTCCCTTCTGCCTGGTGGAGCATTAACTAAACGGACTTCGTGGTCCTTGCTCACGTAAAACTCGTGGACTTCTCAAGGCTTTTTGGCTCCTTCATGTTTTTGACTGTTTTATCAGAGTTCTTCCGCGACCTCTGCTCCGTGAATCTTCTGTGGTTCTTGCTCAAAACTAGTGATGGCCAGATGAAGCCTCTTAAAAGCATTGAAGCTGTCCCTCCAGCTGGTTCATTTCTTGAAGATTCATGTGCTCACGAGCCCCCCCTGCTGGCCAAAACTTTTATTGTCATTTCAACTATTTGCGTTGGCCTCTTGCAACGTTGGCAGCATGGGAATAAACACTTCCAAGTATATACATGAAACACTTTAATCTAACTTTATTGGTTCATCTGATCTGTTTTTGATTGTGTGGGTAAAGAATGTCGGTTAATTTAAAAAAAACTTGTCAGTATGATTGCAGGCAATAAGTAAGTCCAATAGGACGTGAGATGTTGAGGTTTAAACTATTGCAGTGCTGTCCAGAGACGGGACGGTGATTGTGGTTTGATGGTGACTTTGTGAATTTTTATAATAATAACAATAAATCACGCCAACACTCGAACCACGTCTTGAACCAGCGAGACTTCGGACGTCATCAGTGACATCGCTCACCCTTAACGACGCGAGCCTCCATACGCACTTGGTAAACGGGTTCCTGGATTTCTCAACACAAGCTCAGAAGCCTTGAGATCATTTGCTCATCACTACTCACACCTTGCTCAGGTAAACCTCGTGGACTTCTCAAGACTTTTTGGCTTCTTCAGAGTTCCTTTGTGCCATGCATCTTCAGGATCTTCGTGTTTCAGAATTTTTGCTTCGTGTTAAGACTTCATAGACTCTATTCTAGCCGCTTCCTGAGTTTTTGGTGTTTGGACGGACTTCTGCTTTGGAGTTTTGGTACTCGTTGCCACTCCGGTTCCCTCTGTTTTCTGGTTGACTGCTGCTCTTTGTAATTAAAACCTTCCTAATGGATCCTCTTCCTGTGTCTGAGCTCCCTACGTCACATCACGGTTCTTATTTGAAAAACAATATTGACATAATCTCATTTTTCTTGGTCTTATTTTTGGAGAAAAATATAATTTCATATGTTATTTAATGTGTGAGGAAGAAGTTGTTGTATTCTGGCTATTCAAATCCAGTTCTAGACTGCTCAGTAATTGTTAATCCTGTATGGTCTATGACTTGGACTGTGTTTTACATTTTGGCCTGTTCTGTGATTGAGTTTGAAACCCCTGATTTAGATAGTAAAAAGAAATTCGAGACATTTGAAGTGTGTAAGACATACGAGTGAGTGGGATTTCTATATTATAGTTTTACAGTCAATCGTATTGTAGGTACTTTATTTCAAGCCAGTGATGCTAAAGATGGAGCTGTTTTGCATGTTAGAGATATTTTAGCCTGTTGGCTAGCCAAGCAGCCGAGTTCTATATAAGAAAATCAATGAATTAGCCTAAATCAGTTTAAACAGAACCAGGTTCTTACTTCATTAGAACACAGTGGCACTACTAAGATAGGATTGCTTCATTAACAGCACAAGGCTTTTTCAAGACGTGGTCAGTAATACACAGCGCAGATGTTGTGAGGTGGCCACAGGTGTCCATAGGTTGTGTAGTTCACCAATCAGATTGTAGAACCAGAACCGTTGGGTTTATAATGGGATTTCTACCAAAACATTAGTAAAACTTTGTCCATCCCTAAAACAGCAGCTATTAAAGAACGCATCTGTGGGCAGAGGGTGGACTGGACAGGAAATCAGAAGCAGGAAAACAATAAGTTCTGCAGGACAGGGCCCTCTGGACCGCGAGTCTGATCACCCTGGATTGAAGGATCAGAGATGTGCTCACAGTGAGGGCAGCAGAGGCAGCAGAAGAGGTCTGAGGAGCAGGACTCGGGGTGGGGGACTGAGCCACTTTTGACTGGAGCGCGGGACCAGCCCGAGGGGCCTGAGAGGAGACAGGAGACTGTGGGAGGGCGAGCAGAGAAGGCAGGAAGGTGAGAAAGAAGGGTGAAGGGATGAAAAGGACAAAGAGAAAAGGTTTAGAGTGAAGCAGCAAACAGTGAGACAGCACAGTTCAGAAGAGAAACACAGTCATTGTTCCTTTACATACAATAGAAACACATGCAGTGCGTATAACATAGTGATATTATTATAACGTGATATTATTATTTCTATTAGTGCGTTGTTAAGCTACCTGTCTTGAAAGAGAGCTCCACTTTGCTATATAAGAAATTTTTCAGCTGACTTTTTACTTCTACTCCTTACATTTACACTCCATTATCAGTACTTTCTACTCCTTACATCTACACTCCATTATCAGTACTTTCTACTCCTTACATTTACACTCCATTATCTGTACTTTCTACTCCTTACATTTACACTCCATTATCAGTACTTTCTACTCCTTACATTTACACTCCATTATCAGTACTTTCTACACCTTACATTTACACTCCATTATCAGTACTTTCTACTCCTTACATTTACACTCCATTATCTGTACTTTCTACTCCTTACATTTACACTCCATTATCAGTACTTTCTACTCCTTACATTTACACTCCATTATCAGTACTTTCTACTCCTTACATTTACACTCCATTATCAGTACTTTATACTCCTTACATTTACACTCCATTATCTGTACTTTCTACTCCTTACATTTACACTCCATTATCAGTACTTTCTACTCCTTACATTTACACTCCATTATCAGTACTTTATACTCCTTACATTTACACTCCATTATCAGTACTTTCTACTCCTTACATTTACACTCCATTATCAGTACTTTCTACTCCTTACATTTACACTCCATTATCAGTACTTTCTACTCCTTACATTTACACTCCATTATCAGTACTTTCTACACCTTACATTTACACTCCATTATCAGTACTTTCTACTCCTTACATTTACACTCCATTATCAGTACTTTCTACTCCTTACATTTACACTCCATTATCAGTACTTTCTACTCCTTACATTTACACTCCATTATCAGTACTTTCTACTCCTTACATTTACACTCCATTATCAGTACTTTCTACACCTTACATTTACACTCCATTATCAGTACTTTCTACTCCTTACATTTACACTCCATTATCTGTACTTTCTACTCCTTACATTTACACTCCATTATCTGTACTTTCTACTCCTTACATTTACACTCCATTATCAGTACTTTCTACTCCTTACATTTACACTCCATTATCAGTACTTTCTACTCCTTACATTTACACTCCATTATCAGTACTTTATACACCTTACATTTACACTCCATTATCAGTACTTTCTACTCCTTACATTTACACTCCATTATCTGTACTTTCTACTCCTTACATTTACACTCCATTATCTGTACTTTCTACTCCTTACATTTACACTCCATTATCTGTACTTTCTACTCCTTACATTTACACTCCATTATCTGTACTTTCTACTCCTTACATTTACACTCCATTATCAGTACTTTCTACTCCTTACATTTACACTCCATTATCTGTACTTTCTACTCCTTACATTTACACTCCATTATCTGTACTTTCTACTCCTTACATTTACACTCCATTATCAGTACTTTCTACTCCTTACATTTACACTCCATTATCAGTACTTTCTACTCCTTACATTTACACTCCATTATCAGTACTTTATACACCTTACATTTACACTCCATTATCAGTACTTTATACTCCTTACATTTACACTCCATTATCTGTACTTTCTACTCCTTACATTTACACTCCATTATCTGTACTTTCTACTCCTTACATTTACACTCCATTATCTGTACTTTCTACTCCTTACATTTACACTCCATTATCAGTACTTTCTACTCCTTACATTTACACTCCATTATCTGTACTTTCTACTCCTTACATTTACACTCCATTATCAGTACTTTCTACTCCTTACATTTACGCTCCATTATCTGTACTTTCTACTCCTTACATTTACGCTCCATTATCAGTACTTTCTACTCCTTACATTTACGCTCCATTATCAGTACTTTCTACTCCTTACATTTACGCTCCATTATCAGTACTTTCTACTCCTTACATTTACGCTCCATTATCAGTACTTTCTACTCCTTACATTTACGCTCCATTATCAGTACTTTCTACTCCTTACATTTACGCTCCATTATCAGTACTTTCTACTCCTTACATTTACACTCCATTATCAGTACTTTCTACTCCTTACATTTACACTCCATTATCAGTACTTTATACTCCTTACATTTACACTCCATTATCAGTACTTTCTACTCCTTACATTTACACTCCATTATCAGTACTTTCTACACCTTACATTTACACTCCATTATCAGTACTTTCTACTCCTTACATTTACACTCCATTATCTGTACTTTCTACTCCTTACATTTACACTCCATTATCTGTACTTTCTACTCCTTACATTTACACTCCATTATCAGTACTTTCTACTCCTTACATTTACACTCCATTATCAGTACTTTCTACTCCTTACATTTACACTCCATTATCAGTACTTTATACACCTTACATTTACACTCCATTATCAGTACTTTCTACTCCTTACATTTACACTCCATTATCTGTACTTTCTACTCCTTACATTTACACTCCATTATCTGTACTTTCTACTCCTTACATTTACACTCCATTATCTGTACTTTCTACTCCTTACATTTACACTCCATTATCTGTACTTTCTACTCCTTACATTTACACTCCATTATCTGTACTTTCTACTCCTTACATTTACACTCCATTATCAGTACTTTCTACTCCTTACATTTACACTCCATTATCTGTACTTTCTACTCCTTACATTTACACTCCATTATCAGTACTTTCTACTCCTTACATTTACACTCCATTATCTGTACTTTCTACTCCTTACATTTACACTCCATTATCTGTACTTTCTACTCCTTACATTTACACTCCATTATCAGTACTTTCTACTCCTTACATTTACACTCCATTATCAGTACTTTCTACTCCTTACATTTACACTCCATTATCAGTACTTTATACACCTTACATTTACACTCCATTATCAGTACTTTATACTCCTTACATTTACACTCCATTATCTGTACTTTCTACTCCTTACATTTACGCTCCATTATCTGTACTTTCTACTCCTTACATTTACGCTCCATTATCAGTACTTTCTACTCCTTACATTTACACTCCATTATCAGTACTTTCTACTCCTTACATTTACGCTCCATTATCAGTACTTTCTACTCCTTACATTTACGCTCCATTATCAGTACTTTCTACTCCTTACATTTACGCTCCATTATCAGTACTTTCTACTCCTTACATTTACACTCCATTATCAGTACTTTCTACTCCTTACATTTACACTCCATTATCAGTACTTTCTACACCTTACATTTACACTCCATTATCAGTACTTTCTACTCCTTACATTTACACTCCATTATCAGTACTTTCTACTCCTTACATTTACACTCCATTATCAGTACTTTCTACTCCTTACATTTACACTCCATTATCTGTACTTTCTACTCCTTACATTGACACTCCATTATCAGTACTTTCTACTCCTTACATTTACACTCCATTATCAGTACTTTCTACTCCTTACATTTACACTCCATTATCAGTACTTTATACACCTTACATTTACACTCCATTATCAGTACTTTATACTCCTTACATTTACACTCCATTATCTGTACTTTCTACTCCTTACATTTACACTCCATTATCTGTACTTTCTACTCCTTACATTTACACTCCATTATCTGTACTTTCTACTCCTTACATTTACACTCCATTATCAGTACTTTCTACTCCTTACATTTACACTCCATTATCAGTACTTTCTACTCCTTACATTTACACTCCATTATCAGTACTTTCTACTCCTTACATTTACACTCCATTATCTGTACTTTCTACTCCTTACATTTACACTCCATTATCTGTACTTTCTACTCCTTACATTTACACTCCATTATCAGTACTTTCTACTCCTTACATTTACACTCCATTATCTGTACTTTCTACTCCTTACATTTACACTCCATTATCTGTACTTTCTACTCCTTACATTTACACTCCATTATCAGTACTTTCTACTCCTTACATTTACACTCCATTATCAGTACTTTCTACTCCTTACATTTACACTCCATTATCAGTACTTTATACACCTTACATTTACACTCCATTATCAGTACTTTCTACTCCTTACATTTACACTCCATTATCTGTACTTTCTACTCCTTACATTTACACTCCATTATCTGTACTTTCTACTCCTTACATTTACACTCCATTATCTGTACTTTCTACTCCTTACATTTACACTCCATTATCTGTACTTTCTACTCCTTACATTTACACTCCATTATCAGTACTTTCTACTCCTTACATTTACACTCCATTATCTGTACTTTCTACTCCTTACATTTTAAACATAGTCTCGTTACTCCTGTTTCATTTCAGTTTGTTTTCATTCATGTACATTTACATTCCAGTAAAGATTATTGATAACATGTCTTTGAAGTTTGACTTCATTACAATACTTATAGACAACTAGTCATCATATCTTTTGCTCCATGAAACACATGTTAATGTTCAGTAGTAACAGATATGCTTCTTTAATATATTTACATTGTACTAAACTACATTCATGTTCAAAGGGGGTATATGGGGCTGAAACAGGAAGCCTAGTGCATCCCAACTTTATCAACATTAACATTTTAATATTAATAACATTATAGTCATTATGGCTTTTAGAAGAATGGGTTTTTTGGGGAGGTGGGCTAGTGCACTATAGACCCCTGTGGTGTGGCCTAAGCTTTTGTCTTTAATGGCATTTTTTTTCTTACATTACTTTTACTTTTATACTGTAAGTAGTTTTGAAAGCAGTACTTTTACACTTTTACTGGAGTAAAAAGCTTCAGTTGATACTTCAACTTCTACAGAAGTATTTTTAAACCCTAGTATCTATACTTCTACCTGAGTAATGAAGGTAAATACTTGTCCACCTTTGCACGTAACATTTCTACATTGTCATTAGCGGCTTGTGAGGATTTACAAACGATCTGAAACCTGTTGGACAGGTTTGTTGGACAGAACTAACGTATCAGAATAAATCTATACATTTATCTGCAACCCAACTGACTGTATGTAAATAAGATACTGAGTACAAAAGCCTCCTGTATCAGCTCCTGTAGTGGCCACGACCTTAATAACCTGGTTAAGCATGTTGCGTACGGACACAGAAACCACTAAACTATGCACAGCAGGACGCCACAGGATCAGGACTGGATCCCTCTGCTCTAAATCAGTGTTTTGGGAGCCCCTTGCTCTAAATCAGTGCTTTGTGAGCCCCCTGGAGGTGCATACAGGGTACTGCAGGGTTTCCCCTGCATCAGCATGCACCAATCAGAGAAAAGGGATTTAGAGGAAGGCGTCATGAAAACATAAACACTGCTAATAATGATAAATGAAAGCAAGTCAGAAACTATTTAGTACCACAAATTAATAAGGGTAGCGCCCCCTGTAGCTTCTACTGACTGTAGACATAAATAAGGGATTGAGAGTTTATCAACCTGGCAACTCACATTTAATAAAGGTTTGAAAAAATCAACCTCAACCGGATGGTAATGTTTAACCTCATGTACAGAAGAACCTGCTTAATTTAAAGTTGATTCCAAATATGCAGTCAATACGCAGATGTTTTGGCACCAACTGGTCAAATGACATGTTCTATGATTGCTGCTGTAAATCAAAGTTTTTGGAGCCCCCTGGAGGTGCAATAACAGTACTGCAGGAGTTCCCCTAGAAGTCATAGAACTGTGCTAAAACAAGTAAACTGCGGATAAGGTGGTTTGTGTATATGAGAGTCTATCCAGTGAGACATCACGGTTCTTATGAAGGTTCAACTTGGTGCTCCAGCATCTTTAGAACAGTGTCTGTTTATCGGTTAGCTATGTAGATAATTCTACGTACGAGATCAGGAACAATTGTTTCTCTTATATTTACATATAGCTTTACTCAACTCTACACACAATTCAGTGAAATGATAGGCCTTTGTGTGAGTGTGCAGGAGTCTTAGCTACTAAATGAACACAGCTAACAAGTAAGGTGGTGAATCAGCCAATGTTTATAGTTGTATTTTAAGGGGGAGGTATTTTCAGTGTTCAGTATTTTATAGTTGAGTTCTACTAGAACAGATTTACACGACTCATTTTTATAATACTGTACGTCTGTATTCACTCTCAGTCTGAAAGGCTCTGTCAGAGCTCCTGTGTCCTTAAGCCCTGCCTCCCAGTGAGGTCAGCGTGACTGCTCTTCTCTGATTGGTCAACTGCTAGAGTGACATCCTGGCTGTTCTTACAATGTTGTTGGTTCTACCATATCAGACAGGCAGATCTTCATAAGCTGGACTGGAGCAGGACGTTTCAGAGTTTTTGTGAGGTCAAGTTTGCAGAGAGGCGGTCAATTAGGACCGTGTTACAAGATGACATCACAATGTAACAGTTGGAATTCCAGCAAAATGTTTCTGGCACTCACTGTCCAGTGTATTAACTTCACTGACCATATAGGAGCTACGCTTACAGACTGTAGTTCATCTGATTCTCTGTATACTTTATTACTCTGTTCTTTAATGATCAGGACCCCCACAGGACCACCACAGAGCAGCTGCTATTAGGGAGGTGGAACATTCTCAGCACTGCACTGACACTGACGTGGTGGTGGTAGTGTGTTAGTTTGTGTTGTGCTGGTGTGAGTGGATCAGACAGCAGTGCTGATGCAGCACCCAAATAATATCGCTCTCTGGTGGTCTTGTGGGGGTCCTGACCATTAAAGAACAGAGTAATAAAGTATACAGAGAATCAGATGGACTACAGTCTGTAAGTGTAGTCTGAATATGTACATATTAATATATATATATATATATATATATATATATATATATATATATATATATATATATATATATATATATATATATATATATATATATATAAACACTTCAGCCTTAAACTATTATTTCAATCGGATTGGAGAAAATCTCAGCACAGCCACTGGGATACGAGTGCTCCAGCAGCTCCACCTATACTGACCCTACACTTGTTAGCAGCATTATCAGAAACATGTACCATCAGGTGCAATCACAGACCCACAAACATCTCCTGAAACACGAATAACTTGAAGTTAAATATATGAAAGGAAGTCTCTAACCAGACCGAGCTCAACAGGACTGATAGAGTGGCTCACTCTTTAAAAGAATCAGGCAGTTGGAGAATGTTTCAACATGTTCAGAAGAAAACCAGAGAAAGACATGACTGCTTTCAGCCACAGAAACAACAAACAGATGAGAGAGGGAACAAAACAGCTGAGAAAATAATATAACAGGTATTCATTATTTTTAAGACGCTGACCAGGGCTAAGAAAAATGTCCAAATAGCTCCACCTTGTGGCCAAAGACAGTCATGAGGCTGTGGCACCAAAGTTCTCTAAAAAGTTATACTTATGGTTATCTGCTTCTGACCCTTGAAATACATTTATATCGAGAACCAGAGAACCTGAGAGCCAGAGAAGCTGTTCCCAGATCATTCAAACACACCAAAAACCTATACTGAGGTATCTTTTAAAAAATAAGACATGACTTTAAATCTGATCTTCTAAACTCTCAGCTTCTTCTCTTTACATACAAGCATCACAATGAAAAACAAGAAAGTCTACTTACATCGCCTTGATTAAAGTATGGTGCTATGCTGCCACCTTGTGGCAATTATAAAGTGACAGACATTGGGATCTCAGGCTGGAAAATCAAGTCTGGAGTCTTTCAGTAAGAATATTTTTAAAGTAGAACGGGGGTATATATAGGCGGTAGAGGTAATAAATCAAATTTTACTTGAATTATTTTAGATATTAATTTCTTCTGACATCTGACAACTTAGAATAGACAAAGTAATACCACATTTCCAAAATACTATAAAAACTCAGAATCCAATAACTTGTATTTAATAGTTCACACATTGGGCTGCACTAAATCTAAATTGATTAGCGGGATGGATGGATACTTACGCTTGTGTTTCTAATAAACCTGAACTCTAAAAGTGATTTTAATTACTGAAGATATTGGCAATGTGCTCAGCATATGTTGCCACACTGCCCAGCTCCACTGTAAAGACGCAGATACAGTTTTGGGACTGATATGACAAAAAATAAAAATAAAAATAATAAATAATATCAATAAGCTTGAAGATGACGCAATTCATACTCCTAACAATAGGGGGCCACGTATCACCAGAAAATGCACCTCCTGCAACGTGGTACTGCAAGGCGTTAGTATATACCTCTACTATTATGTATTTAATTTTTTTTTTAACTAAAAATGTATATGTTTATAGTACAAATTACATATTGCTCCTTTAATCTTCTCATTAAACAGTGTTCCTTATGTAAATTTACATTTTTGGATCACAAACATTAGACTCTCCCACTCCACCAAAAACACGCTAACATTAGCATCAGCAAATCTTTGCATATGGTGATGTATTTTTTTAATATTATGACAGTTTTCCTAAAATTAAGATAAAAAAATATCGATATATCACACACACATATATATATATATATATATATATATATATATATATATATATATATATATATATATATCATATCGTATCGTCATGTTCTTACCAGTGCACGGCTCCATTTAACTTGTTGATGGACAACCTGGGTAAATTAAATTAATCATTCGAGCTTCCATTAATTCCTCGATTTGCTTGTTTCTGATCATCACAAATCCTGATTTCAGATTTTTTATTTTATTTTGTTAATAAAAATAATTTCTGTAGAACTGCATTCTAGGGCTGTGTATTGGCAAGAACCTGGCGATACAACTCACGCTCACGATTCAAATCCTATTAAAACACACCACTGTATGAACAGGTTTGTCTATGCTTGCAATAGCATTGCATCCTTGTGCTGCTTGTTAATGTTGGAGTGGAGCTGAAAAAATGGATTACAACACTGCCATCTAGTGGTCAGAGGTTTAAAATCTGTGTATCAATACTGTGTTTTTGAGAATTGATACAGTATCACTAAACATAATATCCTGATATTGGATATTTTCAATATTTTCTTACACCCCTACTGATTTCTAACACACAACATGGCTCAGAATTAACCCTTATATGTTCACTATGGAAATTGATAGGAACTGTTGACATTTGTAAACACTTGCAGTCGGGAACATATTTACAAACACATTAATTGTTCATGAAGTAAATTGGAACATTAAATAATGAAAAAAAAATTCAATAAATTTACCAAAGAGATACTGAGCAGTACATACAATAACATAGGAAGTAAATACGAAAACAAGTTTAAGCTTCTGCAGTTCATTTGGGTTTAAAAGTAAATTACTATCACGCATTAAAAGTCATATTAGTGAGTAAATCACTGTTTAACTAAAACTACTGGACTTTAAAACTGAAATATGAGGTATACATAAACACCAGCTGATAATTCAATTAATTCATAAATTATAAACCACTTAAAATCTGTATTGGCTACACAATGTTCTCACTAGTCGGGCCCTGTGAACTGAATTTCAATAATAAAGTATAATAAAGTGAAACACTCTTTTAATACAACCTCACATTAATCAGTAATGCAGACAAAGCGCCGTCAAAAGAAGCCCCTTTCTCCTTACAGGTAGGAAGACCCTCACCGTTAATCACGCAAGGATAGAGTGTAGACTTAGTAACTGTACGAGCGAATACAGTGATTAATTACCTTCTAACAGGTAAAAGGTGATAAGCAAAACTTCAATGCAATATTAATCAGCTCATTAAAACTAGAGATGGAGGAGAAGAGACGGGACGGCAATTACGGCGAGCAGAAAAATGAGGGCGGCGGCATTTTTCATCAAATCCAGCTGAAACAAATACACCAGCCTTAAAATTTAAAGAGCCCCTGCAACAGGTGCCGCAACAACAAAAGCTTCTATAGTGTTTTAAAAATGACAGATTACCTCATTTAGAGTAACTGCTGTTATATTATTGATTAATTACAACTATTATCTTCTGTTGTGCTACTAATTAAATAATCTGCCAGATATTTTGATAATTAACAGACAATTTGGGATTTTTAATATCAAATATATTAAATATTAAAAAACTTTAATTTCTCTCTGGGATCAACAAAGTATCTATCTATCAAACAATAACGAGGTTTTCAAAATACTTTACTGGATAAAAAAGAAGAACTAGAAAGACTTAAAAAAAAAGATCTTTAAACAATTGGACATAATATTAAATATCACAATATTATGTTTCATGATACAGTATCGTTTTTTCAGTTAATAGTTTACATGCAAAGATTATTGGTTAATTTCGTGTTCTGTTTAAACTTGCGACCACTAGATGGCAGAGTTGTAAATCTAATTTTAGAGTAAATGCTGTTATATTACACGTGATAATCGCTCGCTCTGCTGCTAATCAAATAATCTACCAGTTAATTTGACGATTAAGTTTTTTTTTTTAATATCAAACAATAACAATGCTGTCAAAATACTTTACTGGATAAAAAAGTAACCAAAAAGTCTTTAAAAGACCTTTAAACAACTGAACACAATATTAAATATTGCGATATTATGTTTCGTGATACTGCATCGATTCTTAAAACCACTATTTCGATTTATAATTTACGTTTACATGCAAAGATTGGTGGTTCATTTTGTGTTGTGTTTAAACCTCCAACCACTAGATGGCAGAGTTGCAATCTATTGCAACACAGAGTAACTGTTTATATTACACGTGATGAATTACGACTGCTACATTTTACTGTGCTGTTAATCAAATAATCTACCAGTTATTTTTGATTAAGTGGATTTTTTTATACAAAAAATTACAAGTTTTCCAAAATACTTTACTGGATATAAAAAGAAGAACTAGAAAGTCTTTAAAAAGACCTTTAATTGGACACAATATGAAATTTCGCAATGTTTCATGATACAGTTTCGATTTTAGCTAACAAATTACATACAATGATTGGTGGTTCATTTTGTGTTTAAACTTCCGACCACTAGATGGCAGTGCTGTAATCTATTTTTAGAGTAACTGTGGTTATATTACACATAATACAGAACGACTACGGTCTGTTAGCTGTGTAACTAATCCAATATTGTACCACTTAATTTGATAATTAATAGACAATTTGGGATTTTTAAAAAGCAAACAATAACGACATTCCCAAAATACTTCACTGGATAAAAAAAGAATTAGAAAGTCTTTAAAAAGACCATTAACCAATTAAAAAATATATTGAATATGGCAATATCATGTTTCTGATACTGTATCGATTCTTAAAAGCATCATTTCGATTTATGATTTATGTTTACATGCAAAGATTGGTGGCTCATTTTGTGTTGCGTTTAAACCTACAACCACTAGATGGCAGAGTTGTAATCTACTTTTAGAGTAAATACCGTTATATTACACGTGATTAATCATGACTACATTACACTGCACTGCTACTGGATAAAAATATGAAATAAAAAGTTTTTAAAAAGACCTTTAAACAATTTTAAATATTTATATTTTATTTTATATTTTTATATATAATATAAAGGAAAGTTTAAAAAGGTATACATTTAGTTATATAGTTATAAATTCTTAAGTATGTAGTACGACTGTTTGTTGGCAAGAACATAGTGATACAATATCATGATTCAGGGGTTACAGTTCGATATATTGCAATTTTTAAAATATAACTTCACACAAACATTTCATATTACAAAAAAATATATATAAACACCACCGTATGAATATGTGCCCTTATAGCACTTGTTTACATTATCATTACAGTAACTGCCAACTAATTAGAAATAGTCGATATGGCAAAAAATAAACTTTTTCATGATGCACGACCCCAATATTTTAAAAATGATAACCAGACAAAAAAGAAAGAGTACTGCTGTGTGGGGAATTTTCTCTATAAACAATAAATCTGACTGTATAAATTCAAAAACATGAAAACATAGAGCTACAAACGAAACCTCAGCCTAGTTGTGATCTTTTTGTAATGAAACTTGCAGTTTGGTCACTCGTCTTTAAAGCCTGACAATATTCACAACATGCACAGAGGATCGCAATAAGGACAGAATATCATTATATCGCCCACCCCTACGACGAATGACCCCCAATACACCAAGAATCGGGTCAAATAATTGAGTGACAGCCCTGCATAATCCTACTATGCTGCTCCAGCACATTCTCTATCATTATTTCTCCTGTATTGGTCATAAACATTCAACAACCTGCAACAACAAGACGACAACAGTCGTCTTCATCATCTGAAAAAGTGTGGACAGACACAGAGTCTGAATATGACTGGATTAAACTGTTCATAACACATACTTGGAAGATTTTAAGAGGAAGAATCCGAAAAGTCTTCTGTTCAAACATTAAAAACCCTTTATTTTACTTTACTTTAGAGAAGCAAAAGTAATGCAAGCATGATTATGTCCACGAGAACATACAGCGAAGATACAGTGAAGAAGTGAACATGCAGTGTAGTTTAGACTAGAACTGTAGTTTAGACTAGACAGGCTTAATCTATGGCTGTGAAACTCACTGGTACGCAGCTAGATGGCACTCTAATACAAACTCAGTGATGGACAAGAGTCTCAGCGCTGCATCTGTGGCAAAGAATAAATAACCTAAAACCACACAACGATATTGTCGCTGTCCAATGAAAAACTTTACAGAAGAGCCCAAAAATATATGTTACTTCCATTGTAAGTCAATGGAACCAGATTTTTTACAAGCTATCTTCATGAAATCACACAATGTAAACAACCATTGGCGTGTTTAAATAATATAGACAACTCATAATTGACAAAAATGGAGATACACATTTTTCACTGGACAGTGACTTTATATTAATGAACCTGTTCCAGAAAAGCAGACACACTTGATGCTCCAAAGATATAATTTTTTTTACATTTAAACAACCGAAATTTCCAGAAAGACCCGGAAAAGTTTGTCTCCATATTAAACTGAGGATCTTGTTTAAGCTTTCAGGCTCCCCCGTGGCCTTATACACCTCTAAACACCTCCTCTTATATTATTTTCTAACTTCAATGAAACGAGCAGAGCAACTGTGTGGAGGGTGCAGATTCTAAAACTTCTATCTATACCACATAACAGCGTTCGTACAAAGAAGATTTCAAAACAAACAGAGAAGGAGGTTCAAGCCAGAGGAAACAGAATATACATCTCTTATCAGATAAAGAACTGCATTTAAATCATTCTGCAATGTTGATATCGCTTTATTTATAAAGATGAATGGTGAATATACACCCATCAGCCATAACATTAAAACCACCTCCTTGTATCTACACTCACTGACCATATAGGAGCTCCACTTACAGACTGTAGTTCATCTGATTCTCTGTATACTTTATTACTCTGTTCTTTAATGATCAGGACCCCCACAGGACCACCACAGAGCAGATACTATTAGGGAGGCGGGTCTCAGCACTGCAGTGACACTGGTACGTGTTCTGGTGTGAGTGGATCAGACACAGCAGTGCTGCTGCTGGAGTGTTTAAACACTGTGTCCACTCACTGTCCACTCTATTAGACACTCCTACTACTTGCTGGTCCACCTTATAGCTGTAAAGTCAGAGACAGTAGCTCATCTGCTGCTGCACAGTTTGTGTTCCTCTAGTTCTTCATCAGTGGACACAGGACGCCGCCCACAGGACACTGCTGTCTGGATAGTTTTGGTTGGTGGATGATTCTCAGTCCAGCAGTGACACTGAGGAGGTGTTTAAACACTCCAGCAGCAGCACTGCAGTGTCTGATCCACTCACACCAGCACAACACACACTACTAACATACCACCACCACGTCAGTGTCACTGCAGTGGTGAGAATGACCCACCTCCCTAATAGTATCTGCTCTGTGGTGGTCCTGTGGTGGTCCTGATCATTAAAGAACAGAGTAATAAAGTATACAGAGAATCAGATGAACTACAGTCTGTAAGTGGAGCTCCTGTATGGTCAGTGGAGCTGATACAGTGGACAGTGAGTGGTTTTAATGTTATGGCTGATGGGTGAATATATTGTATTGGTTCATGTAAACAAAATTTTTAGGTTGATTAAAACTAGTAATTTTTCAAACACAGCAAGCAGAAACACAGACTTCGGAAAACCCACCACTCCACCTGTAATCTCTTCAACTCTTCAAAGTCCTTGTTCTAATAAACATAAAACAGCCCAACATAAACATTTAACTGTATTGTGGATGTATATACCATCTCAGCTCAGGCATCTGACAGCAGTGAACACCAGGCTGACACGCTCCTAGATGGCATGTATTCTCAAAGTGGCTGCAAACAGTGTCCCGCTATACTGGACCCTTACTAGAATAGCGTTGTATGTTCTTCGCACCTCTGGTTAGACCACCTTGTTGAAGTGATGGTTATCCCATGCATGCACTGCGCTATAACCACCCTAGCGCAATGCCAGAGCCAGTCATGAACAAAGCAGCTGGGCATGAAACACAAATTCTATTAATTTGAAATGTTAGGTCTAGATTTTAGGTCAATAACCATGTTTCTCAGTGTATGTACACTAAGATTGCACTCTTACTCTGATCTCTTTTGGGTTTCTCAGTCTGCGCTTGCATGAAAACAAGAAGATGCCAAGGCAAGATGACAACAAATACTTTTAAAGAGAATCCGAAACCAAATACATGCTGGACGAAATGAAGGATTTAATTTATGATGCGCATTATATTGCCAAACGTATTCACTCACCCATCCACATCATTGAATTCAGGTGTTCCAATCACTTCCATTGTCAGAGGTGTATAAAACCAAATATCTAGTCCTGCAGACTTCTTCTACACACATTAGTAAAAGAATGGGTCGCTCTCAGGAGCTCAGTGAACTCCAGCATGGTACTGTGATAGGACGCCACCTGTGCAAGTCCAGTGGTGAAGTTTCCTCACTACTAAATATTCCACAGTGGACTGTCAGTGGTGTTATAACTAGAGATGGAAGGATCAATCGGCCATGTATCAGTATCTGATACAGCACTTCAGAGACACCACACAGCTGAATACAGTGAGTATCAGTAAACAGTGGAGCTAGCACGCGCAGCCCAGAGAACCGTACAGACCAGATCTGACCGGTACGAACAGAACAGCAGCAGAAACAGCCAGAGAGCTAAAGAACCACAGCCAGAGTGATTGAGTTTATAGTTCTAGATAAGCAGATCTTCTCGGCTGTAGAAGACGTTCATTCTGCTGCTTAATGTTCCACCTGGATCCACGCTCTGCTGTTCCTAGTAGAGATACTCAGATGTGGCTCTTCCAGAGCTGTATCAAGCGGTTTACTCCCACATACACCAACTTCTAATTTAGACCAACTTCTAATTTAGTTACAAATATTATGCTGTTTCATATGAGCTCGTTAAAATGGTAATAAACCAGTTTCCACCACGTTTCACAACTTGCTTGTGCTAATAATATGTAGCCCTGCCGTGTCTAACAGCCCCGCCCTCGATCGGTATCAGCTATCTGCCCATCTTGCTGAAACTCTGATAGGTCCATCTCTAGTTCTAACAAAGTGGAAGTGATTGGGAACGACAGCAACTCAGACACCAAGTGGTAGAACACGTACAATGACAGCGGACGCTGAGGAGCATAGTGCACAGAGATCACCAACTTTCTACAGAGTCCATCACTACAGACCTCCAAACTTCATGTGGTCTTCAGATCAGCTAAAGAACAGAGCGTAGAGAGCTTCATGGAATGGGTCTCCATGGCCGAGCAGCTGCATCCAAGCCTTACATCACCAAGCGCAATGCAGAGCGTCGGACGCAGTGGAGTAAAGCACGGTGCCACTGGATTCTAGAGCAGCGGAGACATGTTCTGGAGTGACCAATCACGCTTCTCTGTCAGGTAATCCGATAGACGTGTCTGGGTTTGGCGGTTGCCAGGAGAACAGTGCTTGCCTGACTGCATTGTGCCGAGTGTAAAGTTTGGTGGAGGGGGGATTATTATGGGGTTGGGGTGATTTTGAGGAGGTGGGCTCGGCTTTTGGACAATTTCTTGCTCCCAGCTTTGTGGGGACAGTTTGGGGGACGGCCCCTTCCTGTTCCAACATGACTGCTCACCAGTGCACAAAGCCGCTCCATAAAGACATGGAGAAGCGAGTTTGGTGTGGAAGAACTTGACTGGCCTGCACAGAGTCCTGACCTCAACCTGATAGAACACCTTTGGGATGAATTATAGTGGAGACTGTGAGCCAGACCTTCTCGTCCAACATCAGTTTCTGACCTTACTAATATGCTTCTAGAAGAATGATCAAACATTCCCATAAACACTCTCCTAAACCGTGTGGAGAGACTTCCCAGAAGAGCTGAAGCTGTTATAGCTGCAAAGGTTGGGCCAACATCATATTGAACCCTATGGATTAAGAATATGATGTCACTCAAGTTTGTGTGAAGGCAGACTAGCGAATACTTTGAACATGATATTTAAAAAAAAAAAAAATGGTGGGGCACGATGCTTGAAGCAAACATTAAGACAGCCAGTTGCATCATGGAAAATGCTTGAATCAATCATAAAGCAAACCAAAATTATGAGATTGTTTGCGAGTAAAAAGCTTTTCCTTGTTTGCAGCCTAATAGACGACTATGGTTTGTGCTACACATCATCATCACAATGTAACCCTCTTTCTGCAAAACGTCTCATCCCATCAGTGAGTGAGTTCAAGATCAAACTACTACAGCTGCCTTTGTTCTGGTGAGCTTGCTGAACATTACAGCTCACACGGAGAACAAGCTTGTAAAATTACAAGTTTTCCATGTAGTGGGTTCGGCGGTGAGTCACTGCGGCTAAGAGCAGCTGCTAAAATAAGGAAGGAAATCTCCAGCCCTGTAGGGCCACTGCACCCATTAGTGCCTCATCTGCCTGGACACAATCATCTACCCATCACAGTGGCTTCCACATAGCAGATTATCAACTGAATCAGGTAAGCCAGACAGACCCTCCACCTCCAGTACTAGTTATGAGGTCTGGTGATGACTCTGCTGGACCAATGACCCAAATCCCTGCCGTAGCCTACTTTTGTGAATGTTGAGCAAAACCAAGTCACATGTGTTTGCATACATACATAAGCATCTACAGTACTGTACAAAGGTTTGAAGCACTTAGAGATATTATTATATTTTATTTATTTAACCCTTTCTAAGCTTCTCCTTCTATAAACAACCCAGTATTATTAACAGTTCTCATCTAATACCTGCTTTGACTGCTCAGTACTTCATTAAGCTAAATCAAGATTTGCTGCTGAAGGAACTGAAAACGTTCATACAATGTCTGGGGCGTCCAGGAGAAATCTGGAACTACACTTTGTTCTTCAAACTGGATCAAGATCTGATCTACTTCTCTCACAATAACATATTCATGTTACTTTTCTATTGTATGTATGATTATTTATATCTGTTCTAATCAGGTCTGGTGGTGAACACACACTTATTGATCAGATAGAGGCTTTTAAACTATTAGCTCAGGTGCCTCAGACTTTTGCACAGTGGTGTATGTGATATGCTGGTCCAAATGATACCTTGCATGTCTTTCCGAGCACCTGAACTGAAGCCACCACACTATTAAAAACATATTGATTTACTGGTTTATGAGATGGCCGTGCAACTGTACATTTATCTTCGCTGATAAAACATCATGACACAACCAGGGAGTGTGTTCTTAATGTAGAAACAATTTGAGTATGGCTGCATTTAAATAATGGCAATATTATGAAAATATTCTATTTTCCTATGATTTTATATGTACATAACAAAAAAACAGCATTTATTAGACAATAGTAACCCTGCTAGAAGGTGTGGCACATGGAGTGAACACAGGTGCGTGGGCCTACCTGTGGAGTGGTGACTCTGAAGGTGGCTCCGGTGGTTGGGGTTGCAGGCCGGGGCGACAGGTTACTCTGGGCCTGAGCTTGAACTTGAGCTTGAGCTTGAGCTTGAGCCTGAGCCTGAGCTTGAGCTTGAGCTTGAGCTTGAGCTTGAGCCTGAGCTTGAGCCAGAGCCTGCTGAGGAACCATCACCAGCTGGCCGAGCTCCGTCCGCACCAAAACCATCCCTAAAAGACAACAGACGCAGTCAGAAAACACTGAATACATACAGACACTCAGAACAACCCAACAGTATCATTCACAAAGCAAGACCTCCCCCTGACTGTCATTAGCTCTAATCACTGTGTCAGTTGTTCTGAGACCTGTGACTGGTTCTTATCACTGTCAGTTGTTCTTAGACCTCCCCCTGACTGTCATTAGCTCTAATCACTGTGTCAGTTGTTCTGAGACCTCCGCTGACTGTCACTGGTTCTAAATACTGTGTCAGTTGTTCTGAGACCTCCGCTGACTGTCATTGGTTCTAAATACTGTGTCAGTTGTTCTGAGACCTCGTCCTGACTGTGACTGGTTCTAATCAATGTGTCAGTTTTCTGAGACCTCCCCTGACTGTGATTGGTTCTAATCAATGTGTCAGTTGTTCTGAGACCTCCTCCTGACTGTCATTAGTTCTAATCACTGTGTCAGTTGTTCTAAGACCTCGTCCTAACTGTGACTGGTTCTAATCACTGTGTCAGTTGTTCTGAGACCTGTGACTGGTTCTTATCACTGTTAGTTGTTCTTAGACCTCCCCCTGACTGTCATTAGCTCTAATCACTGTGTCAGTTGTTCTGAGACCTCCGCTGACTGTCATTGGTTCTAAATACTGTGTCAGTTGTTCTGAGACCTCGTCCTGACTGTGACTGGTTCTAATCAATGTGTCAGTTTTCTGAGACCTCCCCTGACTGTGACTGGTTCTAATCAATGTGTCAGTTGTTCTGAGACCTCGTCCTGACCTTCATTAGTTCTAATCACTGTGTCAGTTGTTCTAAGACCTCGTCTTGACTGTGACTGGTTCTAAATACTGTGTCAGTTGTTCTGAGACCTCTGCTGACTGTGACTGGTTCTAATTACTGTGTCAGTTGTTCTGAGACCTGTGACTGGTTCTTATCACTGTCAGTTGTTCTTAGACCTCCCCCTGACTGTCATTAGCTCTAATCACTGTGTCAGTTGTTCTGAGACCTCCGCTGACTGTCATTGGTTCTAAATACTGTGTCAGTTGTTCTGAGACCTCGTCCTGACTGTGACTGGTTCTAATCAATGTGTCAGTTTTCTGAGACCTCCCCTGACTGTGACTGGTTCTAATCAATGTGTCAGTTGTTCTGAGACCTCGTCCTGACCTTCATTAGTTCTAATCACTGTGTCAGTTGTTCTAAGACCTCGTCTTGACTGTGACTGGTTCTAAATACTGTGTCAGTTGTTCTGAGACCTCTGCTGACTGTGACTGGTTCTAATTACTGTGTCAGTTGTTCTGAGACCTGTGACTGGTTCTTATCACTGTCAGTTGTTCTTAGACCTCCCCCTGACTGTCATTAGCTCTAATCACTGTGTCAGTTGTTCTGAGACCTCCGCTGACTGTCATTGGTTCTAAATACTGTGTCAGTTGTTCTGAGACCTCGTCCTGACTGTGACTGGTTCTAATCAATGTGTCAGTTTTCTGAGACCTCCCCTGACTGTGATTGGTTCTAATCAATGTGTCAGTTGTTCTGAGACCTCGTCCTGACCTTCATTAGTTCTAATCACTGTGTCAGTTGTTCTAAGACCTCGTCTTGACTGTGACTGGTTCTAAATACTGTGTCAGTTGTTCTGAGACCTCTGCTGACTGTGACTGGTTCTAATTACTGTGTCAGTTGTTCTGAGACCTGTGACTGGTTCTTATCACTGTCAGTTGTTCTTAGACCACCCCCTGACTGTCATTAGCTCTAATCACTGTGTAAGTTGTTCTGAGACCTCCGCTGACTGTCACTGGTTCTAAATACTGTGTCAGTTGTTCTGAGACCTCGTCCTGACTGTGACTGGTTCTAATCAATGTGTCAGTTTTCTGAGACCTCCCCTGACTGTGATTGGTTCTAATCAATGTGTCAGTTGTTCTGAGACCTCCTCCTGACTGTCATTAGTTCTAATCACTGTGTCAGTTGTTCTAAGACCTCGTCCTAACTGTGACTGGTTCTAATCTCTGTGTCAGTTGTTCTGAGACCTCTGCTGACTGTCATTGGTTCTAAATACTGTGTCAGTTGTTCTGAGACCTCTGCTGACTGTCATTGGTTCTAAATACTGTGTCAGTTGTTCTGAGATCTCGTCCTGACTGTGATTGGTTCTAATCACTGTGTCAGTTGTTCTGAGACCTCCGCTGACTGTGATTTGTTCTCAGTACTTAGTCAGTTAAATTAGGGCTGTGCATTGGCAAGAACCTGGCAACATGATATGTATCAATAGGGGTTATGATTTAACATTTGGTGACATATTGCTATCAATGTATGAAAAACACACCACTGTTCAGAGACCTTCACCTGACTCTGAGTGGTCCTAAACACTGCATCATTCTCCTGAGATCTCCTACAAACTGTGACAGCAGCCTCCTCCTGACTGGGATTGGTTCTAATCACCAATTACTAATCTGAGACCTCCTCCTGACTGTGAGTGGTCCTAATCTCAGCGTCATTTATCTTGAGACCTCCTACTGATTGAAACAGAGACGTCCCTCTGACCGTGACTGGTCCGACTGGCCCTGTTCTAAGGCCTCCTCCTGACTATAACTTGGGGCTGCATGATAAATTTGTACTTTATTGTTATCACAATATAGGTTTTCATGATAAACACATCATTAAGAGCTGTAATGACAGAACAGATCAAATGACCTCTCCACACTAAGGAGATGTCATTACAAACCCCTAGAAGCCTAACGCTAGGCCTGATCCTGACCCTCCCACAGACGAGTGACTTAACCATTAGGCTAAACTGTCAATTATAAACACCCACATACACAGCACAGGAATCACACTCCATGCTGAACTACAAGCTTGCAGTTCAAACCTTCAGATCAAACCACAGGACTGTTCTCACACCCAGCACTCACAGACAGCACTAAAGAAAATCCTTACTGTGAAGTTCCTTACTGTGACTCGTGTGTTGTGAGTTTATACGTTTTGTGTGATTGTTTCTCAGCTTTGCAGTACATGTGAAATGAGCTTGTATTTCTGATATTCTGATGTAAGTATCTGTTAGTAATTCATTTCTATTTATTTTGCACAACAGTGGAAGGTGCTATTTTGCTACTTGTCTAAACTTTTTTCCTAGAAGTCTGTTACTCTGTCACGTCCCGACACAATGTGTCAGCTTTACCAGCTTTATAAGTATTTTATACTCAAATCCAGTGTAGCTTAAACCAGAAACGAGGAGGTGGAAGTAGATGCTGACAAGAATAACTATTTACGTATTAGATGTTTATATTTAATGACACAAAAATGGCTCACTAGTAGGATGTGAATATGTGCACACACATACCTATATATATATATATATATATGTATACTAGAGCTGGAAAGATCGATCGGCTGTGTATCGGTATCGCCGTTTTTTAATCAAAATATGTGATCGGTGATCGGCCAATATTTCTCCAATTTAGTCGATCCCGAGAGCCGATCGATGGCTTTAAAAAATCAGCCTAATTTCTGTATTTACAGCTAGCGTTTTGTAGAAACCCCCTCCAGCCAGCTCCCTGCAATTCCTATCTGAACCACTAGGTGGAAACACATACCCTTTCATTTTCCACAGACTGACTAAAGCAGCGGCCTCACAAGAACAGAAAACATGTCGTCCGTCTGTTAGTTTGTTACCGTATGTGACTCAGACTCATCCAGGACATTTTGTAAAATTAGTAAAATCAGTGTCTCTCGTTGGAACCAAGACAAAGATATTTAACTACTAATCTGATACAGCACTGCACACAACTGAATACAGTGAGTATCAGTAAACAGCAGAGCTAGAACACACAGCTAACACAAAACAAACAACCCAGAACACCTACAGACCAGATCTGACCGGTACAAACAGAACAGCAGCAAAAATTCAATATTCTACATTTAATGATTACAGATTCAGTTTAAAATAACAGAGTCTGTGTTTAATGACTGCAGTTTTTACTGTATTTATTTAATTATCTTTTTTCGTTTTAAATTAAGGGTCTAAATGTAATGATTGCAGTATTGGGATATTGGTTTGATTTACTTTGTTTATTTACTGATAATTTTGTTAAAAATATTATGCTGTTTCATATGAGCTTGTTAAAAATGGTAATAAACCAGTGTAGACAATGTTTCAGACCATGCTTGCGCTTATAACTACATGTAGCCCTGTCATGGCATATAGCCCCGCCCTCGATCGTTGTCGGCTATCGGCCGTTCGTGCTGAAAAGTGATCGACGATTGGAATCAGCCTCAAAAACGCTGATCAGTCCATCTCTTATATATATATATATGCGTGGCTGTGTGTGTAGTGCTATAAAGTCTTTAAGTCTTTAAAGTCTTGTTTGAGCTCAGACAATAACAATATATCACAGTATTTGCTTGCAATGACTTGGAGAAACATAATGAGATCATTTATTCAATATTATTTATCTTTTTTCTTTCCACTTTAAAAACCACAGCCACCCTTGTGTAAACATTTCGTGATTAATAGTCCAAAGTGGTCCAAAATGACTTGGACCAGAATCTCATTACACTAACATATCTCAGAACATTTATTCCTTCTCCTAATAATTTGGGGGATTTTGTTATTACAGCGACAGTATTTTAGTATATACATCAAACAAGAGCATCGTCTACAACGTGTGTGAGTTGACAAGAACTTCACAGAACAGACAAGACAGCAATACTTTTTTAAGGACAGATAAATCAGCTTCTACATCTATACACACAGCAATTAAATCTGTTTTAGGATGTACAGCAATATTATGATACTCAAAATCCCAGCAGTACAAAAACAGCACTTATCTAGGATTAGATAAACATTATGTATAACATGCATAAACATGTCCATGCTGATAATAAAACAGACACCCTAGTGAGTGATTACACCAACCATTATTTACACAAGAGAAAATCCCCGCAGCTTGTTACTGAGTGCTTGCTGGACACTGTGATGCATCAAACACGCTATTAAATGTCATAAGTCACTTGTTGTATGTATTTCATAAATAAAGACAAGTATGTTTGGCAAACATTTGTGAAATGCACTAGCAATTTAATCACAGCTCAATTAAGTATCATCCAGCATTAAAACTGATCATCTTAGACTAGACTTCCCACAACATTGTTCAATTCATAGTATGAAATTACTGCCCTCCACATTTCACTTAAGCCAAAAAATGTAAACACTATTTTTCACCCAAGCGTCTCACAGTAGGTGAGAATAGTACCACTACACTGACGAGGGTGATACCACACAAGTCACGCTGCCAATATCAGCAATAAGTAGCTGTTTTCGTAAACTATACAAATGTTGGGGGTCGACCGATATGGTTTTCAGGGCCGATACTGATACCGATTATTAGTAAGCAAGTACACCGATAACCAGTATTTTGGGGCTGATATTACCATAAATTTGATGTTTATGGTATGAATATTTACAAGAATTTAAATTTCTTTGAGCTCAAGACAGTACATGTTAAGTTATTTTCAAGATAATAGAAGAAAAATAACATCAAATAGCTCTTAATGATGTCTGTAAGAAAAACTAAGCTTTAAAAACATGTGTCCATATGTTTTATCCATCTATCGATTACTTTCTGGCATGGACAGGTCACCAGTCCACCATATGGCCAACACACACTCACACACACACGCTCACATCAACCTAACATGCATGTGTTTGGACTGTGGGAGGAAACCGGAGTACCCGGAGGAACCCACTCAAGCACGGAGAGAACATACACACTCCACACAGAACCACCCGGACCGGGAATCCAACCCAGATCATCTTACTGTGAGAAAAGGTGCCGCTGTCCGTGTGTTTCATATTTATATAACGTTTATATACAACGGAAAGAGTTGTGTGAGTCACTGACAGTGCTGAAAGTGCCCAACAGGAGCTGAGCTGCTATTTCAGTGTATGGGTAAAAACAAGAAAACCTAGAAAACCAGACTAAAAACTCTATAAAGCCTAGAACTGTGAAAGTTACAGTACTGACGGCATGTCCAGAATGTTTCCTGGTTTCTGCTCAATGAGCGCTGAGATAGGCTTCAGCACCTCCTTTGCGACCCAGAAGGATAAGCGGTTAGAAAGATGATAAAAAAATATATGATGAAAAATGAATGCAGAAATGAATGTTATAGTAAACATGTGAGCAATCGTACAGTACAAACTATCACTAAAAGCATAAAACAATGAAGGAATATAAAAGTTTATGTGTTTAATAGTTATTTATCCATATTACATCCCTAATATCTATTCTGTATTTCATATTCATGCAGCCCTGCAATTTATTATATAGTAACTACCAATAATAATAATAATAATAATAATAATAATAATAATAATAATAATAATAATAATAATTCTGCAGCTACTTTTTGTTATTCAGTAATTACTATGACTTATCCGGTACTAGTTTGGCATGACGCACAGAACATTGAATGCTTTTTCAATACTGCAACGTCACAAACGATTCCATTCTTTAGCGTTCGATGCTTTCAGTATTGTATACAGCCCAATAACTAAATAGCTCCTGTGTATAATGTTAACTGTGCAAAGTGTCCAGAGTCAGTATACTGAATATACTGAATCAGTATTCTGAATAAGCAAATCAAACCGTGAGTACTAATTGCGACACATGCAAGTCAGCTGTACCAGCAGGAAAGTAGTAGCCCGCTCCGCTTTGCATGGCCACGCCCACAATGAAAGAAGTTCAGAAGGACAGAACAGGCTTGAGGAGAGAAGTGTGGCCATATTTTGTTTACATCGCTGATGAAGATGGGAACCCAACCAACGCCACAAAGCCAGTGTGTGCCAGTGCAAAGCAGGAAACACTCGTAACCTGACAAACACCCTGACCTCTACACAGAGCTGAGAAGTGGACAGGCTAGTTAAGTTAAAGGACACACTGGGGAGCTTTACTAGCGATTACCAATCCAGCTGTTTATGCGTCGGGGACAAACTAATTACTCGCCTTGCCGTGTCAACTGCTTTTCCATTGCAAACAGGCTTTCAGGCACGTAGCCTTCGTAATCTTTCAATTGAAAATGGGCTCATTTAAAACGGAGCAATGAGTGTTCACAAGTTTCACGTTCAAAAGAAAGACTTTATTAAAATTAAATGACTTTAATTTTTGGTATTGAGAATCGCGATACTACACTCTGGTATCTGCTAAATTCTGGTATTGTGACAACCCTATTGAGTACTATGGAACTAATATAAGTTCAGCAGTAAAGAGCGTGAGGAACAAGGGGTGTGTTTAAAAAATCTTTTTTTTTTTATATTCAAATCGATCCGATATCGATTCGTATAAACCCGAGAACGATCTTTAAAATTTGCATTCCAGCTAACACCCAAGCAGAGTGACTTGGGTTTAACCGGCTTTCAGAAATATAAACTCACCGTCTGTGTGTAGGAGGACACGCCCACCTTCCCACTGTGCAGGTACTGATACGCTTCAGTACTTTTCTAGTTTTTCATTACTGAACCGTCTACACCTTCCGAGAGTACAGAGTAATTAAACATGTCTCCATAAGTAACCTCAGACCACCTTCTCATATCACCCACCCACTGTGTTATTAACCTCAGACCACCTTCTCATATCACCCACCCACTGTGTTATTAACCTCAGACCACCTTCTCATATCACCCACCCACTGTGTTATTAACCTCAGACCACCTTCTCATATCACCCACCCACTGTGTTATTAACCTCAGACCACCTTCTCATATCACCCGCCCATTGTGTTATTAACCTCAGACCACCTTCTCATATCACCCACCCACTGTGTTATTAACCTCAGACCACCTTCTCATATCACCCACCCACTGTGTTATTAACCTCAGACCACCTTCTCATATCACCCACCCACTGTGTTATTAACCTCTGAGGAGACAGTGTTGTCCCATTAGAACTTCTTACTGTCTCTCTGGTCTCCTCCCATGTAACTGTATTCATTCTGGTTAGCTGACTGGAAGTTCTAACACAAAGGCAGAGGAACAACACGCTTGAAAGTGGGTGTGGCCAAATACGGTGTATATAAACATATAAACAGTAATGTTTTAGTAATGGTAGGTTGAGTGTTCCTTGTACATCTACCACATTAGTTCTCTGAAAATCTCTTTTCATATTCAAACAAAACATATTATTGTAACTGAAATATCCCTAAATGAATCCATATTGAATTGAATCGAATTGAATCGGAGATCGAATTAAATTGGGACCTTGTGAATTGGGATCGAATCGATCCGGGAAATCAGTGGCGATACCCAGCCCTAGTGTGGGCCCACATACAGAGCCTTGCAGTATGAGCAGTGAATAGACAGCATGACGCCTAGAACCATAGACTTGCTTGCACTGTGGGTGAAGAAGTCAATGAAAGCAGCACACTGGAAACAAACACAATCACTGTCGAACCAACAGGACGCACTCCAGTGCGCTGGTATCATCTGCGCCATCACCTCCGCCATCAGTGATACATGGCAGCACTACCTTCCTTCACAGGTAAATGCAAACGTGTTCGTTTTTCTGCTGAGCTCTGCAGCAGCATTTGGTGTCTTTTCCACTGTAAGGCTTTCCCCAGTCATTCCAGAGCGGGGTGTCCTGCTGCTCATTTGCATAAAGCAATCATTCTCGTAATACTGCGTCACTAAGTCACTTTATATTTACAGCAGCAGACACGGCTTTGGACCCAGCTGTACGTCTACTGTCACAAAGTCACTGTAGAGTAATGCTGCCGTTTGTTTTCTTTTTCACCACAATATTACTGACAAATCAGGCCTTTATATACAATATATAAATATATATATATTTTTATATACAGTATTAAGCTGTAGGTATAGATGACACTGCTGTGTGTACTCTTTACTGTTGTGCTATAATGGTATTCCGCTGCTGTTAGTAGCTTTTTAACACACAGTTGTCCCTAATATTGAAAATCGGGATATTATGTTTCCTGATACTGTATCGATTTTCAAAAACACTGTATCGATACACAGATTCCTGGCAGACAGTGAATCATTGGGTGTGTCTCAAAACCTAGTGAGTGTCTAAGTAGGCCGTCTAGGTAGCAGCTGTGTAAGTATCAGCGTTCTCTCCTCATCTCTCCTCATAAAACAGATTACTGAGACGCTCTAGTTAGAGAGAGACTGCGTCACGGCTTGTTCCCGCCCACTGCAGCACGCCACCGGTGGTTTAGCTGGTTGCTAAGCTACCAGTCGGCTATACAAAACAAACGCCCGAGGCTTAAAAATCTGCTAGCATAAATGCTAATGGGTCGAGTATAAAACTGCTAAATGGTGAAGGACTCGTTACAGAGTTGATAATAAAATACTGTTTTGTGTGATTATATGACCAGAAACACATTAAAACTCCAGAGAATCAAAATAACTCACATTTTAAAACCACTTCACAGCTTCACCTGTGTTGCATCATGGGATTGTCTTAGCGGCTGAGGAAGCGTTCGATGCTTCCTTAAAATCAGACCTAAATAAGGTTCCTCAGTAGACAGCATGTTTAAGGTATCTAAGAATTGGCACAGCCTACATGTCGGCAGCCACATACTATAATAATCCAATTACAGCGCCACTCCAACATTAACAAGCAGCACAAGGGCGCAATGCTATTGTAAGCATTAGCAAACCTGTTTATATAGTGGTGTGTTTTAATAGTAGGACACAGTATATACCTGCGCTTGCAATATCGCAATATATTGAATCGTGACCGCTGTATTACGATCTGTATTGTATCGCCAGGTTCTTGCCAATACACAGGTCTGTGCATATGAGAAATAAGACATTGACATTAACATGTGTGAGGTAAAGATGATATTAATCTTTTTTTAAGTCTATTGTGCAAACATACTAAAAGACGACTGTATCATAACAGTCAATAATAATCATTACTTTTAATGTAAGTCAATGGATCCAGTATTTTTCCAAGTTATGTGGATCAATTCTATCGATACGTTAATCATAAAAGTTTCGCACAATGTAAACGGAAGCTGCTGCGTTCAAATGATGTATAAAAATAAAGAGCAACAAAAATAGAGACATATTTTTTCTTTGGACAGGGACAATATTAGGCATGTTTAACTGCAGTACAGTGCTTAGAGCATTAAATACAACACTGTACTTTGTTCTTGGTGGGCGCCTTAAGAGTGTAAACCTGTATTTACATTGTTATATAGTGTAATAGTGAGAGTTCAATACATAGAACTGTACATACCATGAACCTCAAACTCTATTCTTCAAATATAAAATCCTGCTTTTACAGAAGAGGGAGGATAAACGGGCCGTGCTCCAAATCCTACACTGTTACGTAACAGACTCGTTAATATTTACACCCCCAACATTTACACACAACCACAACACCAACCATCAACCAGAACATTTACACACAACAACAACCAACAACCATCAACCAGAACATTTACACACAACAACAACCAACAACCATCAACCAGAACAGTGGTGGAGAAATCCAGCAGATAAAAGCGAGTAGCTAGTATAGGTAACGTTAGATACCAACAGCTCCAAGTAACTAGCATAGCTAACTAAATAGTATGAGGGCGTGGCTTATTAATATTTTATTAATTTGTTATTTTATTTGGTCTATGTTTCAACCAGCCAATCAGAGCACAGTTCATCTGATTATTCATGAGCTTATTGATATGGGCTTATTTTGTCTGCAATCCAGTTTCTCACATCCCCTGAAAACTAAACATTGTGTTGCATAACATCAAAGGGACGCTCCATCAACTTTTCAAAATTTCAACAAAGTCACCAAACTTACCCAGTCACAACTGTTCACAGTCGTGGTAATGGGAACCGACGTCCACCTCTAGAAGCACCCTCACAGAAAGTTATTACTTGAAATGACACTGCTAATCTATGTGAATTTTAAACCATTTATTTTAATCTGTTCATGGCGGAGGCATACATGCAAGGGTGCTGTTTTCCCTAAAGAAGATTTTACAAACATCAACATTTCATATAAACACGTGTGTGTATGTTCATTTGTGATTTTGCTGGTAAATTAAATGTGTCTATTTGTGTTGTAGGCTTGGTGACCCCTGGTTCCCATCATCACACCACTCTGGATGACTCTGTTTACATCCCCAGCATTGAATTATGCTGAACTTTTGGAAATTCGATGGATTTCCCCTTTGAAGCGTGAAGCTGGCTTAAAGTATTATGACGCTCCGACTTTAATGGAACTATATTAGACACTGTTTACTATGTTCCTCCCTCAAGCTGAGAGAAGAGCATCCAGCGGGCTCCTCCACTCACAACCACTGTTTATCTTCCTCTCAGCACCGCAACAGGTGAGCCGGCGAGCGGAGCAGCAGCAGCTGAGAGAAGCTCACACAGGACCAGGACCAGCAAATACAGATCTCGGGGGGAGTAAACACTGCCTGACAGACAGGTAAACGCGGAGAGAGAGAGAGAGAAATGGGGGGATGTAAAAAAAAAAAGACTTCTAGCAACAACTTCTCCACATAAGAAAGTCAGTCTGTCAGGCTGAGCGAGTACCGTTACCGTTAGCTCATTAAAACTTTCTAACTGCCAAGCTGAGCAAAATATGTATGAAAACATGGCTAGTTTGTTCGGTTACGCTTAATTTCTTGACCGAAAAGTGTGGAAATGTGTGAAGAAAGCTGTCGAAACACGTAAAATGACACAAAACGTCACTATTTCTCACAGAAGTTGTCCGTTTCAACTGTCAGCTGAATGAAGCTAAAGCGCTAGGCTAGCTCTGTGATGCTAACCGCCCCCGTTGACTGCAGCTGTCTGTTAGCCGCGTTAGCTCCGCTCCGGACTTCCCCTTTAAGCGCCGCCTGAGCGGGAAACGAAATCTCTGTGGAAGTTTCTTACCGGGCGGGATGGTGAAACCGGGAGGCAGCTGAATCGTCGCCTGTTGCTGCGGAGCTCTGACGATGAGCTGCGGGGCCACGATCCGCTGCGGCGCCGCGAGCGTGGCTCGAGCCTGGGGAGGCTGCTGCTGCTGCTGCTGCTGAGGCGGCGTAGCGGGGGGCGCGAGCCTCACCGTGGTGGCGGCGGTGGTGGCCGCGGTGACGGTGGTGACGACGGTGGTCGCCGTCACCGGACCGGCGGTGCTGGTGACGGCCGCGCTCGCGCTGACGGCGGCGGCCGTGGCGGTGGCGCTCGCGACTGAGTTCTGGCTCGGGACGGCTGTGGCGGCAGCCGCGGCTGCTCTCGGAGCGCTCGGTTTGGCCGCTTCGTCAGAGTTTTTGTTGTGGTTCACCTGCGGCGGAGCTGGACCCAGCGCGCCCTGCTGCACGAGCGCGGACACCGTGGTGCCGTTGCGGCTCTGCGAGAGGCTGGCGACGATGTGGCTCGGGAGTCGGTGCAGCGCGATCGTGGGGGTCCCCCGGTCCAGCGCGATGGAGGACGTGGACGTGCCGGTGCCGGTCACAGTAAACGTTGTGGTCGCCGTGGTTGTCATTGTGGCCGTTGTCGTCGTTACCGTCGCCGCGCGGGTGGACGCCGCGGTCACGGAGCCCGCTGGAGCGGCGGCGGGGCTGCTGCTGCTGTTGTTGTCGCTCTTGTCCGGCGAGCTCTCCGTAGTCGCGGCTCCGCTATCGCCGTTCACGCTCTGCGCTCCGGAGCGCCTCGTCCGCACCGTCGCGTGCTGCTGCAGCTTTTTACGTGTGTCGTGGTCCCGCGAGCCTGCACCTTTGTTACCGGGCCCGCTGCCGCCACTGCTAACCGTAGAAGTTCCCGGTAACGCGACCCCCTCCGATACGGACCCGGTCGGAGTGCTGCCGCTGCCGCTGCTGGTGCTGCTGGTGCTGCTGCTGGTGCTGCTCGCGCCCGTTCCAAGCGACCGTGGAGCGCTCGCTCTCCCGCCGCTTTCGCCGCCGCTCTCCGAGCACGAGCCCTCCCGTTGGGCGCCGCTGTCCGGGTCCGTACTTGTCCCGGTTTTCCGCTGCTGCTGCTGCTGCTGCTGTTGTTGTTGTTGTTGCTCGGATGTGTTGCCCGCTCGCGCAGGCAGCGCTCGCGCCAAGCGGTGGTTCGCGCTGCCGCCGCCGCCGCCTCCGCGCGCCGCTACCGATGATGCCGTTGCGGACACCGATGACGCCGCCCCCGCCGCCAGGTCGCTCCGGCCGCCGAGCTGCGACTCCAGCGAGCCCACCAGGTCGCTGACGGCTTTCTCATCCACCTCCGAGAACAGCATGTCTTCCAGAGGGTCGGAGGCGCCCGCCATCTTTGATGGAGATCGCTGTGTGAGCCGAGCGGGAGCGGCCAGTGCGCGTGCGTGTTACCAGGGCATTGTGGGAACGGCGAGTGACGCGAGAGCACCGAACGTTTGCTCCGACGGTTTCGGTTTTTTCTCGCGGGCCGCGTCCGAAACCGCGCAGCGCCGCGTTAATGAACGGGCCACTAATGACCGGTGTGTGATTTCGGACGCAGCCCCAAAGTCCACACTTGTGGTCTTGTGAGGGTCTTCACTGAGCTGAACGATTTGGGCAAGACTTCTGAGGTTTCTCCGACCGTCGCTGCGATTTAAGTTGCGATTCTTGTCTATCAGAGGAGTTTTACTCTACAAAGGGGAAATATGATGTAAGAACATCTTAATACGTCATAACTGCAAGAAAGTATATAATTATTATAAATAAATGTTGTAAAACTGTGTCACAATAACAAGAAAGTATCTTTTAATTGTGAATAATTACTTTATCATAATTACAAAATACTCATAATAAGTATATATGTTGTAAAAACATCTTAAAATTACATAATTACGAGAAAGCATCTCATTAACATAAATAAATGTTGTAAAACTGTGTCACAATAACAAGAAAGTATCTTTTAATGGTGAATAATTACTTTATCATAATTACAAAATACTCATAATAAGTATATATGTTGTAAAAACATCTTAAAATTACATAATTACGAGAAAGCATCTCATTAATATAAATAAATGTTGTAAAACTGTGTCACATTAACAAGAAAGTATCTTTTAATGGTGAATAATTACTTTATCATAATTACAAAATACTCATAATAAGTATATATGTTGTAAAAACATCTTAAAATTACATAATTACGAGAAAGCATCTCATTAATATAAATAAATGTTGTAAAACTGTGTCACAATAACAAGAAAGTATCTTTTAATGGTGAGAAATTACTTTATCATAATTACAAAATACTCATAATTAGTATATATGTTGTAAAAACATCTTAAAATTACATAATTACGAGAAAGCATCTCATTAATATAAATAAACGTTGTAAAACTGTGTCACATTAACAAGAAAGTATCTTTTAATGGTGAGAAATTACTTTATCGTAATTACAAGACTCTCATAAAAAGTATATTATGAGAAAATATGTTGTAAATACAAATGAATAAGTTGTAATTACAAAAACACATTACAATTTATAATTTGTTGTACATTTGTTGTAATAACAACTTAATATGACATGATTAGGAGAAAGTATATCATTAATATAAATACATTTTGTAAAACTGTGTCACAATAACAAAAAGGTATCTTCTAATTGTGAGAAATTATTTTATCATAATTACAAGATACTCATAATAAGTATGTTTTGAGAAAATATGTTGTACATAACAACTTCATATGTCATAATTGCAAGAAAGTATATCATTAATATAAATAAATGTTGTAAAACTGTCACAATAACAAGAAAGTATCTTTTAATTGTGAGAAATTACTTTATCATAATTACAAGATACTCATAATAAGTATATATGTTGTAAAAACATCTTAAAATTACATAATTATGAGAAAGCATCTCATTAATATAAATAAATGTTGTAAAACGGTGTCACAATAACAAGAAAGTATATTTTAATTGTGAGTAATTACTTTCTCATAATAACAAGATACTCATAATAAGTATATTAAGAGAAAATATGATGTAAATACAAATTAACATGTTGTAATTACAAAAACAGATCACAATACGACATAATTAAGAGAAAGTATATCATTAATATGAATAAATGTTGTAAAACTGTGTCACAATAACAAGAAAGTATCTTTTAATTATGAGAAATTATTTTCTCAGAATTACAAAATACTCATAATAAGTATATTATGATAAAATATGTTGTAAAACAAATTAATAAGTTGTAATTACAAAAACACATCACAATTTATAATTTGTTGTACATTTGTGGTAATAACAACTTAATATGACATAATTAAGAGAAAGCATCTAGTTAATATAATTAAACTGTCATAATAAGAAGAAAGTATCTTGTAATTGTGAGAAATTATATATATATATATATATATATATATATATATATATATATATATATGTTGTACAAAATCTAAATGACATAATTATGAGAAAGCATCTAATTAATATGAGTAAATGTTGTAAAAGGCGTCATAATAACCAGAAATAACAAGAAAGTATCTCATTAATAGAAAATATGTTGTGTTAAAAAAACTAGTATGTCGTAATTACAAAAAGCATCTCATTATTGTGATTAAATTATGTAAAAACATTTCAATAGGTCATAATTCCTAGAAATTGTGAGAAAATATGTTATAAAAACAAATGAATTAGTTGTAATTACAAGAACACATCACAATTTTTATTTGTTGAAATAACAACTTAATATGACATAATTAAGAGAAAGCATCTCGTTAATATGTTTGTAAAAATGTGTTAAAATTACAAGAAAACATCTCATTAATATTAGTAAATGTTGTAAAGCTGTCATAATAACAAGGAAGTATCTTGTAATTATGAGAAAGTATATTGTGTCTATACATAGTATAAAGTATGTTTATACAAGTATGTCATGAGAAAACTTTAATGTGTCAATTATGAGAAACTGTGTTGTAAAAACAAATGAATATGTTGTAATTGGAAGAAGGCATTACAATTTATAATGAGACCAATTTTTTGTAATAGCAACTTAATATGACATAATTAATTATTAAATGTTGTGAAACTGCCATAATAACAAGAAAGTACAGTATGTAACATATGTTAACACAGCACAGTACGTTACATATGTTAACACAGCACAGTACGTTACATGTGTTAACACAGCACAGTATGTTACATGTTAACACAGCAGAGTACGTTACATGTGTTAACACAGCACAGTATGTTACATATGTTAACACAGCGCAGTACGTTACATATGTTAACACAGCACAGTATGTTACATGTGTTAACACGACACAGTATGTTACATATGTTAACACAGCACAGTACGTTACATATGTTAACACAGCACAGTACGTTACATGTGTTAACACAGCGCAGTACGTTACATGTGTTAACACGACACAGTATGTTACATATGTTAACACAGCACAGTACGTTACATGTGTTAACACAGCACAGTATGTTACATATGTTAACACAGCGCAGTACGTTACATATGTTAACACAGCACAGTATGTTACACATGTTAACACAGCACAGTACGTTACATATGTTAACACAGCACAGTATGTTACATATGTTAACACAGCACAGTACGTTACATATGTTAACACAGCACAGTATGTTACATGTTAACACAGCAGAGTACGTTACATGTGTTAACACAGCACAGTACGTTACATATGTTAACACAGCACAGTACGTTACATATGTTAACACAGCACAGTATGTTACATGTTAACACAGCAGAGTACGTTACATGTGTTAACACAGCACAGTATGTTACATATGTTAACACAGCGCAGTACGTTACATATGTTAACACAGCACAGTACGTTACATGTGTTAACACGACACAGTATGTTACATATGTTAACACAGCACAGTACGTTACATATGTTAACACAGCACAGTATGTTACATGTTAACACAGCAGAGTACGTTACATGTGTTAACACAGCACAGTATGTTACATATGTTAACACAGCACAGTACGTTACATATGTTAACACAGCACAGTACGTTACATGTGTTAACACGACACAGTATGTTACATATGTTAACACAGCACAGTACGTTACATGTGTTAACACAGCACAGTACGTTACATATGTTAACACAGCACAGTATGTTACATGTGTTAACACAGCACAGTACGTTACACATGTTAACACGACACAGTATGTTACATATGTTAACACAGCACAGTACGTTACATATGTTAACACAGCACAGTATGTTACATGTGTTAACACAGCACAGTATGTTACATATGTTAACACAGCACAGTATGTTACATATGTTAACACAGCACAGTATGTTACATATGTTAACACAGCACAGTACGTTACATATGTTAACACAGCACAGTACGTTACATGTGTTAACACGACACAGTATGTTACATATGTTAACACAGCACAGTACGTTACATATGTTAACACAGCAGAGTACGTTACATGTGTTAACACAGCACAGTATGTTACATGTTAACACAGCAGAGTATGTTACATATGTTAACACAGCACAGTATGTTACATGTGTTAACACAGCACAGTACATTACATATGTTAACACAGCACACTATGTTACATGTGTTAACACAGCACAGTATGTTACATGTGTTAACACAGCACAGTATGTTACATGTGTTAACACAGCACAGTATGTTACATATGTTAACACAGCACAGTACGTTACATATGTTAACACAGCACAGTATGTTACATGTTAACACAGCAGAGTACGTTACATGTGTTAACACAGCACAGTACGTTACATATGTTAACACAGCGCAGTACGTTACATATGTTAACACAGCACAGTATGTTACACATGTTAACACAGCACAGTACGTTACATATGTTAACACAGCACAGTATGTTACATATGTTAACACAGCACAGTACGTTACATATGTTAACACAGCACAGTATGTTACATGTTAACACAGCAGAGTACGTTACATGTGTTAACACAGCACAGTACGTTACATATGTTAACACAGCACAGTACGTTACATATGTTAACACAGCACAGTATGTTACATGTTAACACAGCAGAGTACGTTACATGTGTTAACACAGCACAGTATGTTACATATGTTAACACAGCGCAGTACGTTACATATGTTAACACAGCACAGTACGTTACATGTGTTAACACGACACAGTATGTTACATATGTTAACACAGCACAGTACGTTACATATGTTAACACAGCACAGTATGTTACATGTTAACACAGCACAGTACGTTACATGTGTTAACACAGCACAGTATGTTACATATGTTAACACAGCACAGTACGTTACATATGTTAACACAGCACAGTACGTTACATGTGTTAACACGACACAGTACGTTACATATGTTACCACAGCACAGTGTTACACATGTTAACACAGCACAGTATGTTACATATGTTAACACAGCACAGTACGTTACATATGTTAACACAGCACAGTACGTTACATGTGTTAACACGACACAGTATGTTACATATGTTAACACAGCACAGTATGTTACATGTGTTAACACAGCACAGTACGTTACACATGTTAACACGACACAGTATGTTACATATGTTAACACAGCACAGTACGTTACATATGTTAACACAGCACAGTATGTTACATGTGTTAACACAGCACAGTATGTTACATATGTTAACACAGCACAGTACGTTACATGTGTTAACACAGCACAGTACGTTACATGTGTTAACACAGCACAGTATGTTACATGTGTTAACACAGCACAGTATGTTACATGTGTTAACACAGCACAGTACGTTACATGTGTTAACACAGCACAGTATGTTACATGTTAACACAGCAGAGTACGTTACATATGTTAACACAGCACAGTACGTTACATGTTAACACAGCAGAGTACATTACACATGTTAACACAGCACAGTACGTTACATGTGTTAACACAGCACAGTACGTTACATATGTTAACACAGCACAGTATGTTACATGTGTTAACACAGCACAGTACGTTACATATGTTAACACAGCACAGTATGTTACATATGTTAACACAGCACAGTATGTTACACATGTTAACACAACACAGTACGTTACATATGTTAACACAGCACAGTACGTTACATGTGTTAACACAGCACAGTACGTTACATGTGTTAACACAGCACAGTACGTTACATGTGTTAACACAGCACAGTATGTTACATGTGTTAACACAGCACAGTACGTTACATGTGTTAACACAGCACAGTACGTTACATGTGTTAACACAGCACAGTACGTTACATGTGTTAACACAGCACAGTACGTTACATGTGTTAACACAGCACAGTACGTTACATATGTTAACACAGCACAGTATGTTACATATGTTAACATAGCACAGTACGTTACATATGTTAACACAGCACAGTATGTTACATGTTAACACAGCACAGTACGTTACACATGTTAACACAGCACAGTATGTTACACTTGTTAACACAACACAGTATGTTACACATGTTAACACAGCACAGTACGTTACACATGTTAACACAACACAGTACGTTACACATGTTAACACAGCACAGTATGTTACACATGTTAACACAACACAGTATGTTACACATGTTAACACAGCACAGTATGTTACATATGTTAACACAGCACAGTATGTTACACATGTTAACACAACACAGTATGTTACATATGTTAACACAGCACAGTATGTTACATGTTAACACAGCAGAGTACGTTACATGTGTTAACACAGCACAGTATGTTACATATGTTAACACAGCGCAGTACGTTACATATGTTAACACAGCACAGTACGTTACATGTGTTAACACAGCACAGTATGTCACATATGTTAACACAACACAGTATGTTACATATGTTACCACAGCACAGTATGTTACATATGTTAACACAGCACAGTACGTTACACATGTTAACACAGCACAGTACGTTACACATGTTAAAACAGCACAGTACGTTACATATGTGAACACAGCACAGTACGTTACATATGTTACCACAGCACAGTGTTACACATGTTAACACAGCACAGTACGTTACATGTGTTAACACAACACAGTACGTTACATGTGTTAACACAACACAGTACGTTACATGTGTTAACACAACACAGTACGTTACATGTGTTAACACAACACAGTACGTTACATGTGTTAACACAGCACAGTACGTTACACATGTTAACACAGCACAGTTCATTATATATATTAACATTAACATAATATATAACGATACACATGGTAACACGTTACACGGCTCAGATTCCGTGGTTAGCTAAATGAGTACTTTCAGTGTTTATTTTTCCTGCTTTTCTCTCTTTTTGTTCTTTTCAGGCAGCTTGAGTTTATTGACCCACAATCTTTTTTTCTCTTTTCTTTCTTTGAGCTAGAAGTTGTTCATCCATGAAAAATTTAAACTGTGTTTATATTCCACAGCACACAGAGGTCTCGTCGGGGACTTTGTTGAGGTACTGAAGCGCATGTAGAACCAGACGCAAAACACAAGGCCCAGTTTCACCAGCACCGTTCACAACTGCTGCAGTTCAACCCAGCTAACGAAGAACGTTAATGTTAGTTTCCAAAAGGTCCTAAAAACTAAGCTGTCCATTTTCAGGGAATGGTTCACTACAGAAACCTAAGGTTCACCATCCACCATCCATGATCTACCAAGACACGTGTGATGTTTGTTTCTCCACAAATTATTATGACTACTTTGGACGACAGTGGCGTTCTGGTTTGGGGAATGTTTTGGTGACCCCCTCTGGACCCACTCATCCATGTGGAAGACACTTTCAACTGATTTGGGTCTGAATCCATCTTTGCATTGTCTTCTCTGGGGCGGATGGGATCTTCCAGCAAGACGATGCGAGACGTCACACGGCTAGAAATGTCTCACATTGGTTGGAAGAGCTGACCAAGACTTCCAAGTACTACCCTGGACCCCTCAGACTTGAGCCCAACTGAGCATCTATGGGACCACCTGGATGGTGGTGTTGGCTCTATGGATCCATGGGATGCACTGCTGCAGTCAGCATGGCTCCAGATACCTGTGAGGGGCGTCCTGACCATTGAAGAACAAAGAAGTATACAGAGAATCAGATGAACTACAGTCTGTAAGTGTATCTCCTGTAAGGTCAGTGGAGCTGATGTACTGGACAGTGAGTGTAAATAGGTTAAATCTGAGCTTATCTTTTAAAAACCAGTCGTGGTTCTGTACCTCAATGTCCTTTCGGTGAAGAACACTGTGTTTCACACAGAGCTGGTGAGCTTCCTCTAACGCGCTGCTTACGTAACAGACTTCTTATGTTTGCTCCAAATCAAACCATTTCAAGCCGTCTTTGTGTGTCATGGAGATTTTTTTCCCCCACAGAAGAGAACAGCGGTGCTTCTGGCAACAAAGGCCTCCAACCACAACTGCAGCGAAATGGGGAAGCGTCCTCGTGTTTGCTTTTCACTATTACTAGGCAATCATAGGCCTAACTTTCCAGGCCTGCCTTCCTCCCCGCCACTGTTTGGAAGGGTAGTCTGTTTAAAGTCTTCTTCTGAATTCAGAGTTCAGCGATGAGCTGTGTGCTGAGATGAAGGAGATGGTAACTAAACCCTTTGTATTTCTTTGTGGTGAGGGCAGTGAGTGGCAGCAACCTAATAACAAGTGATTAAGACAAATGTAATTACGTACCGCAAGTGTTTTTGAGATTTATACTGTAACACATTCCATCCGTCCATCCATTGTCCTCTATTTTATCCCATTAGTCAGGATCACGAGGGGGCAGGAGCCTAAAAAACAAGTTCCTTCTCCCATATTGCATTCAGAACCCATTGTAGAGACGTCTGGGATAATGTTATGCGGTCTATGTACTTTTTAAAACTGTGTATGTAATCATGCCATATACTTCTTGACCACTTATTAAGTTACCTCCTATGCCTGTTTGTAAGAGTCAGATTGTAAGATTACCAGCCTAGGAGATTTGAGCACTCAGGTAACAATGACGTTGGTCCCAGACCTTAAAGGGAACCCCAGCTGGTAACACTTGTAAGCCTTAATATGGTGTAATGACTCTAAATTATTAAGACGTGTTGCAAAAAAATCACTAAAAGTATCAGATTTATTTATAAATTAAAGCTTTTATTCTAAATATTTATCATATGGACGCAGCCATTATTACTGACGTGCAATGCCTGCTGGGTAGATGAGGTCAGATGGTTTCAGGTCTGAACTGGACTGTGGTGTGAAGGAGTGAATGTTAGTTACTAACTAGCTTAAAGAAAACCATGTACATTGTGTTGTTGATGTAGTTTCAGTGAAAGGCAGTGTGAAGACTGATATTAGTCTAAACAGCTTCACAAACATAAACAAGGAGAATAGTTAGTGAAGCAGCGTGTGGACCAACACAGCTACCCAAAGACCCCCACTCTGCTCTCCTCACTTCAGTCTGGATGAGTTTGAGTGGTTCAGTAGACCACCACTGGTGAGAGACTTGACGGAGGCTGTTGGTTTTAAGCGGAGACTAAAACACAATGCAGTGTCACAGTTTCCACACACAGGAAGTCCAAAAGCTCCAGATTATGGAGAACCACGAGAAGAACCGTGAACGTGAACATGCGCTGGATTCTCTCCTGAGAACGTTTAGCGTTAGCGTCAGCTGCTTCTCCTCGTTTGTGGATCCTGAAGGTGAAAGTACAGTCTTAGTAGTGAACATACTACTTCACTAATAAAGGAGTGTGAAGCTCAGAGACACTCCCGTTCAGTGTATCGAGCTGTTTACTGAGTGTGAATGTTTCCTGCTAGAAAGCGGAGCTCCTTTAACAGACACTCTCCTTCTCCGTCAACACCAACACACAGTTTCACAACAACTCCAGCACTGTGTCACTCTCTCCTCCACACTCTCTGTTCACCATTTACACTAACGTGGTGTGTGATGTCACGGCTGATGTCAGAAATGTTGAGTTCTAGTTCAAACTGTAAAGACTGAACAGTAGCATGTTTAGTAGCTAGCTGTGCTCAAGCGTGACGGCCGGTTACTGCAACCATTTGACGTCACGTCAGTAGATACAACAATGGAGACCCACGTGCAGCGGATTTTACAGAAAATCCAATAAATCAGATACTTTTAGTGATTTTTTACAACCTGTCCTAATAATTTAGAGTCATTTACACCATATTAAGACTTATAGGTGTTACCAGCCGGGGTTCCCTTTATTTAGCCTGTTAAGGTTATGGCTAGAGGTGCGTCTCCTACTTGCCTAATACTCAGTAGTAAATCAGTAGGTGAGCGTGGCTAGTATGTCTGAATACTCAGTAGTAAATCAGTAGGTGAGCGTGGCTAGTATGTCTGAATACTCAGTAGTAAATCAGTAGGCGAGCGTGGCTAGTATGTCTGAATACTCAGTAGTAAATCAGTAGGTGAGCGTGGCTAGTATGTCTGAATACTCAGTAGTGAAATCAGTAGGCGAGCGCGGCTAGTACGTCTGAATACTCAGTAGTAAATCAGTAGGTGAGTGTGAATAGTATGTCTGAATACTCAGTAGTAAATCAGTAGGTGAGCGTGGCTAGTATGTCTGAATACTCAGTAGTGAAATCAGTAGGCGAGCGCGGCCAGTATGTCTGAATACTCAGTAGTAAATCAGTAGGCGAGCGCGGCTAGTACGTCTGAATACTCAGTAGTAAATCAGTAGGTGAGTGTGAATAGTATGTCTGAATACTCAGTAGTAAATCAGTAGGTGAGTGTGAATAGTATGTCTGAATACTCAGTAGTAAATCAGTAGGCGAGCGCGGCTAGTATGTCTGAATACTCAGTAGTAAATCAGTAGGTGAGCGCAGCTAGTATGTCTGAATACTCAGTAGTAAATCAGTAGGCGAGCGTGGCTAGTATGTCTGAATACTCAGTAGTGAAATCAGTAGGCGAGCGCGGCCAGTATGTCTGAATACTCAGTAGTAAATCAGTAGGTGAGTGTGAATAGTATGTCTGAATACTCAGTAGTAAATCAGTAGGCGAGCGCGGCTAGTATGTCTGAATACTCAGTAGTAAATCAGTAGGCGAGCGTGGCTAGTATGTATGAATACTCAGTAGTAAATCAGTAGGCGAGCGTGGCTAGTATGTCTGAATACTCAGTAGTAAATCAGTAGGTGAGTGTGAATAGTATGTCTGAATACTCAGTAGTAAATCAGTAGGCGAGCGCGGCTAGTATGTCTGAATACTCAGTAGTAAATCAGTAGGCGAGCGTGGCTAGTATGTATGAATACTCAGTAGTAAATCAGTAGGCGAGCGTGGCTAGTATGTCTGAATACTCAGTAGTAAATCAGTAGGTGAGCGCGGCTAGTATGTCTGAATACTCAGTAGTAAATCAGTAGGCGAGCGCGGCTAGTATGTCTGAATACTCAGTAGTAAATCAGTAGGTGAGTGTGGCTAGTATGTCTGAATACTCAGTAGTAAATCAGTAGGTGAGTGTGGCTAGTATGTCTGAATACTCAGTAGTAAATCAGTAGGTGAGTGTGGCTAGTATGTCTGAATACTCAGTAGTAAATCAGTAGGTGAGTGTGGCTAGTATGTCTGAATACTCAGTAGTAAATCAGTAGGTGAGTGTGGCTAGTATGTCTGAATACTCAGTAGTAAATCAGTAGGCGAGCGTGGCTAGTATGTCTGAATACTCAGTAGTAAATCAGTAGGCGAGCGTGGCTAGTATGTCTGAATACTCAGTAGTAAATCAGTAGGTGAGCGTGGCTAGTATGTCTGAATACTCAGTAGTAAATCAGTAGGTGAGTGTGGCTAGTATGTCTGAATACTCAGTAGTAAATCAGTAGGTGAGTGTGGCTAGTATGTCTGAATACTCAGTAGTAAATCAGTAGGTGAGTGTGGCTAGTATGTCTGAATACTCAGTAGTAAATCAGTAGGTGAGTGTGGCTAGTATGTCTGAATACTCAGTAGTAAATCAGTAGGCGAGCGTGGCTAGTATGTCTGAATACTCAGTAGTAAATCAGTAGGCGAGCACGGCTAGTATGTCTGAATACTCAGTAGTAAATCAGTAGGTGAGCGCGGATAGTATATCTGAATACTCAGTAGTAAATCTGTAGGTGAGCGCGGATAGTATATCTGAATACTCAGTAGTAAATCAGTAGGTGAGCGCGGCTAGTATATCTGAATACTCAGTAGTAAATCAGTAGGTGAGCGCGGCTAGTATATCTGAATACTCAGTAGTAAATCAGTAGGCGAGCACGGCTAGTATGTCTGAATACTCAGTAGTAAATCAGTAGGTGAGCGCGGATAGTATATCTGAATACTCAGTAGTAAATCAGTAGGTGAGCGCGGCTAGTATATCTGAATACTCAGTAGTAAATCAGTAGGCAAGCACGGCTAGTATGTCTGAATACTCAGTAGTAAATCAGTAGGTGAGCGCGGATAGTATATCTGAATACTCAGTAGTAAATCAGTAGGTGAGCGCGGATAGTATATCTGAATACTCAGTAGTAAATCAGTAGGTGAGCGCGGATAGTATATCTGAATACTCAGTAGTAAATATGTAGGTGAGCGCGGATAGTATATCTGAATACTCAGTAGTAAATCAGTAGGTGAGCGCGGATAGTATATCTGAATACTCAGTAGTAAATCTGTAGGTGAGCGCGGATAGTATATCTGAATACTCAGTAGTAAATCAGTAGGTGAGCGCGGCTAGTATATCTGAATACTCAGTAGTAAATCAGTAGGTGAGCGCGGATAGTATATCTGAATACTCAGTAGTAAATCAGTAGGTGAGCGCGGATAGTATATCTGAATACTCAGTAGTAAATCAGTAGGTGAGCGCGGATAGTATATCTGAATACTCAGTAGTAAATCAGTAGGCGAGCGTGGCTAGTATGTCTGAATACTCAGTAGGTATTGAGTAGTAGTGAACGGTACCTGGATGACCTCTTGAATCAGCAGCCATTTGTATGTAGGGGAACACAGTACACTGTGTATCCCATGATTCACCTGGAGTGGTGGATGAATTCAGAGTGGAGTAAATAAACGGTGTAAAGCTGAACGTCGGCTGTGTGTACGTAGCTACTGCTAGTGAACTGCCGCTACAGAAGTTAGCGCTACTGCTGAGATAAACAATGATTACATTCCTCTCGTTTCATCTTCTCTGATCTACAGCTCCACACCGTCTGATACATAATCAAACAAAAACACAGATCAGAGACACTTAAATATCTAAATCTGTCAGTAAACAAGCTTTTAAATGAATAGCAGGACTTTTACGGTGGTGGTCTGAGGTCTTGCGTCACAGGACGCTGGTAACATGGTGGACGTAGTACGTCTGAGATTGTGTGTCTACAAAAACTCACCTACTGAAATTACCTACTAGTCTACCGCTCGAGCAGTACGTACTGACTCTAATCCAGTACCTACTGACTAGTAAGTGATTTCGGACGCACCCTTGTTCACAGTCATTAGTCGTTAGGAAAGTCCAGGTGATGCAAACTTCAAAGCTTTATAAAAACCCAGACTTTTCTAACCTTGTCCCAAAAAACAGCAGCCATGGATTCTTTAGGCAGCTGCTTAGCACTCTGGCAATGAAAATGATTGAGGTCCACAAAGCAGGAGAAGCTATAAGAAGATAGCAACGCGTCTTCAGGTTGCCATGCCCTCAGTTCCAAATGTAAATGAGAAGTAGCTGTTAACAGGAACAGTGGAGGTCAAGATCAGGATTGTTAGAAAGGCAAATCAGAACCGCCGCTGGATTACAGAAGACCTTCAGGACGATTTAGCAGACTCTGGAGTTGTGGTACATTGTTCTACTGTTCAGTGACACCTACGGGAATATGGCCTTCATGGAAGAGTCGTCAGAAGAAAACCTCTCCTGCGTCCTCACCACAAAATCCAGTGTCAGAACAGTGTGTATTCAAGCCCTGTGGACCAATGAGGTTAAAATAGAAGTAAACAAACATATAAGCAAAAGTATGTTTGGAGGAAAAGGAGCTTAGAATTCCATGAAAAGAGCATCTCCAACCATTAAGCTTGGGGTGGATCAAGCATGCTTTGGGGTTGTGTTGTGGCCAATGGCATGGGGAACATCTCACAGGTAGAGGTAAGAATGGATTCACTGAAATTACATAACATACCACCTGTAAAACAGCTGAGGACGGCTTCTGCAAATGGATAATGATCCTAAACACACCTCAAAATCCACAATAGACTACCTCAGGAGGCGCAAGCTGAAGGTTTTACTGTGACCCTTACAGTCCTCTGATCTGAACATCATTGAAAATCTGTGGATAGACTTCAAAAGAGCAGTGCGTGCAAGATAGCTCAGAAATCTCACAGAACTGGAAGACATTTGTAAGGAAGAATGGATGAAGATCCTTCCAACAAGAACTGGAAGACTCTTGGTTGGCTACAAGAAGCGTTTACAAGCTGTGGTACTTGTCAAAGGGGGCACTACTAGGTACTAACCATGTAGAGTGCCCAAACTTTTGCTACCATTTTTCCCTTTTTTTGTCATTTTGTCATGTGAAAAATGAAAATAAAAAAATAGTTTTTGCTTAAAATAGAAAAGGAATGTGTGATATTTAACTCTCTGCCTTTTGGAGATCATTTCATCTTCAACTTGGCAAAGGCAGTGTTGTTACATATTTCATTATATATATTTACTTTATTTGAGTGAAACTAACATTAACCACAGTGCCTGGCTGTTTGCACTCACTCTGCCCAGTATATCATGTGACCACAACAAATCAAAACACGTATGTTTGTTGTCATTTTATTCTTTCCATGACCTAAAATAAGGCGTCTGTCTTCGAGGAAGAGAATCTCAGGGAAAGGTTATGTGGTTTTAAAGGGTTCAGATGTTGTTCACAGTGTTTGTGATGGGAACCAGGGGTCTCTATGTCTACAACACATTTTATTTATGCACGTTTTATTTACTATCCAACCCACCAGAGCACCGACACTCTAAACTCTGATAAGTTGAGTCTACCCAAAATATTGGAGGTAACTTATCACCTCAAATTAATTAAGTTTTAAAGTTTGAGGGTTTATGCCGCACCCAGGAGGAGGACACTGAGTTCTCTTAGGTACAAGGATTCTTCTTCACCAACACCACAATATTAAAAAAACCTCTACAAAACAGATACACGAGGCTGCTTCATACTACACAGCGCTTAAACTACTGGCACGCCATATGTTTAAAATTAAGGCGTCAGTGATTTGCACGACTACCTGTTAGTGCACTATTTGGGTGCAGAAGCCACGATTTCGTGTCTAGTATCATGGTATTCAGTACTAACCTTGCGGCTGTGTCTCAAATATCTCCCTTCTCCCTATGTAGTGCACTATGTAGGGCATAAAATAGCAACTTTCGTACTAAAACAGTGCGCTGTTTGCTTAATACAAAGAAGTTATAGATACACACGCCCACACGTTTAACATTTAGTGCACTGTTTGTGTCTGAAAACCGCTCACGTAGTGCACTACATAGGGTGTACGGAGCGATTTGAGATTGAACCTTTGTGAAGTCAAATATCGCGAGATTTTGTGCGAGCGGCGCAGCTCCTGGAGCCCACCGTGCCCCGCGGTATGATGAAGTCGGCCATGTCGTGGTAGCGGCGAGCGGAGCGGCAGCAGCACGGAGAGGAAAACGGAGAGGAAAACGGGAGAGAAGCACACAGAGCACTGCGCGGAGGAGAGGATATCTGAGTGGGGGACGAACTTGCGCACCCGAGGCGGTGTTTGTGATCCATATTCGGCGTGTTGTTGTAGCGCGAAGCGGCAGGATGAGCGGCGGCACTCCGTACATCGGCAGCAAGATCAGCCTGATCTCCAAGGCCGAGATCCGATACGAGGGCGTTTTATACACCATCGACACCGAAAACTCCACCGTCGCCCTCGCTAAAGGTGCATATCGCTGCCGATTCTGCTCAATTTTCCACAACTGGGGGGCTTTTTAAGTCATATACACGGATTTTCGCTTCGAGTTCGCTCACGCTTACGTTAGCTCGCTGCTAACGCTACGATGTAACCGTAACGTTAGCTGGCGTTACAGCTTCTTCTCGTCTTTTAACGTAAAACTCAACCTGTGCTGCTCGTTAGTGTTCTCAATTTGAGCTTTTAATACGCCCAAGTACTACAAACTATGCTTTAATATATTTTAGTAACTGCTTCAAGTATTTACGTTTACTGACATAACGTGGTAAACGGCCGTTTGTAACATTACACTCACTATAACTCGTAAAAACTATATATATGTATGTATGTATGTATGTGTGTGTGCACATTTCGCGGGTATTAAATCACTTAAAATGCGATTTTTGTGGCGCAATGAAGAAAAATTTCACACATTCTCAACCTTTTTTCTAATTTTCAGTTCCACCTTAAACCGATGAGGCGCCAGAATGGAACGGCTGCACCATTTAAGGTGGACCGGAGAATTAGTTTGAGAAGCCAGCTTCGTAAGCTCTTCTAGCTAGCCAGCTTCACGTTTATCTTATATCTTTAAACGTGTATTAATCACGTGGACTGCTAATATTTGGTTATAAAACATTTTATTTAGTTTAATTTAAGAGTCTTAGCTAACCTGACGCTAGCTACGTTAGCTAACGTGGCTAACTTGCGCACAAACTTATCTAATTCACAACGATATGGTAAATAAGTACAGAATATAATTTCATCAGTTCATTTCTTTATTAAAGTGACCCAATGCAGCCAAAGTTGTACTCTAACGTGAGCAGCATCCGCGTTAACGGAGACTTCCACCTCATAAACATGCTATCGCTGCTAAGTTAGCTAGCCGGGTTTCTTTGTTTACTTCAGCGCAGGCCGCAGCGGCTTCGCAGGCTGACTGGCCAACTTGCTGCTGCTGTCGTTCTTCTTGTTAATCTGCTTAAACCGGTGGGAAAATAAGGCTGTAGACGTATGTGAGTAATGGGGGACCCTCGAATTTAATGGCAGACCCCCTATTGCTGTAGGCTTTTGGCGCAGGCGCTGGTCTTGAGCCACGTAGCTTGAAGCCAATAGGTGTCAGACTGAGCAACTGGGCTGCAGATGTTCCTCATTTTTATTAGTCCTGATGGTCTAATAACCTTAATATAGGTCCAAGAGTTAACTGCAGCATCAATATGCAGCTCTGGTTCTTCTGATCTCTTCCTTTTACTGGCTTTCAGCAGAAAATGCACTCCTTAAGGTGGGACTTTAGGGGTGGAACAGCGACCACATAAAGAAATGGTGTCGAAGGTAACCAAAAATGGTTCTGGATGGCGTGAAACAGGGTTCTGCTTTACAGGATCACATACAGCGCACTCACCGTCAGTCTATGGAACAATTCCACTAAGCAGAGAACCATACATGTATATGCAAGTGGTTCTTCAGGTTGGTGGATTGTGCGTGGTTCTCTTTAGCACCAAACAGCTTGTGCTGTTACCACCCCAAGCTTGTAACAATAGAAGAAACCCTTTGGTGTTATATAGAACCACATATCACACACTAACCATCAGTCTGAAGAACCATTGCCTCATGCGGAGAGCATGCCTCATGCGTTTGAGCATCATACTTAGATGCTCAAAGGGTTCTTCAGATAAGTGGGTTGTTTGTGGATCTCAACAAAACCCAAAGGCTTGTGCTGTTGTGACGGCATCACGCTTATAACAATAGAAGAACCCCTCTGTTGCTATATAGAACCACATCTAAAACATTTTCAGTCAATCTGAAGAACCCTTTCACGATGCAAAGAACCGATTAAGCATGCATGTGTGGTTCTTTCAGTGTTCATTGTCTTTACTAAATAGGGGTGCCGAGATTTTGAAACTGAGACAGAAACCACGATACAGGTGGCCACGGTGTCCTATTACGATTCTGGAAGACGGCGCCACAGTACATCCCTCCCCCCTCCAAGCCTAACCCGCTGCTGGTTCAGCCTGTTGAGCTCTCGTTACATTTATTTCTAAAGAGCTCTTCTCTTTAGTGTTCTAAATCACTGGTGATGTAAGAAACACATCTCCGAGCTGGGAACTGACGTTTGGACATCATTTTATTTATTTATGTGTTTATTTATGAAGAGTATGTTCATCTGGACACATCCTTTCTGTTTTTTGACAATTTTAAATTTTTAGTCAAAGCCATCAGTGTTGTAAACATACTTTGAGCTCTTAAGACCTTGAAATGTCAAGAATATGATCTTAAACTAAGCTTCATAAATTGTATTAAACATTGTTAATCACAGTTAAGCTTAGCAAGGCCTAAAGTGGGCTCGTTAGATGAGGTAGAATGCTGACCTCTGCTGTGGCTGTCCTGCTTTGACGGTGATCCATGGAAACATCTCGCAGTATCATAATGTGCAGTCTTTTCCCCCTTTTTGGGGGGGTCTTTGTGACTTTCTTGATAACTTGAACACCTTCAGACGCATCAGTGTTTTTGTTGATGCTGTTGCAGTATCGGTAACTGTTGACCACAATTTGTCTCTTTTTGTCCTTCTCTTAGTCAAATCCTTCGGCACTGAGGACCGTCCTACAGACAGGCCAGTCGCTCCCCGAGATGATATCTTTGAGTACATCATATTCAGAGGGAGTGATATCAAAGACTTGACTGTATGTGAGCCACCAAAGCCCAACTGCTCTTTGCCCCAAGACCCGGCCATTGTACAGGTAATAGTTTAATTAATTTAATTTAATTTTAATAATTTTAGTTCAGTTTTAAATTTTTCTTTCCTTCAAAGCACATGCCAATTGATTTCTTCTCAGAGAGTTTATGTAGTTGTGCTGTCTTATTCAAAAGTTCTTGGCTCTTACCTAATTCTAATCGCCCCTCTATTTGTCTCTAAGCAAGCAGAGTGTATGATGCAGCAAGATTGAGTTGGCAGTTTTTTAGCTAGAAATTAAGAATAACTTCTGATGCATGAAGTAGTCCTGGTGGTAAAATGCTGTAGCAGCACTTAAAATGCCTAAAAATAAATATAATCTGTTGGGCACCAGTTATGTTACATCTCATCAGTGGTTTAAAGAAGTGATCCTCATGACCATCACCATCTATTAGAAGTTATTTTGTCATCTATTAATTATTATAACGATTAGTTGATTGAGTTTCTCAGATGGGTCAAACCAAAAACGCTTTTCACACATTCCGAAATATGTGGTTATTAGTCACCAATTGATTGAGAAGTCGAGATTGAACTAATTAATCATGACAACTCTTGTGACAATCTTCCCAACAGTCATCTCTGGGCTCGAGCTCTGCTCCTTCCTTCCAACCTGTGGGCTCCTATGCGCCCTTCAGCCGAGGCCCCATTCATGCATACAGCCAGTTCAGCACCACCCCACTGGTGGCCCAGCCCATCGGGAGCACTGTTGGTGCAGGTAGGTTTGGGTTGATTTCTCCAGTATAGAGTCATTATATCATGATGGCCAGGTTTCTAGGCGATGAGTTGAAGGCTGTGCTGTACTTTAGTATCATCTTAGGCAGGAAATACGTTCCGGTGCTACACCGTTAGCGAAAAATGGTTCTGTATAGTATTGAAAAGTGAAGACTATGAGCTTTTTTGGTGCTATTGGTGATTATAAGTGATTAATCGTTAACCGACAATCCTAAAGTTGTGGACACGAACCAAGCCTGATTTCTGAAAACACTGTGGTGAATGAATAAACACAGTCCACCATAACACATGACAGAAATTTACTGTATTCTACCTTCGTAGTTTACTACACTTTGTTAGATCGAGATAGTAGGTAGACAAAAGTGTTTGGACACCTACACGTTGCACCTACAGGAGCTTTAGGCATCCCAACCTAAATAAATATATATATATATATATATATATATATATATATATATATATATATATATATATATATATATATATATATATATATATATATATATATATATATATAATAGGCATTATTATGGTGTCGGTCTCCCCTTTCACAGCTGTAACAGCTTCCACTCTTCTGGGAAGCCTTCTACAAGATTTTGGAGTGTCTGTGGGGGAGTTTTTGTTTTTGTGAGGTCAGGCACTGATGTTGGATGAGAGGCTCACAATCTCAGTTCTCAGTTCAGTTCATTCCAAACGTGTCTGATGAGGTTGAGGTCAGAAATCTATGAGAGCTGTTGAAGTTCTTCCACACCAAAACTCACCCAACCAGCCTGTATGGAGCTGCTTTGTGCAATGGGACACAGTCAGGGATGTTCTTCCCCACAAAGTTGAAAGCTTAGTAGAGATGGAACGATCGATTGGCTATGTATTAGTAATGGATTTCCAGCTAAGGTTTCATCCAGAACAAGGAGCCCTTCGTGAAACCCCCTCTGGCCAGGTCCCTGCAATTCCTATCTGAACCACTAGGTGGAAAAACATACCGTTAAATTTTCATCAGACTGACTAAAGCAGCAGCCTCACGAGAACAGTTTACGGCGTTCACTGCATGTACGAATAGAAAACATTGTCCGTCTGGCAGTGTTTACCGTATTTGACTCATCCAGGACGTTCTGTAACATCGTGTCTGGTGTGGGAACCAAAACAAAGACATTTAAAACTCCTAATCTGATACAACACTTAAGAGAACACCACGTGGTTGAATACAGTGAGTATCAGTAAACAGCAGAGCTAGCACACACAGCTAGTACAAAACAAATAACCCAGAACACCTACAGACCAGATCTGACCGGTACCAACAGTACAGCAGCAGAAACAGCCACAGAGCTAAAGAACCACAGCCAGAGTGATTGAGTTTCTAGCGCTAGATAACCACGTTTCAACCATGGTTATGATGTGCTTGCGCTAATAATTGCATGTAGCCCCCCCCCCCTTTTATTGGTATCAGCCATCGGTTGATCGCGCTGTAAGGTGATCGGCAATCGTAATCTACCTCAAAAACGCTGATCGGTCCATCTCTAAAGCTTACCGTTGCCCAAAATGTCTTGATTTACTAAAGCTTTAAGATTCCCTCCTACTGGAACTGAGGGTCCTCAGCCTATCCCTGAAAACCCTTGCATCATCCCTTGCATCATCCCACCTCCACCAAACTTTACAGTTATAGTGCAGTCAGGCAGGTAATGTTCTCCTGGTGTTCTCCAAACCTGGACTCGTCTATCAGACCGCCACATAGAGAAGTGTGATTGGTCACTCCACAGAACTTGTTTTCTGCTGTCCCAGTGGCGGTGCTTTACTCCACTCCGTCCGTCCGTCCATCCATCCAACGTTTTGCATTATGCTTGATGTGCTTGCATCCAAGCTGCTCAGACATGGAAGCCCATTCACAGTGTTAGTGCTGATGTTAAAGCCAGAGAAGGTTTGAACTTGGCAGTTATTGATCAGCACAGAGTTGAAAACTTTTACACCCTATGCTCACCAACTGGTTGCTGTTGTTCCTAAACGATTCCACTGTTCCATAGTGATGCCTACAGTTGATGGTGGTGAATCTAGGTGGTATAAGATTTCTCTGACTTCAATGGTGGCCTCCTATCACAGACCCACGCTGGAGTTGGCAGTGTGTTCAGATATTTAATATTTTAATGTTTACCAAAAGCCGCAGTCTGGCTGTCATACATGTCGGTTAACGTTTAATCTGTTGATCATCCCTAATTTTAAGGACTCAGATTTTTTTTTTTCTGAAGAACCTCTGAGGAACATTCACATAGCCAGTATTTTTTTTCCTGAGCAAAGCTGCAATGAAGGTCTACACTCTTCAGACTGACTTCTTAAGGTGTGTGACGTCAAGAAAAAAAAAAAGCTAAAGATCTCCGCACTTACAGCTGTCCTCTTCCTCTTCATGCAGGAAGTTCAGGCTCCGCATTCAGTAGCGACACAAGCGTAACTGCTCCTCAGTCCCAGAGCACTGTCCCCTCGGACTCTGTGTCTCTAAGCACGCGTGTGACCGAAGGTAACCGAACAGCCGCTGTTTGATTAAAGAGTGCTGTCAGTGTTTTGGCTGCCTTTAAAAAAAAATATATATTTTTTTAAAAATGGACTGACCAGCGCATGCAGACGCCTGCTGTGTGATGACCCTGCTGCACGGTCCGAATGCTTCTGCTGGTTATTTGGAGTGTCCTGGCTGTTCGGACACACATGCTCACGAATTCTCACCTCAGTTTTCTTCTTGTGTTGCATTACGGCTCCATTGCACTTGGTTTAAAGGGGCACTCTGGCCTACAATAGACAATAGTTTAAACCATTGTTTACGTCATTGTCTTTTCATTCCTTAGTGTTCTCGAACTACAGTACCCAGCATCCTCTGTGCTGGAAGATCATACAATCAGTCCTGACTGTAATACTACTAATAAATACAACTAGTCTTGGGCACCTGAGCTGATAGTTTAAAAGTCTTTATCTGATCAGTAAGTGTATTCTCACCACCAGATCTGATTAGAACAGATAAATAGTCATACATACAATACAAAGTAACATGAATATGTTATTGTGAGAGAAGTAGATCAGATCTTGAGCTCCAGTTTGAAGAACGAAGTTAGGTTCCAGATTTCTCCTGGACGCCCCAGACATTGTATGAATGTGTTCAGTTCCTTCAGCAGCAAATCTTGATTTAGCTTAATGAAGTACTGAGCAGTCAAAGCAGGTATTAGATGAGAACTGATAATAATACTGGGTTGTTTAGGAGAAGCTTGGAAAGAGTTAAATAAACACACTGACATATTAAAAAACACTACTTACTCTATTAATACTGATTAATATTTACATAATAGTGTTTTACTGAGTAAATAAAAGATTCCTCTCTGGAAAAAATATTATTATAGTATAATAATGTCTCTAAGTGGCTCAAACCTTCACACATAGTGATGTAAACTAAGGAAAGTGGTTCATTCCATTCTGTTCTTATAGTAAGTTTCAGCTTCTCAGCCAACATTACTGCTTTCCTTCTGCACCCGCCAGCTAGATGTGATAAAGCCCCCCGTCGCCCCTTAGAGATGGATTGTCAGTTTTATTGGTCTTTAATCTGGAAAGTCTCCTGCTCCACTGCTGTAGCATGCAAATAAGTATGTTTACAGCAGATCTAAAGACTTGCATTTCATTTTGGCTGGAGTGTCCCTTTAATTATTAGACATCACTGTTAAAAACATACTGCCAAGTTTATAGATTCCAGGTTTCAGCATTTCCAGTGTTTCAGATTCATTGCCCGCTTGTTCGTTCCATTGTTCGGCCTTATGTTTTTCTTAGTGTTGCACTTTGTTGTGGTTGTTTGCCCTAAATCTCGCTTCTGCCTTCCACAGCTCGCGCCAGCCCCTCTCTGGACCCCCTGCAGAAGAGCCCGACCCTGGAGCGTGCGGCGCAGCCCGCGCCTCTAGCGCCCCCTGCTGCATCAGGCTCTGTGAGTCAGAGGAATCCCCCAGGAGGCCGACCCGCTCTCAGCTCCCAGAAACAGCCTGCTGAGAGCCAAGAGCAGACCAGAGGTCAGAGAACGCAGTGACGTATAAAAGCCTTCAGCTTCGTTTGAAGGGGAGGTGGGATGATAGGAGGCAGAGCTGGCTTATAGTTGGCTGTGTTAGTGTAAGGACGCTTATCACTACGTCCCTTATGGGATCCCATCAATGATGAAGCAGTCAGCTCACAGTTTAGTTGAGGTCTTGATACTGGGTCTGGTGTGTTAAACTACGTTTAATGTTAAATTGATGACTCTAATGATGTTGCATAGTTTATCTATGACACTAGAGCTGGAGGCAGGAGAAGTGATGGAGTGAGTTGTTGGTCATTGGTAATCGATTGCGAGTATTTGTTTTCGTTTACTTTTTTAACTACATTTTTTAGGGTTGGGTATCGCCACTGATTTCCCGGATCGATTCAATCCCGATTCACAAGATCCCAATTCAATTCGATATTCGATTAAATTCAATATCGATTCATTTAGGGATATTCCATTACTACCATTACTAAAAACATTAGTGTTTATATACAGTCATGGTTTTTAAATCCAAAATGTAGCCAGAAAGCTAATTTTAAAGGTCGTTCTCTGGTTTATACGAATCGATATCAGATTATTCAAATGAAGATAGATTTTAATTGAAAAACACACCCCTAACATTTTTAATGTTTTATAACATCACAGAGCATTTTATGAACACAGTTCATTGGCAGGCATGTGTATATTCAGCCTCCAACTTAGCACTTAGATATCAAAATTATTAAAATGCCTGTTCTCCAAGGTGCATTGTTGGTGCTCCTTGACGCACAAAGTCGCAGTTTTGCATTGTGATATAACGATTTCACCATGCGCTCTTACACACCAAGTTAGCGTTGGGTTCTTGAAGACACGAGTGGTCCTTAGAGGACAGAATGTGGTTGTGGGTGGGTGATACAAGCCCGAACTGCTCTCTGCAGACAAGCTGTAGAATGATATTTCAATACATTGTCATATATTTTTAAGAAAGCTTGCTAACTGAAAGCTTGCTGTTCACTGGTATTTTGCAGTTAGTTCGTTAGTTCGTTAGTTCGTTAGTTCGTTCGTTCGTTCGTTCGTTCGTTCGTTCTTTCGTTCGTCATCAGATCTTGGAGGTTTACTATGCAACACTACTCACAACTTGTACTGAAGTGGGTGTTTGTACCTGCAGTGTCTGATGCTGAGAAGGCTTCCCGCTCAGAGTCAGACTTGGGCAGGACTGAGAACCGTGACGCCAACAAACGGCCGCTGGGTGGTACGTTTTTATGTCCATTCACAGTCTGTGTCCTCCTGTTCCATCTGAATAGGTGTCCCTTTGTCAGTAGACTGTTCCACACAGGTCCACCTCCTTGTATCTCCACTCACTGTCCACTGTATCAGCTCCACTGACCATACAGGAGCTCCACTTACAGACTGTAGTTCATCTGATTCTCTGTATACTTTATTACTCTGTTCTTTAATGATCAGGACCCCCACAGGACCACCACAGAGCAGATACTATTAGTGAGGTGGATCATTCTCAGCACTGCAGTGACATCGTTAGAATTATAGTGAAACTGTTGATATTAGGAGTGATATGCTCATCATATGGTAATCATATATACATGTATAAGCGTATATCCTCCATGTTGCAGTAACGCTGGCCAATAATGTCACACCTGGTCCTGTTTAATTGCAGTGAAGTCTATAAAACGTTGGATAAAAGTGGTTATATTTTTAGTTTTATGACTTTCTACCAAATCTCATAGGAACTCAAAATTGAATAGAAGCCTTTGATCTATTTTTGGCTGTAATTATAATTGTACTCAACTTCAGTTGTTGTAGTATCACAATGCACAGTCCACAAAAGTCGTAGGTGTGTTTTTATTAAACTATTTTTTTTTATTTTGGTTTATAAAGAGTTTAAATACACTTACCTGCCTGACCAGTTGGCAATTTAATGCAGATTGTCCAGTTCTAATGTTGGCAGCATCTCTATGGCCAAAGTAATTTTTTATTTCTCTACATTTTAACACGACAGCTGCCGTTTCCATTGTGTCCATCCATTTTCCTGAAGAATGGACCAATAGAAATGCTCCAAATTAGCTTGGGGGAAAACAAATTGTTTACATTGCTTTACATTGAACGTAATGGCAGTGTACGTTCTCTCCTGTAAAGTTGCCGATCTGATCGTGCATCACTGTAACTCACAAACAGTGCAGTTAAATAAATAAATTCACAAATATTGATTAAACCGCTTACTCAGTCTTTTTTGATGTTGATTGAAACTTTTCATCATGATGAACTGTGACGCTCTCTCCTCAGCCGGCGCTCCTGCAGTGCGAAGAGGTCGAGGAGGAGGCGGTGGCAGCGGAGGAGGTAACAGTGGTGGTGGAAGTCAGCGCGGACGGGGCAGGTTTAACATGCGCAGAGACGGGCCGATGAAGTTCGAGAAGGATTTCGACTTTGAGAGCGCGAACGCTCAGTTCAACAAGGAGGAGATCGACCGCGAGTTCCAGAGCAAGCTCAAGATTAAAGGTTCGTAGTCATCTAGAGCAAAATTACTTCAGCATAAAGTTTATTTAGCCTAAAGCAGTTATCTTTAGTTAACAGCAAGGGGTGTCCAAAGTCCGGCCCAGACAGATATTGACCCGCGGCATCACGGAATCATTGTGTGTTGTGTTTAAACCTCTGACCACTAGATGGCAGTGTTGTAATCCATTTTCAGCTCCACTCCAACATTAACAAGCAGCACAAGGTCGCAATGCTGTTGTAAGCATTGATAAACCTGTTTATATAGTGGTGTGTTTTAATAGTAGGATTTGAAAACATCGCGATATATCGTGATATATTGAATCGTGACCGCTGTATCATGATACATATTGTATCGCCAGGTTCTTGCCAATACACAGCCCTGGTGTGGCTGTTGGTTTGTGGTAAATATGAACCTGAGCTTGAGTTGTTTGGTGCAGCTCTGTGTTGCTGAAACTCCCCCTAACTGTACGGTTGTGTTACTGCAGATGAGAAAGCAGTGAATGGAGAGGATAAGGGTGACTCGGGTGTGGAGACGCAGAACAGCGAGGGCAACGTCGATGAGGAAGACCCCCTGGGACCCAACTGCTACTATGACAAGTCCAAGTCGTTCTTCGACAACATCTCCTGCGACGACTCGAGGTAGAGTCTCATCTTCTATTAGCAGCTATGTGACCTTGTATATGATTATATACAACATTAAGCAACTTCTTAAAGTAGAGCTTCACTGACTGACTTTCTTTCTGATTTCCAGGAAAGAAAAAGGTGGCCTTGGCAGGTATGTCATTTCTCACAGGATCTTCTAGCTTTAGAACTGTAGATCCTCAGCTTTGCTCCTGCTCTGGTCCACAGCTGCCCAACACAGCAGTGTTTGCTCTGCTCCTGATCTGCTTGTGTTGAAGCAGATGTGGTTAAACAGGATAACACAGTAATGTGGAATGGGAACCACTTCTCTTATCTAGTACATAGAACAGTCAATGTCAACAGAGCACTAAGGCAGCTGTCTTTTTATATTGTTTGAGCATTTCACGATAAGTGGACCAAAGGAAGTAGTACTTAAAACAATATAATTTAATATATGATGTAGGGCTGTGGTGGTATGGATTTTTTCGTTACTGCCATGTATAAGCAACATGGTTACAACATCCCTCCCCCAACCAAACCCCTACAAAAGAGCTATTACTGTCAATAAAGAGCTCTTAAACTGTTCATTATCAACAATATGGTGGTTAGAAAAGACCTGCTTAGCTAGTCTTCCTTTAAATTCGTCCAGATTCTGATGAGCATGGCTTGAAGACCTTTTTTTTTTTTTTTTTTTTTTTTTTTGTGCTAGCGCATACTCAGCCTTAAGGCCTGCCAGTTAGTTGTCTAAATCAATTCCTTGAGTACATTGTTCATGTCAGTGCTGTTTAATGGTATGACCTAGGGCTGGGCGATATGGGAAATAATCTTATCACGATAATTTTTTTCATATCTGTCGATCGATATATATCACAATATAAATCAAATCACTATTGCCTTTTTACTTTAAGTGAGAAGTGAAGATCTTCTGATTTATTTTCAATTATTTTAAGATTAACGCGTGTAACATGTTTCTTTCAGAAGTAGTTTAACATTTTCTGTCATTTTTCTCTTATTTTATTCTCTCTGCTCGACTGTGACGCCTGCAGTAACCAAATTACTAGCACGTGGGTTAAGCTGCTGCTACGTCTACACTCTGTGCTGTGAGCTTTAAACATGAAATGTCTGGAACTCTAGTTCAGACCCCTGATTGGTTTGGGGCGGCGCTATTCTTATTCTCATCGGCTGTTCATGTTGTCTGTCGAAACATGGACGGAACTTAATTCTATCGACTTTCTATCAACTACGTCTTATAGTTCTATTGAGGAAACGTTATTTCACGAAAATTGTCGTTATCGTTTTATCGCCCAGTCCTAGTATGACCCTTTGGTTACCATGGTGATTTTTGACTTTATAATGCTGTATTTTAAGGATGATTCCCAAAGTGTTGTTGAGAAATCAGTATTAAGGTCACGTTATCAGTCGTAGTATCAGAGTGACTATATTGGCGATACAGAATTTTCTATAAATAAATAAATAAATTTTTATAAATCACACTGTAAAGGCGGTTCTGTGTTTTAACCTCTTCATGTTTTCTCTCAGGGAGCGGAGGCAGACCTGGGCGGAGGAGAGGAGGATGAATGCGGAAACCTTTGGCCTCCCTCTGCGCCGCGGTCGCGGGGGCTACAGGGGCAGAGGGGGCGGCATGGGCTTCCGTGGGGGCCGTGGCCGCGGAGCTAGTCGAGGCTCATTTGGACCCCCTCGCGGCGGCTCAGGCTTCAGGGGAGGATTCAGAGGAGGCCGGGGTGGCAGAGAGTTCGCGGACTTCTCTGAGTACCGGGTGAGTGTTTCCTTCTCACAGCTAACCAGGGCTGCGTATGAAGAACCTCTGATCACCTAGTCGGTCCAGTTACTGCTCTTTTGGTACAATTCAGGAGTTCTTTGGATACATTTGTAATGTATAGTATAACTATGTAGTGTAGTATATAGTACTTGAGCTTCGTTTGTTTAAAATAGATTCTCTTGACCATTAACAGACGACGGTAATTGTTCTGTAGTTGGAGAACATATTAGGAGTTCTGGTTTAAGCTTAGTTTCTCTTTGGCAAGAATGAAAGGGATTTTTGGAAAATTCTCGTGCCCTGTAGTTAAAAATTATGCTCATTTATGTCTAGTTTTATTTTTGAGATCTACTAAAACAGATTTATGCTCCATTTTTTTTACAATACCATATTTTCCTTCATACTGTATGTCTATATTCACCCTCAGTCTTGAAGGCTGTGTTGGAGCTTCTGTGTCTTTAAGCCCCGCCTCCCAATGAGCCCAGTGTGCTCTGATTGGTCAACTCTGAGCCTGAGTCCGATCCTGAAAGTCAGACAGAACAAACTGAGCGTTAGAGCTCAGTGCTGATTACAGAATGACGACTTTAGTGGGCGACTTCATTCAGATTTATTATTTGTGTTCAAAACAACCAACAAAAAGTTGTTTGGTTTATAATAATATAATAATTAATTATTATAATTAATTTCAACCCCAAAAATACAGACCTATTGATTTAAAATATATATTTATTTTAGATACTTTATTGTTTCCAGAGGGAAATTCAAAATCTCTGCATTTAACCCATCCATGAATCACTCACATATACACACACACTAGGGGGCAGTGAAGCACTCACATATGCAGACACACACAGTAGGGGGCAGTGAAACACACACATGCACACACGCACACACACACACAAGGGGGCAGTGAAACACACACTAGGGGGCAGTGAAACACACGCGCCCACACACACTAGGGGGCAGTGAAACACTCACATATACAGACAGACACACACACACACACACACACACACACACACACACACACTAGGGGGCAGTGAAGCACTCACATATGCAGACACACACACTAGGGGGCAGTAAAACACTTGTGGTGGACGGCCCTACCGCAGCACCCGGGGAGCAGTAGTTAGGTGTCTTGCTCAAGGGCACTTCAGTCATGTCCTGTCGGTTCATGGGATATAACCAGCGACCTTCCGGTCACAAGGCTGGTCCCCTAACCTCGAGCCCATGACTGCCCCCACACTTAAATATATAATTAATGATGTATTATTATTATTATTTTATTATTATTATAGTCAGCATCAGTTGCATTGCAATCAAATCCTGTGACTCAGTCTAGGCTGTCTGATCTACGTGCCCTGACTCATCTCTCCACCCTGTTAACACCTATTGTTTGTTTTTCTTCTGTCTTTGTTCTTTTTTCCACAGAAGGAGAACAAAGTGGCAGCGTAGAGAACGTACAGGACGACCGCGCCGGCCCCCTCCGACCGGAGCTACACTTCCCCCCTCCTGCCTCGTAGAGACTGTCCGTCTGTCAATCTGTCTGTCTATCCCAAAACCTGGACTCGCACCTCCTTTCTGCCATCTCTCGCTTTTTTAGAAAAAGAAAAAAAAAGAAAAAACAATTTGGAAGGCAATCTTTTGATCTTTTCTTTGATACGCCCACCGAGGGGACGAGGACTTTGTGTACAAAATCCGTAACTTCACTAGAATTATTATTATTATTATTATTATTATTATTATTATTATTGCTATTATTATTATTATTATTCTAGTTATTCAGTATTTTTGCAGCAACGTTTTAGTTCCTTTCTTACGAGAACACACACGAGAACAGAATTGAAGATTTGATAAGCTGTTCCTGTTCGGTGTACAGACGTATGCAGACGCCCGCTGATACTGTGAGCCCCATCAGTTGAAATAGCTTTATTTTTTATTTGGGTTTCTTCTCCTCCTTTCCCTCCTCTCTTTATAGAAGCACCAAATCCTTGTGTATATATATCTATATATATACATATCCTGTAGGGTCACAGTGGAGGCTTGTCAGTCCTTTGCCGCTCAGCCGCGAGTGCAGTAGACTGCTGTGTGGTGGAGGTGTGGGTGTGGGAGGGGTCTCTGTGTGGAAGCTAGGTAGGTGTTTATACAGTCAGTGCTTTATTTTGTAGACCTTTTTTGTTTTTTTTCTCTCTTTCTTTGTAGTAAAGATCACTTTCTCCCTCCAGTAAGGTCACATAGCCCCTCCCGTATGTGTGTATATATATATATATCCCCCAACCCCCTTTTTTGTAAGGACTGGTCACATGACCCTGCTCTCTCTGCGCGTAGCTTCTTTGCATCGTGCAAGGCTGAACTTTAAAACTTCAATTCAAGAGATGTTTGCTATTGATTGATTGATTGAATGTATTAATAACGCCAGTGCGAGTTTACTCAAAGCACACGGAGGGTAAAGAAAGTGTTTTGGTGTGGATTATTATTATTATTATTATTAATATTATCATAATTTTCTCCTTTAAGACTTAGTTTTTTCAGTGCCATCAAAGCTTTTGCAGTGCCCTGCTGGAACAGACTGCCCCCCCTCTCTCTTTATTCCTTTCTTGTTATGGAACCGAAGACGGCGCGTGCACGTTCGCCCGCGTATTTGTTTTGTTTGTTTGTTTTTGTTTTCTTTGATAGCCTAGTGCCAGTCGCGATTGCCTTTTGATGTCACTTTGTTATAGTTCACGAGGGCTCTTTGATACCGTTGCAGATTCGCCAGCCGCTCGAGCCTTTAGATTCGTAACCCTGAATTAAAAGAACGAAACGCTCTTAGATTTATTTTCTTCTTCTTCTTCTTTTTGTCCTCCTCTAGCCGCAATTTTTAACGCCAAGGTCTTCAGGGATAGTCCAGCGCACCCTTTAAGAGTAAGATTGGGAAACGTATTCATTTGCACTTTAACGATAACCAGTGTGGCGAGGTCACGTGACCGCTAGGATGGTACATAACTCCCCTCGTCCTCGTTCCTTCTGGCCCCGCGGAGCCGGCGGCAGCTCTTCAAGCTAATTAATGACTGATGAATCTTTCGGAGCTCTCAGTAAAGCTCAGTCGGGGAACTTCTCAGGCTAGACTTTCAGCTTTAAAGGAAAACCACAATCTTCCCAACCTGAAGATTCCCAATCTGTTGACGCCCAACGCCGTTCCATTGGAAACCAGTACGTGTGACTGTTTTCTAAACAGCTGGAGCACGTTGGTGATGACCTACCATTGGTGAAGAGTTCCCGACACGTCCAGAAAGTTGTCCGCTTTGAGGAACATCTCCTGTTACTTCTACTGGTCCAGATTCTTCCTCTGAGTGTTCAGGCTCTGGATGAATCTGTTGCAGCCACATTTGCGCCAAGCTGACTGCCATCTGGATGCGTTTGGGTTGTACTCGCGAGCGCCCACTGTTCAGTGAGTCCGCGCTCTTTCTTTCTTTCTTTCTTTCTTGCTCGCTGCCTCGTCTAGCGCTCCATTAGAGGCGGGAGTTCAGCCTCACGGTGGAAGCGATTATGAATGAGTTCTTGGTTTTAAGTCCACAAACAGGGCGCGTCGGGTCTACGCCGTGCTGATCCTCCGCTTGCTGTTGTCGTTTTCTCTTCTTCCCTGAATGTCAGTGAAGCGAGCTCAGGATGTGAATTGTTTTTGCTAAGGCTTTCTGACGGAGGGAGCTCCGGCGAAGTGCTGAAAAGGCCGAGGACGAGTCGTTCCAGAATGTTCCGCTCCGTTAATCCTTTTTTTATATATAATATCGATGAGATGCCGTGAGGTTCTGTGTTCCTGTTGTGGCTAATTTCTTTGCGATTGCCGGCGTTGGCTGTAGTTTTACTTCTTGTTGGCGCTAAAGCGACTAACCTCGCCTCCACGCTGCGAACCGTTAGGCAGCTAGTGACGTTCCAAATGAGCCGTTCTGATTGGCCGGAGCACAGCTTTCGATGGGAAATGCCTTAACGAGCCACCTGAAATCATGAGTGTTGGGCTGTATCTCCAGTGGCGCCCTGCTGTCCACACAGTGCACTACAGAGGGTGCTTTTTTAACCCTTTGAAGTGCACTAGGTCAGATTTGTTGTCTTTCTTTTTGTTGTTGTTGTTATTGTTTATTATTTTGGACACAGCCTTGGTAGCACGTACTGCCCGCGGGGAGGAAGCGTCCGACAGCCCTGGACTGATGCAATAATCTCATTACTATTAAGGACAGCCCCCCCTGTGCTCGTATGAGATTTCAGACTGTACATAACAAAAGTTTTCGTTTTGTAAAGGTGATAAAGGATTGTTTTTCTCTCTCTAAGACTTCTGGAAGAAATTTGATTGGCTCTTTCTTCTTTTCTGAATAAAGCAATTGTACAGCATGGTGTACTTTCAGTGGCCAGATGAGGTTTTTATTCAGACATGAGAAATAAATAGTTGTTCAAAATCTGCTGCTGTTTTGTTTTTATTTATTATTATTATTATTATGAATAATGCAGCTCATACTTCCTACTGAGTCTCAGAGTGGGACTGGTGTGAAGTGGTTCAGATGTTTACAGCAGTGTGCCGTAAGTGGCCCTTTTTATATTACCTACCATATTTTTCCCGTTCCACCTTAAATGGTGCAGGCAGTTGGGTTAATTTAAGGTGGAATGGCTTCAGATTAATATTTATGGTGTAACACAGACCCCCACCTGCCCACTTTGCACCAGAATGAGTGTATTCATAGATAATGCCCCACTCGCCAAACCTGCTCACTACTGCTGTGGAAGCTGTGCCTTATTCTCAGCTGCATGTTACACAACTAAGTTGCTCAGTATTATTTAGACTGATAGTTTACCATAATAGCATCTTTAGTTTGAGATCGGCTGCCGCAGCGGTGCTCTATGGGATATGTAGTCCAAAAGAACTACTACTACTATTATAATATTAAAATGTGTTTAGTGTACATATATAAATACATACATATGTGTGTATATAATGTATTTATATATGTATATTATATACATGCATATTTTTTAATAGTAGTAGTAGTAGTGTGTGTGTGTGTGTGTGTGTGTGTGTATATATATATATATATATGTATGTTCATTTTCTAAGAGTCTCAGAACAAACAGTTTGGTTGTGTTAGACTGTTAGAGACTTTAGGTGGTTTTGTTTATATAAAGTTTGAAATAGAGGAATTCCACCTATTTAAAAAATGTAATGCATGAAATGCTTCAGATGGTGTTTACAGTGGTGGGAATGGAACCAGGAGATCAGCATGTCTATAACACGTACAAATTTAATTTACTATCAAACCCACAGAACCTACATGTGTGTATGTGTGTATATATATATATATATATATATAGAGAGAGAGAAATTCTGGCACAAGAAAATTATTTAGAGACCATTTTGCTACGTCTTCCCCTATGAGTCTATTTTAAAACAAGTTTTAAGCCAAAACAGTGTTAAAACATTGTCTTGGGCATCTGGCAGTATCAAAACCTCTTCACTGCCTTCTAAACGTACCTCTGCTGCCCGGTGGGTGAACCTCTCGTTTAAAAAAGGAGGAGTTATTCTTCTAATGGGTTTAAACGGGAAGACAGCTGTACAGGTGGCAGTAGAGAGAACTGAGGGACGGACGTGGTGTCCACCTCATCCATGATCAGCTTTTTATAATGTCTATCAGAAAACACTAAAACTGGATTGGATTGTGGTCTCTTGATTGGACCCCCAGCCCACACTGTGGGCAAAAGAATTTTGTCACCTAGTGAACAACAACTCTATAAAGCATTTAGCCCATGCATGGGGTGAAATATCCCCCCACACACACACACTAGGGGGCAGTGAACATATACACTAGGGTGCAGCCCTATCCACAGCACCTGTGGAGCAGTCGGGGGTTAGGTGCCTTGAACCAGCTAGTGACCGGATCCCTAACCTTCAGTCTATACTGCTCCACATGTGGTGTTAAATAGAACTCAAGGTCTAAGATCACACTCCTAACACTCCAGCAGCACTGCTCTGTCTGATCCACTCACACCAGCACCACATCAGTGTCACTGCAGTGCTGAGAATGACCCACCTCACTAATAGTATCTGTTCTGTGGTGGTCCTGTGGGGATCATGATCATTACAGAACAGAGTGATAAAGTATACAGAGAATCAGATGAACTACAGTCTGTAGGTGGAGCTCCTGTATGGTCAGTGGAGCTGATACAGTGGACAGTGAGTGGAGCTCCTGTATGGTCAGTGGAGCTGATACAGTGGACAGGTGAGTGGAGGTCCTGTATGGTCAGTGGAGCTGATACAGTGGACAGTGAGTGGAGCTCCTGTATGGTCAGTGGAGCTGATACAGTGGACAGTGAGTGGAGGTCCTGTATGGTCAGTGGAGCTGATACAGTGGTCGGTGAGTGGAGGTCCTGTATGGTCAGTGGAGCTGATACAGTGGACGGTGAGTGAAGGTCCTGTATGGTCAGTGGAGCTGATACAGTGGACGGTGAGTGGAGCTCCTGTATGGTCAGTGGAGCTGATACAGTGGACGGTGAGTGGAGGTCCTGTATGGTCAGTGGAGCTGATACAGTGGACGGTGAGTGGAGGTCCTGTATGGTCAGTGGAGCTGATACAGTGGACGGTGAGTGGAGGTCCTGTATGGTCAGTGGAGCTGATACAGTGGACGGTGAGTGGAGGTCCTGTATGGTCAGTGGAGCTGATACAGTGGACGGTGAGTGGAGGTCCTGTATGGTCAGTGGAGCTGATACAGTGGTCGGTGAGTGGAGGTCCTGTATGGTCAGTGGAGCTGATACAGTGGACGGTGAGTGAAGGTCCTGTATGGTCAGTGGAGCTGATACAGTGGACGGTGAGTGGAGGCTCCTGTATGGTCAGTGGAGCTGATACAGTGGACGGTGAGTGGAGGTCCTGTATGGTCAGTGGAGCTGATACAGTGGACGGTGAGTGAAGGTCCTGTATGGTCAGTGGAGCTGATACAGTGGACGGTGAGTGGAGGTCCTGTATGGTCAGTGGAGCTGATACAGTGGACGGTGAGTGGAGCTCCTGTATGGTCAGTGGAGCTGATACAGTGGACGGTGAGTGGAGGTCCTGTATGGTCAGTGGAGCTGATACAGTGGACGGTGAGTGAAGGTCCTGTATGGTCAGTGGAGCTGATACAGTGGACGGTGAGTGGAGGTCCTGTATGGTCAGTGGAGCTGATACAGTGGACGGTGAGTGGAGGTCCTGTATGGTCAGTGGAGCTGATACAGTGGACGGTGAGTGGAGGTCCTGTATGGTCAGTGGAGCTGATACAGTGGACGGTGAGTGGATGTCCTGTATGGTCAGTGGAGCTGATACAGTGGACGGTGAGTGAAGGTCCTGTATGGTCAGTGGAGCTGATACAGTGGACGGTGAGTGGAGCTCCTGTATGGTCAGTGGAGCTGATACAGTGGACGGTGAGTGGAGGTCCTGTATGGTCAGTGGAGCTGATACAGTGGACGGTGAGTGAAGGTCCTGTATGGTCAGTGGAGCTGATACAGTGGACGGTGAGTGGAGCTCCTGTATGGTCAGTGGAGCTGATACAGTGGACGGTGAGTGGAGGTCCTGTATGGTCAGTGGAGCTGATACAGTGGACGGTGAGTGAAGGTCCTGTATGGTCAGTGGAGCTGATACAGTGGACGGTGAGTGGAGGTCCTGTATGGTCAGTGGAGCTGATACAGTGGACGGTGAGTGGAGCTCCTGTATGGTCAGTGGAGCTGATACAGTGGACGGTGAGTGGAGGTCCTGTATGGTCAGTGGAGCTGATACAGTGGACGGTGAGTGAAGGTCCTGTATGGTCAGTGGAGCTGATACAGTGGACGGTGAGTGGAGGTCCTGTATGGTCAGTGGAGCTGATACAGTGGACGGTGAGTGGAGGTCCTGTATGGTCAGTGGAGCTGATACAGTGGACGGTGAGTGGAGGTCCTGTATGGTCAGTGGAGCTGATACAGTGGACGGTGAGTGGATGTCCTGTATGATCAGTGGAGCTGATACAGTGGACGGTGAGTGGAGGTCCTGTATGGTCAGTGGAGCTGATACAGTGGACGGTGAGTGGAGGTCCTGTATGGTCAGTGGAGCTGATACAGTGGACGGTGAGTGGAGGTCCTGTATGGTCAGTGGAGCTGATACAGTGGACGGTGAGTGGAGCTCCTGTATGGTCAGTGGAGCTGATACAGTGGACGGTGAGTGGATGTCCTGTATGGTCAGTGGAGCTGATACAGTGGACGGTGAGTGGAGGTCCTGTATGGTCAGTGGAGCTGATACAGTGGACGGTGAGTGGAGGTCCTGTATGGTCAGTGGAGCTGATACAGTGGACGGTGAGTGGAGGTCCTGTATGGTCAGTGGAGCTGATACAGTGGACGGTGAGTGGAGGTCCTGTATGGTCAGTGGAGCTGATACAGTGGACGGTGAGTGGAGCTCCTGTATGGTCAGTGGAGCTGATACAGTGGACGGTGAGTGGAGTCCTGTATGGTCAGTGGAGCTGATACAGTGGACGGTGAGTGGAGGTCCTGTATGGTCAGTGGAGCTGATACAGTGGACGGTGAGTGGAGGTCCTGTATGGTCAGTGGAGCTGATACAGTGGACGGTGAGTGCAGGTCCTGTATGGTCAGTGGAGCTGATACAGTGGACGGTGAGTGGAGGTCCTGTATGGTCAGTGGAGCTGATACAGTGGTCGGTGAGTGGAGGTCCTGTATGGTCAGTGGAGCTGATACAGTGGACGGTGAGTGGAGGTCCTGTATGGTCAGTGGAGCTGATACAGTGGACGGTGAGTGGAGCTCCTGTATGGTCAGTGGAGCTGATACAGTGGTCGGTGAGTGGAGGTCCTGTATGGTCAGTGGAGCTGATACAGTGGACGGTGAGTGGAGGTCCTGTATGGTCAGTGGAGCTGATACAGTGGACGGTGAGTGGAGGTCCTGTATGGTCAGTGGAGCTGATACAGTGGACGGTGAGTGTAGCTCCTGTATGGTCAGTGGAGCTGATACAGTGGACGGTGAGTGGAGGTCCTGTATGGTCAGTGGAGCTGATACAGTGGACGGTGAGTGGAGGTCCTGTATGGTCAGTGGAGCTGATACAGTGGACGGTGAGTGGAGGTCCTGTATGGTCAGTGGAGCTGATACAGTGGACGGTGAGTGGAGGTCCTGTATGGTCAGTGGAGCTGATACAGTGGACGGTGAGTGGAGGTCCTGTATGGTCAGTGGAGCTGATACAGTGGACGGTGAGTGGAGGTCCTGTATGATCAGTGGAGCTGATACAGTGGACGGTGAGTGGAGGTCCTGTATGATCAGTGGAGCTGATACAGTAGACGGTGAGTGGAGGTCCTGTATGGTCAGTGGAGCTGATACAGTGGACCGTGAGTGGAGGTCCTGTATGATCAGTGGAGCTGATACAGTGGACCGTGAGTGGAGGTCCTGTATGGTCAGTGGAGCTGATACAGTGGACGGTGAGTGGAGGTCCTGTATGGTCAGTGGAGCTGATACAGTGGACGGTGAGTGGAGGTCCTGTATGATCAGTGGAGCTGATACAGTGGACGGTGAGTGGAGCTCCTGTATGGTCAGTGGAGCTGATACAGTGGACGGTGAGTGGATGTCCTGTATGGTCAGTGGAGCTGATACAGTGGACAGTGAGTGGAGATAGAAGGAGGTGGTTATAATGTTATGTCTGATGTCACTAAATATTTAATTATGTTTGTGTGGTCTGTGCTGCATGTGTCCACTCACCAAAACAGACTCCTTCGATAGAAGTGTGTAGTTAGTATTGGTGTTGATCCCTGACGCTTCCACGCCAGCAGGGGGCGCATGTTCTCCTAGTGTATTTCTGGGAGGAAGCAGAGAAACGAGGAGCTGCGGTCACTCGGAATCATGTCTGTTGTGTTTGTTCCGAAGAGGCAGCGCGGAAAAGCTCAAATCAACCAGGAGACCATCCAGCGAGTAAGCAGCGCGGTTTAAACCGGACCCGTTTTCGGTGCTGGCGCGAGACTGTCCGGTCTGGTGTAGTTCGGCGGGCTGAGTTTGACTAACGCTCTTCTTTCATTTCAGCTACTGGACGAAAATGACCAGCTGGTCAGGTGTATAACGGAGTACATGCAGAAAGGCAGAGCGACGGAATGTGTGCAGTAAGTGGCCTTTTTAATAGAAACTACGGAATTTTTCCGTCTCAGGCGACAGACTGGAACGGCTGCACCGTGGAACGGGATAATTTGAATATAGGCCTCGTTAGAACAACAACGCGTTAAGATTAATATTTATAATTAACACGGACCTCCATGTGCAACGTTTTTGCCTCAGAACGTGATGTTTATTCGCGAATATTTGCGTCGCCGTCTAAAAACTCAATTTCCCATAATGCCTAGCCCGCGCTCTACCGCTGTGGTAACCTGCGCGTTACTCTCTGACGTATCTAACTCGACTAAACGGCTGCTACTTCAGCTCGCTATCATTTGAACTGACATTTTATCAAAATAACATCTTTAGTTCGACTAAAACCAGTATTTCTGTTCATTTTGAGTCGATAAACAATCGTAACCGTCGTTGTCATCAAGCTAACGAACTCTCTAGAATGCCCGGATGAGCGGGCGGGATCTGATTCGTTCGCTGCCACAGCGGTGCTCTATGGGATATGTAGTCTAAAAGAACTACAGACGTTTATATATTAATTTTGGAAGAATTTCAAACCAAAGCTGTACCTGTTCGGTTGTGGGAGACTGTAAGACACGCACGCTGTGTTTGATTTGTTTGTTTTTGTGCGTTTTGTTTATATAAATATTATTTATATTCCGTCGATTTAAAATAAATAAATAAATAAATCGGGGATAATTCATGGAATGCTTCCGATGGTGTTTACAGTGGTGGTTATGGAAAGCAGGGGGCTCCATGTCTATAACACACATATACACATTTTATTTACTATCCAGTCATCTTTCAGATTTGAGTGCTTTTTAGAAGCAGCTTTTTAGGGTGGAGAAAATGCTCATGTATAAAAAAAGAATTGTGGTTATGGGTAATACATAAACTTAAATAAAATGTTATAAATGAACCTTAAAGAGGGGATAATAAAATATTTAAAACATATAACATATTGGGCCTTTATAGCATTTTTTTCAGAAAAAAATGTTTGTATAATTAAAAGTTTAAGATGTACTTAAGTCATTCAGAGGCGTTTGGTGTGAAATCCTCTGTTCTAGAGAAACTTATCGACTCACAGTTGTTCACAGTGGTGGTGAATGGAACCAGACGTCTGAACACTAAAGTTTTTAGATGAACTGTTAAAATCCTTGCACGTGCTGAATGACAGAATGGTCCTCAAACACTGCTCACTATTATACCATCATCAGTATTCCATATAAACACTCAGATGCAGGTTCACTGGTGGGTTTAATAGTAAATAAAATGTGTATATTTGTGTTATAGGCAGTGAGACCCCTGGTTCCCATCACCACCACTGTCAACACCATCGAAACCATCTCACACACTCTGTACTAATATTACAGGCTAATGAGATCTGTGTGCTCAGGCTTCACCAACCACAAACCCAGGAGCCGTGCACTTCCCAGCACGTCTATCACGTCCAGCACTCTGGACTGGATATTGTTGTTTGTCGCATTTCGAGTGACATTAAAGAGGTCTTGAGCAACCGAGCACATCCAGACTGAGACTCATCTGTGGGGTCACATTTCAGATTCCTATCGAATTTAAAAATGTGGAAGTTCATGTGCTGCTTCTTGTCTACAGCATTAAAACTTAAAGGGGACCCCGGCTGGTAACACTCGTCAGCTGCTTCTCCTCGTTTGTGGATCCTGAAGGTGAAAGTACAGTCTTAGTAGTGAACATACTACTTCACTAATAAAGGAGTGTGAAGCTCAGAGACACTCCCGTTCAGTGTATCGAGCTGTTTACTGAGCGTGAATGTTTCCTGCTAGAAAGCGGAGCTCCTTTAACAGACACTCTCCTTCTCCGTCAACACCAACACACAGCTTCACACCAACTCCAGCACTGTGTCACTCTCTCCTCCACCCTCTCTGTTCACCATTTACACTAACGTGGTGTGTGATGTCACCGCTGATGTCAGAAATGTTGAGTTCTAGTTCAAACTGTAAAGACTGAACAGTAGCATGTTTAGTAGCTAGCTGTGCTCAAGCGTGACGGCCGGTTACTGCAACCATTTGCCGTCACTACCCGCTGATAACGTCAGTAGATACAACAATGGAGACCCACGTGCAGCGGATTTTACACAAAATCTAATAAATCTGATACTTTTAGTGATTTTTAACAACATGTCCTAATAATTTAGAGTCTTTACACCATATTAAGACCAGCCAGTGTTACCAGCCGGGGTTCCCTTCAAGTCTGAAGCAGATTTGCATCCCAGTGTTTGAATTATACCGACTGTGCTTAATGCATGCAAGCTTTCTTAGACATGGTTGTCATGTCTTCCTCCAGATACCAGCAGATCCTTCACAGGAACATTGTTTATTTAGGAACGATCGCTGATGCCAGCCCTGATTTGCCCGACGCCACAGCAGTGAGTATGTGATCCGGAGTATGTGATCCATCTGCTGAAGACCACCGTCCTGACATGACATTCTGTCTGTCTTTCACTCCAGACGCCTTGTGAGGACACAGCAACTCCAAACAGTGGCATGGACAACTCGGCACCGTCGAGCTGACCGAGGACGGCGAACGTGTACAGTATTTAATAGGGACGTGTATTGACACGAACCTGGTGATTCAATGTTTTGAGATTTTTTTAAAATCAATAGCATTGCGCCCTTGTACTGCTGGTTAATGTTGGAGTGGAGCTGAAAATGGATTACAACACTGACATCTATTGGTGAGAGGTTGAAACACCTGTGCCAGGAATCTGCTATTAATTAATTATCGATTCTGTGTTGGAGAATCAATACAATATCACTAAACATATCAATATTTTTATATTTTCTTACACCTCTACTATTGAATGTGTGTTCTATTCAAAATAAAATTCAGTTTTGTACAAGTTTTCTCTTCATTGTGTGACTAAACCAGGTGAGATGCGGGACAGGAGGCCTTTAAATGAGAGCAGCGGAGCGTTTTTCTATTATGTTTATTAATTTTTTTGTTTTTTTGCATTGCTGGTACACTTGGAAATATTCAGTTGCCAGCTCTAGTGAACGATAAGCAACATAAGCCAAGCAATCCCCCCTTCACGTCGCCAATCAAAGTCTTCCGTCGTATCATTTCAAACCGCTTTTAATAAGTCTTGAAAGCCACTAGTAAACCATTTGTTGACACAGTTGAGAAACGCTAAACTGAATGTTTACAGTCCAAGGTCGTTGTAGATCTCGTTCTTTCTTTCTTTTTCTCTATCTTTTTCTGAAAAGGCTGCAAGTTTGGGCGAGAACACAGACGAAGCAAACAACCCCTACGTTTTTGATTGTGCCAAGCACAGAACTATAAAAAGATATATATTTTTATACAGCAAACAGATTCTCTGTAAACATGGTAAGTATGTTAGTTCTTCAGAAAACATGGTCATATCATAAATACAGGCAACATTGGCATCCGCAAACATCACAAAGTTAACATTCTGGGCCGTTCGCCGTCGCGGCCCAACAGCCATAGAAACCGAAAAATAAGGTACGGGCTCGAAAAAGAAAAGAAAAACCCCAAACGCCCCAATCTTATAAATGTTTTTAGTGTTGGTAATGACGTATTTGGTAACCTTTTGTAGATATAACACGTAATCTCTGTAGAAAAGAAAGAAACAAATGTGCTTTTCACATCTCGGGAAAAATAAGGATTTACTTAATATGCCTATATCATGTTAACATATACAGTAAATGGTATAACATGTAAGAAAATACAAAAATAAGATTAATACTGTCAATATTTGTACAAGAAATATATCGTATTTCAAAGCAACAAGATGTTATGTTCGTTTGTTTTTCTTTCGTTTTTTTTTTTTTAGTGTTAGTGTCGTTCTGAACGAATCGGCCAATCAAAGGAAAGCATGAAAACGTTTTCCCAAGAGGGGGGCATTTTATAGCAACTCCCAGACTTCTCATCAAGCACCATTCACCCTATGAACAACGCTTTGGTTGAAGGAAAAACAAAACAAAACCAAAAAATAAAAATACGCAAGTGCTATAATAATAATAATAATAATAATATTAACATGGCACGTAGTTTACTGCTAATGTTTTTATACTTTTATTTTTTTTTTAACTGTCAGATGTTGAAAAAGTAGTGTATTTCTTCTCAAATTACACATCTGCTAGGATTACTATATTTTCTGCCGAGCCTGCTCAAAGCTTCTTCATAAAAAGAAGTAAATTATTTATATTTATTCCTTTTTTTTTTCTTTTTTTTCCTCCTCCGAGTCATTTACAAGCTATGGAACAGTAGCTGGGAGCTGCGGCCTACATGATCCGACACGAGATTTTGGCAGTTACAGCTTTTTCGACACAGTATAGTCGTGGGTGGCGTCTCCACCCAGTCAACCCCCCCCCCCCCCCCCCCCCCCCCCCCCCGAGGAACGCGTCCCGGTCCGATGCGTCTCCCGGCGGGAGCTAGAATCTGGAGTTCTCTCACATTTCCCGGGAAATCGAGCCGGAGCGGAGTGTGTTCAGTCGAGTTGTGGAGTGGAAGCTCAAGCCACAACTTTGTACTAAGCTGCTGGGAAGCATGACTCATGCACGAGAGCGGGCGCGAATCGGGGGAATCAGTCGTAGCCGGGTGGCAGCGGGGACTCGCGGTCAAACGAATACAAAAAGAAATGGTGGGTGGGTGGGCTGGGGGGGTTGGGGGGGGGGATTGCCACAACGTTCAATACAAATCTTTGCCTATAAAAACCACACGCGTCTAAAGAACTATCAAAATGTACAGGTTGGTAGTCAAGAGTAAAGGTCGAGAAGAACGTCTCGGCTACAGTTTTGTACTAGGCCCGAGAGCCGAACAGTGAGACGGCGCCCACCCGACCTCGTACGTCAAGTCCCGTCCAGCTCGGGACCCTTCACCCGGAGGGACTAACATGGCTCCTTGGCAGATGGGGGCTTGCTTGATCTAGTTGCTCTGCAGCGTCCCACGTTTTGAGCACACCCCTAGCACTGTCCGACGCTCCTACCGCCCTCCGACGCGGCCGCCCTTAATTGCTGATCTAGGACCAGTCTGAAGGCTCTATCGCACTCCGAACGCGAGCTCTGGACCTACAGCAGCGATTGAAAAGGCGGCGTGCAGCAGTACTAGGCCGGCTCAGTACTGGTGCAGGTACGACGGCCGGTGTTCGGGTTTGAGCGGGAAGTTTTTGAAGCCTTTGCCGAGAGCTTTATGCTGGGAGGCTTGCTGCTGCTGCTGCTGCTGCTGTTGTTGTTGTTGCTGCTGCTGTTGTTGCTGCTGCTGTTGTTGCTGCTGTTGCTGCTGCTGGGCGAAGGGGAAGCCAGAGGAGAGGCCGCTGGAAGGAGAGCAGTCGTTGGCGGTCGACCAAACCGGAGACTGCAGTATTTGCATGGAGTCGCCCCACTGGCTGGAAGGGATGGGCATCTGGTACAGGGAAGAGCTGGGATTGGGCATGGTGTTCGAGTGGGAGGAGTGCTGCCATGGCGCCTTCGGAGGCCAGGTTTTGGTTTTGCTGTCCTGTGATGCCAACAGAGAGAACAAGATTCATTGGACAGCTGTGGAACATCAGAGTGTACTACTTCTTAACATCCCTAGAACATATAACCCATGTGCTGGACTTCTGCCACGACGTCTTGGCTTTGATATGTCGGACGAGAATGGACAAAACAACAGTATACAGTGGTTTGGAAGCATCTCCCCCCACATGGTTTCTGCCTGAGCTGAAGTTTGCCGGATACAAGTTGGTAAAGCATCTGGATTTTTAACCCAAACCCGGCCTTAAATCAAAACAGACCTTATTTTGGTTTGTTGTTATCATGTGGTGGGGATGAGTCAGAGTTATTGGAAGGCTACTGGGCGAGAGAAGTTCTTGGCTGGAGTCCAGTAAGGTCTAGATAGAGGAGATCATCTCAGGCCAATGTCCAGACCCTCATCATCTCTATTGTGTTCTGATTCAGTGGTGTATCCTGTTTACTGAAGTAGTCTAGTACCAGCATCTTATACCATCAGCTACTGAAACACCAACACATCACACATACCGTTCAGTATATTTACTGTTTAAATACTGAATTAATTATTTATAAACTAATAATAAATGAATAATCAATAAAAACAAGCTGCAAATAAACAGAATGCCTTTAAAAAAAAAGAATTTATAGAAAAACTACATCTTGTTAACTCAATTTCAAATCTTGACCTGTTGGTTTGGAGCTGCCTGTGAAGAATAAACAGATAACTCCGACTTGCTTTACTCTCCAACTGGGCGTCTCACTTCGTACCTCGCCTGTGTGTGCACCCCACACTCCCAAATCTGCTAAGATCTGATTGGCTGAGGAGCCAAAGGTCTCGGAGTTCACTGCGCCGCAAAGCCCGTATACCATAAAGACTAGAAAAGCTCCGCCTTTTAAAATAAACACTGTCCGAATTAAAAAATTCTCAATAGTTTATTGGTTTGGGTCCGCATTGGACAACGTCTGGGTCCGGCCCCGTTCGCGGTCCGCCTAGTAGTGACCTCTGGCATGTAGGAAACAACGCAGAGAAGCCCAGAAACACATCAAGCTCAAGCTTGTTCTGTATTTGCTCAACACCATACAGTGAAATCATTGTTTTGTTATTTCATGCTAACTAACTCATCAACTGGCTGTTCATAGATAATCAGAATGTGTCCATGTTGAAGAATTCACAACTGTACTTGTGTAAACAGGGAGATGCTGAGTGGTGATACTGGGTCTACTCATCTAGAGTGAACATGCCAGCAGCCTTAAGCTTCCCATATACAGACCCCAACCCAAACAGTGATTTATCGATTTTATATAGAACTCTCAATTTTTCCCAATTCTCTCAAATTCCAATTGCTGTGAAACTAAATTTCCTCAGTAGATGAAGGACGATCACCCATCTTCAGCTTTTCTTCTGGCTTAGTATGCTTTACTTTTTTTCTGTTCAGGCTTATGTTAATCGTGTCGTGAAGTCGTTTCCAGATCCTGGAGGCCACTTGGACACTTCCAAGCATAACCGTTGTTCCCAATGAATCAGTTCTTCTCATAATATATATATATATATATATATATATATATATATATATATATATCTCCAAACTAAGAACCTGTGTTTGGTTGTCTGGGCTTCGAGGCCAGGTCCTGTAATTTTAATTATGGCCCACAACTAACGGCCAGTCTGTCCCGTTACAGTCAGTTCACGACTCAGGACAGGAAAAAAACCCAAAAATGTTGATGCTCTTACTCTAAAAACATGAAACCTTAACCTGTAGAACATAACCGTCACCACTAGTGGGCAGTGTAACAATATAATAATAAAATATGCAGTCTCACACCATCCCTGACCTAAACGGATATGAAGCGCAGCGAGACCTTCCCACGTTTCTGAGCTTTTGATGGTGTGTGAAGGCCGGACTCATTACCTGGCTGTTGTCGTCGCTGGTGTGATGGAGAGGAGGCGAGGGCAGCGTACACACTTCCTGCTCACCACAGCTGTGCTTCCTACACACAGGGAGAGTGACAGTAGTCATTAAACCCATTTACACAGTAATTAAACACATGCTTTTACAGTTAACATCGATAACGACCTGCAGACCACCAGGTATCACACTTCAGATTTCACTGACATACGGAGGAGGCAGATATCAGTCTGTATGTACAGTCATGTAGAAGAGGTGGTGACCCTGGAGGTGGTGGTCTTCAAGCTTTTGCACAACACTTCATCTAGACAAACTTAAGCTCAACATGTTCTGCTGAGTCATTTCTGTTTACCTGCTGAGGTTATAACACGCTGGGAAAGAATAAATCAGCCACAGTAATCCTGATGTGTCAGCTGCTGTGCTGTTTGTGTGCAGGTCCATGAGTGGCCACAAGGGGGAGCTTTTTCAGAGTAAGAGGTTGCTGAGACACTCACTATCTCTGGGGGACATTGAGGGTCCTTTCCCCTGTGACGTGACCTGGAAGCACACCTGCACCCGACCAACCTGCTTCACTTGGGGGACAATATTTGTTGAGAGTCCATGAAACGCCCTTGTGAATCTGAGGTGGAGGACACTCACCCATCTTGAGCTTTTCTTCTGGTTTCAAACAGACGTTGGATCAGCTTAGTGTGCTACAATTTCCTTTTTCTTCTGGCTTATGTTAATTAAGTGTTGTGAAGTCGTTTCCAGATCCTGGGGGCCACATGGATAGTGGAACTCCAGAGTATCCCATCTTCTGTTTGGGTCATCAGGTTTCTGGATGGCTGGTCATCAACTCTTCCAAGCATAACTCCAGAATGTCCAGAACAAGACCTTAGTTTGGTTGTCTGGGCTTCGAGGCTTGATTTGGGCCACAGTCTATGCATTTGTTTTCTTTGCCATCCAAGGTTTTCCCAGAAGTTCACAGCCAATTTCCCTGTCTCACTTGTTTATGGTCCAGCTTTGAAGAACCACAGAGAACGTCACAGCCTGGAAGGCTCAGATCTTTCTTTGTAAAGATAAATTGGTGTAACTGAAGATCTTTTCAAGTGTTGACCTGGCTCATATTTCAACATACAGTAGTCGTCAAAAGCTGTCAACCACTTCCAGCTGTACCAGTGATGGAGATCATGTGGAAGTCATGCCTCCAGTCTTCTTCATATTGAGCTTACATACCATCTTTTCACTCTGCTCATTAATATTCCTCATAATATTCCTCAGATCTTCTAGATTTTCCAGGTTATTCCATCAATCCTGAGCCTTCATTGATCTTCCTTCAGCCCTGATCCATGTTCTGTAAGGTAACCACATGCCACCTGGTTCAACTAACCATGATACTGATCAGTGTAGAGGTTCCTCATGAAAGTAAGGAGATGCTCTGCTATTTTCCTGAGGTTACTTCATCTTTTCTACGTGGTTCAAAGCCACAAAACACACGGCAGCTTGAACGTATTGCCGTTTTCAGAGACCCAGCATGCATCTGCAATGACTTCCCTTGTTGTTTTGCCTTATTTAGTTTTCAGAAAACCCTTTAGCTGTTTTTGGCTCACGCTCGTTCCTGAAGTTGCAACATCCCAAAGCCTAACATCTTCCCTTCGAGACGTTTTGAGAGAATATAAATAAACCTGAGCTGGTCTTGTTGGTAAAACGGTGCCCGGTGTTTGCTCTGGCAGCAGCTTTCGGGAGCCCACTCTCGTTTTCTCTGTTACAGCCTGGTCCCAGACTGGGTCACAACAACAATGGCCATAGCTGCATCCAAAACCACACATCACTACACTACACACACGGAAGTATGAATGGTGTAAGGGTGGCCTACTAGTGTTGGCGTATGATTAATATTGTAGCATGTGTTTTCCGACACAGCCTATGATTATACGTACAGACTTCGTTCTGATTACAGATCAAGGTGCATTTTTCATTTTCAACATGATTTGAACACAGTAGCTTCTGTTTACACTGGGTGAAAAGTTCATGATGAATGGACCAATAGAAATGCTCCAAAATAGCCTGGAAAAACGGATGGTTCCATTGACTTACATTAGAGGTGACCGAGGTTGTTGGCCTCTCCTGTAAAGTTGTGATATAACAGGATAGCAGTACACAAGGTTCAATGAAAATCCAAGAAGAGTCTTTTGAGTCTTCATGCCTCCAAATTAGAATCCATTGCACCAAAAGCTGAAATGGTTTTAAGCTTTTCGATGTTCTACGTCTTATTTGTCTGCCTGTAGTCCGACAGAGCTCAGGATCCTACCCGAGACAGACTTGGGGACTGTATTTCTGACGCCAGCGTGTTTACCTGGTTATTATTCTTGTATTTAATGGATTATTTACAGGCTTTCCCATCTCGTTTGATTGGACAGACAGTGTATTCAGAATGGCCTCCATCAGACTAGTCTATACAGTATAAATGTATAATATATATATATATATATATATATATATATATATATATATATATATATATATATATATATATATATATATATATATATATATTTAATTTTTTTTCCCCCTATTGGTCCATATATATATATATATATATATATATATATATATATATATATATATATATATATATATATATATATATAAATAATAGTAACAGTGCATTAAAGTGTGTACAGGATGTTGTTTACACACACAACATCAACAATAAAACATCAACAGCTCTCATGTTCAGGGCTTCGTGAGGACTGTAGGTACAAGTGTTACCGTCTTGGCTTCACTGCTGCTACCAGGTCGGGGCCGGAGAACATGGAGAACAGGCTGTCCCCATTGGCCGAAGAGGTCTCGTCACTCGAGCTGGCAGAGTCCCCTTGATTGGCTGACCAGGTACTGTTCACAGCCTCCCTGCACACAGAAGGGGACGCCTCAGTACAACTTCCAGGTTAATAACCTAATAATTACGTTTAATATCTACACCGTTAAGGGTGCAGCACTTCAGGAGCATCTCAGAAATCATCAGCAGGACTTTTTCGTGTTAAACGTTCTGAAACATCAGGAGGAATGCAGGACGAATCACTGCAG
>CM038711.1:4413281-4420781 GCA_021613375.1 Megaleporinus macrocephalus | reverse complement strand
GTTTGAGGTGAAGGTTGGGGTTGAGGTTGAGGCTGAGGTTGCGGGGGCACTGCTGTCTGCTGTTGCTGTTTGGGGGTAGAGGGGAGCTGAGGTTGCTGCTGTTGTTGTGGTGGTGGTGGTTGGGGTTGAGGTTGCGGCTGTGGCAGAGTTTGAGCCAGTGGGATGCCAGCGTGCGGGACCTGGGCCTGCGAAGCGGGCTGGGCCACGGCGCTGGTGGTCTTCAGGTCCGCTGCATTAGTAGAGGCCACTGAGTTCCTTCTCTTCACCAGCGGCGACGCCTGCTGGGACTTGCCCATGTTGAAGCCAGACAGGAAGTCGATCACATCCTGCATCTCCTGGTCCGTGGGCAGATTCATGCCCTGCTCGTCCGGGCTCGAACCGTTGGCAACCTGCTGGCCCGGGTCAGGGGTGCCAGGCATGCTCATCTGGAGCAGAGCGTGCAGCCGCCCGTCGCCCAGCGTCTTGGGCTTATCGTCCTGGCCGCCGCTTCCAGTGGCGCCGGTGGGCAGCATGCTGCGAGAGGGCGTGCTGGGGATGGAGTAGCTGCCGCCGCTGCTGGAGCTGGACGAGGTCTTCTTGGTGAACTTGGAAGTGAGTTTGGAGATGGTCTTGGGCAGGCCGCTGGAGGACTTGGTGCTGCTGCCAGGGTGGAGCTCGGCGGGGACGCCATAATCAGACGTGTCCCTCTGGAGCTGGATCTGGATGGTGGGCAGTGCTTGCTCCCTGTAGATAAACAATACAAACACATTAAAACAGGGCAGCCCAAACTCAGGGATGGTGCGATATAAACTCATATTTACTATCACGATATGATAGGACACGTTAATGTTGCTGTTATAATAAATAATAATAAATATTATCTGCCAGGCCTCTAGACTGAACATCACTTAAAATGTAAGCTGGCAACAACAAAGAATTCTGTTGTGAATTATTTATCGTTGACATTTTTAATCATTTCTACACATAAACTGAATTCAAATATCGAAAAACAACAACAACAGGGTCACCGGGTCTTTAATGGTCATTATACTCATTGACATAACGCTCATTAGTGCTGGTTTTAGTGATGTAATTGGTCGATAAATTAAATATTAATCAATACAGTATACAGACTGTAGTATATGTCGTCGCTGCCCAAAGAAAAACAAGAAATTTACAGCAGAGGACAAAATCGACTTTCAACTTTCAATGAAAGCTAATGCAACCATAAATTTTTCCAACCCATTTTGAAGCATTTCCATTGGTCCATTCATCAAAAAAACTTTCACAGGAGATAAATGTGTTCAAATAACACAGAAAAATCCAAAATCAACAAAAAATGGAGATAGAAAAAATTCATGTTTTTCATTGGACAGCCACAATGTGCTTTAGTTTATTATTTATAATGATATAAAGATTTTTCTGGCTCATGTCTAAATGTTGGTCCCATCTTTGGGAGACTGAGTTCAACCCCTCAGTTGTGTCTCAGCCATCTGTGGCAGGTTGTTGCTCATCTGTTGTTTGTTGTTAACTCAACAGAAGTAAACAGCACTGGCCAAACTTAGAGACGGGTGACAGTCAAATTTACCGTACAATATTTTTTCTACTACATGGATAAATCTGATGTTATACTATTGTAGTTAATGTTACTGTTAATATAGTATCTGCAGTAGTAATGCTATCTGCATTTGAACCAATAAAGTGGAGGCAGAAACACAAAAAGATCTATATTACAGATTAAGTGTGCTTATGTAATAGTTTAAAATATGACTTATTTCTTTATCTGTTGAGTTAATAACTGTTTCGGCTTTAAAGGCTAAGAACCTGCTAATATTAAAATATCAAACACATAAACACAGCGGAGATTGAGATCCTAACTTGTGATTATTAAAGTCAGAAAAATGTTTTATTGTTTACGAAGTCAAGAAATACGGCTTAAAAGACTGTTTAGCTCCGCCCACTGTTCGTAAACTGGTGTAGGTGTTGTGCGTGTGACGTAGATGGTGGACAACAACGCTAGAAGATGTACTTACAGTAATACACAGTGACAGAAAGGTGTTGTTGTTTCTGGCTGCAGTGATTTGATGTACAGAGGACCCCCCAGAGCACAAACGACCCAAAGACCCCCAAATATCCAGAAAGTGACTAAATCTAAACTTTAAACAGACACACTGGACAGGAGCGTCCTCTCACTCCGTCATCTGTAGATCATCTCAGTCTGAAGATTATCTCTATGGGACGTACTCTTACACGACGACTGGATCTTAAGTCTGACGCTGTTTAACAATATGGGCGTGTAGGAAACCAGCGAGAGGAGTTCAAGAGCCTCCGTGTACGTGGAGGTAAACCAGGTAAGCTCAGTTACTGAGCCTGCTTTAGCTGATGTTAGCTAACGTTAGCTTCACTTGCTAAGTTCGGTGGCTCAAGTTATGCTAAGCTAACGTAGCTGAGTTATGAAGATTTATAGAGTCGTATGAGAGCGAGTTCACTTTAATCATATTTACTACAATAACTGTACCTCTATATCTGAGTTTAGCTGGTTGCTAGGCTGGTTGCTAGGCTGTTGTCATGAATAACGTTGGTTATTTAGCTAGATACTGTTTATACTCAGGATGAGCTGCTGTTGTGGGTGTGGTTGGACTAAAAGTCTCAGGACTAAATGATATGGTGGTCTAAAAGTCTCAGGACTAAGTGATATGGTGGTCTAAAAGTATCAGGACTAAGTGATATGGTGGTCTAAAAGTCTCAGGACTAAGTGATATGGTGGTCTAAAAGTCTCAGGACTAAGTGATATGGTGGTCTAAAAGTCTCAGGACTAAGTGATATGGTGGTTTAAAAGTCTCAGGACTAAGTGATATGGTGGTCTAAAAGTATCAGGACTAAGTGATATGGTGGTCTAAAAGTATCAGGACTAAGTGATATGGTGGTCTAAAAGTCTCAGGACTAAGTGATATGGTGGTCTAAAAGTATCAGGACTAAGTGATATGGTGGTCTAAAAGTATCAGGACTAAGTGATATGGTGGTCTAAAAGTCTCAGGACTAAGTGATATGGTGGTTTAAAAGTCTCAGGACTAAGTGATATGGTGGTCTAAAAGTATCAGGACTAAGTGATATGGTGGTCTAAAAGTATCAGGACTAAGTGATATGGTGGTCTAAAAGTATCAGGACTAAGTGATATGGTGGTCTAAAAGTATCAGGACTAAGTGATATGGTGGTGTAAAAGTATCAGGACTATGTGATATGGTGGTCTAAAAGTATCAGGACTAAGTGATATGGTGGACTAAAAGTATCAGGACTAAGTGATATGGTGGTCTAAAAGTATCAGGACTAAGTGATATGGTGGTCTAAAAGTATCAGGACTAAGTGATATGGTGGTCTAAAAGTATCAGGACTAAGTGATATGGTGGTTTAAAAGTATCAGGACTAAGTGATATGGTGGTGTAAAAGTCTCAGGACTAAGTGATATGGTGGTCTAAAAGTCTCAGGACTAAGTGATATGGTGGTCTAAAAGTATTAGGACTAAGTGATATGGTGGTCTATTTCTACATTACAGCTCTTTTACATTCAAATTCAGAAATATCATCAGAATCTGAAGAAGCAGTTCTGGAACATTCTCAGTCCCAGTCAGTCCACCAGTGACGTCACACGGTAGCGTTTAAGAGTTTCCGTGGCGAGCTCTGGTTTTTCCATCAATTTAATTAAAATAAATTGTGTATTTTAAAGCAAATTAAGCAGCGAATTTCCTTTTAGGTAATGTTTATATATTTTCAGTATCTAAAACAGCGTGAAATCACCAGGGCGGTCCATCAGTGGTGCTATGCCTTTAAGGCGGGAGGCTGTATCTGGTTCACAGTCCTTCTTGCTCAGTATTGTACAACACTGTAAACTCCCCGTCCTGAAACACGGTCATACTGGAATTCACTCCAGTAACACAAGGTCACACGGCCACCCCAAAACTGCTGCTGACTGTAGATACATCTGGACTTCATCTTGCATCATCTGGTATCAGTTCCTTGTAATGTGATGAAACATCTGAGCACCTCTGCATTACAGTCGGGCTTCAAAGACGAATCACTCTCATATCAAATTTGTTGGCCATGTTGTGGTAAATGGGGAAGTTGGAGCTTGTGAACTGCTGTGACATCACAACCACAACCAACTGGACGTCCGTCAGACCACCATTCAATCTCTTGAGGCCAGAAAGGGTGGATGTAGAAAAATGAAAAAATAAGAATCTCCAAAAAGGCAACTTTACAGGAGAGGACAAAAACTGTCTTTACTTTCAATGTAAGTCAATGGAACCAGAATTTTTTGCAAGCTATTTTGGAGCATTTCTATTGGTCCATTGATTATAAAAGTTTGATACAAAGTAAATGATGATTATAGAGTTCAAAAGATGGAGAAAACTAATAATAATGCAAAAAATGTTTAGATACTTGGTATTCTGTGGACAGCGATGATATGCTGGTCTTTGTGGCCAAACAAGTAATAGTAATAATAATAATAATAATAATAATAATAACAATAATATAATCACAATTTCGACTTTGATTATATTTACTACAATAACTGTACCTCTATATGCGAGTTTAGCTGGTTGCTAGGCTGTTGTCATGAATAATGTTGGTTGGTTATTTATAATAATAATAATATAATCACAATTTAAATATCTCAAAACGGCAGGTACGTTTACATCCAGCCCTCAACACGTTTACATACACGTTTAATATCAGACCGTATGTCAAGCAGCAGGACACGTACCAAGACATCCCCTCTAATGAACAGAGCTTCGGCTGAAATAAGAGCTCTTCTTTGATGGGGACCAGAACAGAAGGATTCTGGGATTAAAAAAAAAGCGTGTGCGTTCAGACACACCGGGGGATTTTACCATAAATCAGCTTCCTTTCTGGCCTGGTTTCCAAACTCTGCTGAAAGAGCTGAGTCAGCGGACGGCTGTGTGCTAAAGGGAGGCGACTGAGGGTTATGCAGCAGTGAGATTTTCCAGCACCGGGAGGAAGGAGCGTCCTTGTAAAGAGCATCCTCATCGTTTCAACACGACAAGAGGGCAACGGCCTTGACCCAACCCACTCACGATGCTTTAATCTGGAGATACCGGTTTGGCCAAAACAGAAACATGGAGTACTGGCCAATATTCACAGCGATGTTACTTAATTACTACATGTTCACTGTTTTCCCGTCTCTCTCTACCTATTAAAACTGAATGGGCTGTTTTGGTTACTGTGCCTTTAAGACTGACATATGTAAATGAGCTGTGTTCTGATAAGCTGCCCTGAATCGTAACTCATTCAGAAAGCAGAACAGAATGAAACACTCCTTATAACTTCAGTGTTACAGACAGATATACGGAAACGTCCTTTGGAGTCAGCGATACGTTTTCAGACTATAAGAAACTGTGCAAAAAAAAGTTATTACAGCGATTAACTCTCACCAGTACAGCGATCAACTCTGACCATTACAGCGATCAACTCTGACCAGTACAGTCATCAACTCTGACCAGTACAGTGTTTAACTCTGACCAGTACAGCGATCAACTCTCACCAGTACAGTCATCAACTCTGACCAGTACAGTGTTTAACTCTGACCATTACAGTCACCAACTGTGACCATTACAGTGTTTAACTCTGACCATTACAGTCATCAACTCTGACCAGTACAGCGATCAACTCTGACCATTACAGCGATCAACTCTCACCAGTACAGCGATCAACTCTCACCAGTACAGCGATCAACTCTCACCAGTACAGCGATCAACTCTCACCAGTACAGCGATCAACTCTGACCAGTACAGCTATCAACTCTGACCAAAACAGTGTTTAACTCTGACCAGTACAGCGATTAACTCTGACCAGTACAGCGATCAACTCTGACCAGTACAGTGATCAACTCTGACCAGTACAGTGATCAACTCTGACCAGTACAGTGTTCAACTCTGACCAGTACAGTGTTCAACTCTGACCAGTACAGCGATCAACTCTGACCAGTACAGCGATCAACTCTGACCAGTACAGTGTTCAACTCTGACCAGTACAGCGATCAACTCTGACCAGTACAGTGATCAACTCTGACCAAAACAGTGATCAACTCTGACCATTACAGCGATCAACACTGACTATTACAGCAATCAACTCTGACCAAAACAGTGTTTAACTCTGACCAGTACAGTGTTCAACTCTGACCAGTACAGCGATCAACTCTGACCAGTACAGCGATCAACTCTGACCAAAACAGTGTTTAACTCTGACCAGTACAGCGATCAACTCTGACCAAAACAGTGTTTAACTCTGACCAGTACAGCGATCAACTCTGACCAAAACAGTGTTTAACTCTGACCAGTACAGCGATCAACTCTGACCAGTACAGCGATCAACTCTGACCAGTACAGCGATCAACTCTGACCAGTACAGCGATCAACTCTGACCATCACAGCGGTCAACTCTGACCAATACAGCGATCAACTCTCACCAGTACAGCGATCAACTCTCACCAGTACAGCGATCAACTCTCACCAGTACAGCGATCAACTCTGACCAGTACAGCTATCAACTCTGACCAGTACAGCTATCAACTCTCACCAGTACAGCGATCAACTCTGACCAATACAGCGATCAACTCTGACCAATACAGCGATCAACTCTCACCAGTACAGCGATCAACTCTCACCAGTACAGCTATCAACTCTCACCAGTACAGCTATCAACTCTCACCAGTACAGCTATCAACTCTCACCAGTACAGTGATCAACTCTGACCATCACAGCGATCAACTCTGACCATCACAGCGATCAACTCTGACCATCACAGCGATCAACTCTGACCATTACAGCGATCAACTCTGACCATTACAGCGATCAACTCTGACCATTACAGCGATCAACTCTGACCAGTACAGCGATCAACCCTAACCATTACAGTGATCAACTCTGACCATCACAGTGATCAACTCTGACTATTACAGCGATCAACTCTGACCAGTACAGCGATCAACTCTGACCAGTACAGCGATCAACTCTGACCATCACAGCGATCAACTCTGACCATCACAGCGGTCAACTCTGACCAATACAGCGATCAACTCTCACCAGTACAGCGATCAACTCTGACCAGTACAGCGATCAACTCTGACCATCACAGCGATCAACTCTGACCATCACAGCGGTCAACTCTGACCAATACAGCGATCAACTCTCACCAGTACAGCGATCAACTCTGACCAGTACAGCTATCAGCTCTGACCAGTACAGCTATCAACTCTCACCAGTACAGCGATCAACTCTGACTATTACAGCGATCAACTCTGACCAATACAGCGATCAACTCTCACCAGTACAGCGATCAACTCTCACCAGTACAGCGATCAACTCTGACTATTACAGCGATCAACTCTGACCAATACAGCGATCAACTCTCACCAGTACAGCGATCAACTCTCACCAGTACAGCGATCAACTCTCACCAGTACAGCGATCAACTCTGACCAGTACAGCGATCAACTCTGACCAGT
>CM038711.1:4405781-4408281 GCA_021613375.1 Megaleporinus macrocephalus | reverse complement strand
GGCTCCTCTCCAGCTGGAGGGGCACACGAGGTTCAGCACCTCGGTCACGGGGGACTCGTCCCGCGGGGAAACCCCGTTCTGCCCCGACGCCTCCTTTATCAGCTGCAGCATGGTGTGCTGGAGAAAGAGGGAGGGAGGGAGAGACGTTAACCCCAAACATGAGAAACCCCTCTGACCGCATTCAATATGTGGATTGAAATCAGATTTACATCGGACCACCACAGCGAACAGGCACGGAAATACAATTGCATGAGTTTTCGTTGTTGTTGTCGACGCCAGTTAAACCTAAACACATGCTTTCCAGCACGAGATGACAAGAAAGGAAAAAGTGAGGCCTGCAGTTGCTCCGGGGAACAGCAGGGTGCAGGAAAACACTTGCAGGACTCTGCGGCGGGACCGAGACGGAGCAGGAATGTGGAGAATCCGCTCAGGTCTGCAGCGTCTCTCGCTCTGATGCACATGCCTAAGCCCTGAGCGTGCCTAATGAAGGCTTTAGGTAAGAGAGGGTGCGAGAGATGACTATCATCAGACATTCGACAGCAGGGCTGCTGTTCCAGGACCAGTCAAAGCTGAATGAAGACCGTCATCATTAGAGACGAAGCAGCAGCGCTACTGCCGGGTTAACTGCAGGGCAGCTGATGAGAGATAACACCGTGTGTTTGTATCTCTCTCAGTAACCAGGGTTACTGTAAACACAGCAGACGGAGTCTCTCCTAAACCCTGCTCCATCTGTTTGGACTGTGGGAGGAAACCGGAGTACCCGGAGGAACCCACTCAAACACAGAGAGAACATACACACTCCACACAGAACCACCCAGACCGGGAATCCCACCCAGATCATCTTACTGTGAGGAGACAGTGCTGACCACTACACCACCATACTGACCACTACACCACCATACTAACCACTACACCACCATACTAACCACTACACCACCATACTGACCACCACACCACCATACTAACCACTACACCACTATACTAACCACTACACCACCGTACTGACCACTACACCACCATACTAACCACTACACCACTGTACTAACCACTACACCACTATACTAACCACTACACCACCATACTAACCACTACACACACCGTACTGACCACTACACCACCATACTGACCACTACACCACCATACTGACCACTACACCACATACTAACCACTACACCACCATACTGACCACTACACCACCATACTAACCACTACACCACCATACTGACCACTACACCACCATACTGACCACTACACCACCATACTGACCACTACACCACCATACTGACCACTACACCACCATACTGACCACTACACCACCATACTGACCACTACAACCACCATACTGACCACTACACCACCATACTGACCACTACACCACCATACTAACCACTACACCACCATACTGGACCACTACACCACCATACTGACCACTACACCACCATACTAACCACTACACCACCATACTAACCACTACACCACCATACTGACCACTACACCACCATACTGACCACTACACCACCATACTAACCACTACACCACCATACTGACCACTACACCATCATACTGACCACTACACCACCATACTGACCACTACACCACCATACTGACCACTACACCACCATACTGACCACTACACCACCATACTAACCACTACACCACCATACTAACCACTACACCACCGTACTAACCACTACACCACCATACTAACCACTACACCACCATACTAACCACTACACCACCATACTGACCACTACACCACCATACTGGACTCCACTACACCACCTACTAACCACTACATCACCATACTAACCACTACACCACCATACTGGACCACTACACCACCTTACTAACCACTACACCACCATACTGACCACTACACCACCATACTGACCACTACACCACCATACTAACCACTACACCACCATACTGACCACTACACCACCATACTGACCACTACACCACCATACTAACCACTACACCACCGTACTAACCACTACACCACCGTACTAACCACTACACCACCGTACTGACCACTACACCACCGTACTGACCACTACACCACCATACTGACCACTACACCACCATACTGACCACTACACCACCATACTAACCACTACACCACCATACTGACCACTACACCACCATACTGACCACTACACCACCTTACTAACCACTACACCACCATACTAACCACTACACCACCATACTAACCACTACACCACCATACTGACCACTACACCACCATACTAACCACTACACCACCATACTAACCACTACACCACCATACTAACCACTACACCACCATACTGACCACTACACCACCATACTAACCACTACACCACCATACTAACCACTACACCACCATACTAACCACTACACCACCATACTAGGGTGGGGACCAGGAGAGCAGCAGGAAGAAGAGAAAGATGAAAGGAAGCCCTCGATCGGTATCGGCTAAAGTGATCAGCGATCGGAATCAGCCTCAAAAGCTGATCGGTTC
>CM038711.1:4383281-4400781 GCA_021613375.1 Megaleporinus macrocephalus | reverse complement strand
TGTATATATACACATCTCAGTGTTACAGGATCCCTGCTGGTTAAAAAGGTCCAGATCTGAGGACCTTTGGTCTAAAACCAGGAGTTCTTAATCCTTTAAGCCAGGTGGAGGCGGCGTGGTCACCTGCAGGGCGCTGTTGATCTTCAGGTTGAGTTCTTTGAGCTGGTGCTCGGGCAGGGAGGGGCTGTGAGAGCAGAAGAGCTGCTGCACCTGAATCCCAGCCAAGCAGCCGTCGCGACCCCGCTCCCGCAGACGTGCTGTAGCCTGCAAAGCACATCATACTCATCGTTACTGTTCTCTGCGGAGGCACGGAGACAAATAAAGACTAATATTTCCCCCAAGCACACTAACCGAGACACTAATGCACGACAGAAAATGGGAAACCAGATCAAATCTCATTTACTTGTGGCCCAGACTGGCTTTCATTCATTCTTAATTAATACATAATCGTCTGACCGCAATCATCTGAGCTGATCGCAATCATTTCCCACGGCTGTTAGCTTTCACCGTATAATGTTTACATTGCAGCAAAAGGAATGTTAAGTAGATGGTTTGGGTTGAAGCTAACTGCATAAACAAAAAACAGAAGTAAATATACACTGAGGCAGAAGAATAGAGGGTTGGAAATATAATGTATAACTCATAAATGGTGCTATAACTTGTTCACGGGAGAGTGTTGAGTTGAGTATCAATCGCTAAAAGCAAGACAAACCAAAGTGTTGCTTATAGTGACCCAAAAAACTATTAAATTGGGTAACTGTCCTAATGCATATGGCAGGTATTGGTGATAACAGAGGATAAGAGTCTTCATCTGCTCTATAGCTGGCTCATAAGTCTCAACAACATGATTAACACCACATATTGAGATACTATGAAGGCTATTATGAAGGTTCATGAAGGTTTCTCATAGTGCAAAGGCCAACACAGGACCAGCTCTTCACATCTCTATTACAGCTTGGCTGATACATCAGTTAACCAATAAAATCTGCCAATATTAGGGTCCCAGTCATCAATATCCTCAAAAATTCCATGAGCCATTTAACAGAAAAGAGAAAAAACAAAGAATGACCCCTGCATTAGCAATTATACTGAGGTCAGTCAGTCAAGACCAAAAAAGATAGAAGCTACAGAAGCTCATGGATTGTTCGTGAAGAAGCTAAACAACAGTAGCATGCCAGTTTACTTTCAGGGACCAACCAAGAAACATAAGAAACCTAATTTTGAGATATTCAGATGGTCCAACAGGTTAACTACGATGTCCTAGACACAACAACAACAACACTTATACCACATATCATCACTGTCCAAAGATAAACAAGTATCTATAAAACAAGAATGACCCCTGCATTAGCAGTTATACTGAGGTCAGTCAGTTAAGACCAACAAAGATAGAAGCTACAGAAGCTCAAGGATTGTTCGTGAAGAAGCTAAACAATGGTAGCATGCCAGTTTACTTCCAGAGACCAACCAAGAAACTATAAAACAAGAATGACCCCTGCATTATCAGTTATACTGAGGTCAGTCAGTCAAGACCAACAAAGACTGAGCTTCTGTAGCTTCTTCGATTGTAGGTGAAGCAGCTAAACAACATTAGCAGGTCAGTTTATTTCCAGGGACGCCATAAAAAACCTGATTTTGAGCTATTCAGAGGGTCCAAGAGGTAACTGGGATGTCCCAGACACAACACCACCACCACCAACATGACTCATTCCACAAATCACTGTCCAAAGAACTTATCTCTAAACACTTGCCTTACTTTCACTGTAAGTCAATGTAAAAAACGTATTACTCCAGATGATTTTGGAGCATTTCGATTGGTCCACTGTGATGTTTTCACCGAAAAAGCTTGAGCTCCTGCTTTTAGTCTCCTCAGCAGGTGACCTGGGATTCTCGTCAACGGAGAAGCCTCGAAACTGCAGCTTGGATGGCCGAAGCATGGATAAGAATTCCCTCACCGGCTGCTAAATGGCTCATCACGACATTAGTAATAATAGACGGTAATATTTAGCATCGTCCCTGAAGCGCACGTTACCAACAACCTGCAACATTCCAGGCAGCTCATATTCATCCTTCTCCATTCTTCTCACCAAAGTTTCAAACACCACTAAAACACACACGTTAGATGGGCCTTCCAGCAGCCATGCAGCAATAAACTGAAATCACAGGCTGTAATCCAAAAAACACCCAGCCGACACAACACATGCCGTCACTGCTGTGTCTCAAACCCAAAACAAACCATAGTAACTCGTAACCGCGCGGCTAATTAAACACTGGGCGAAACAGATGACTTCGCATCCAAGTCATCTTAAACATCTCAGCTATTGTTCACACTTCCTCATCTCTCCAAGAGGGCACACCAGGTCCACGAGCGCTCCTCAAGCCGTATAAGCTCATTTCCTGTGAGCCGATCTGGATATGATGAAGGTTTCTTAGGCCAATACAGGACCAGCGCCTCCTATCTCTATTACAGCTGGGCTGATACATCAGTTATATGATACGTCAGCCAATAATATCTGCTAATATTACATTCTTGCATCCAGTTCCACTGAGATTCTTTAGAAAAGACCACCAAAGACAGAAGCTACAGCTCACTGATTGAAGGTGAAACAAGTGAAAGCATGTTTGAGGGTCCAAGAGGTTAATTAGGATGCCCTGTGTTTCACACTTAAGGCTACAGCTGGATTCTCCGTACCTCTGAAGCCCCTTTCCACGACCGCGAGGCCTCCTCCAGCTCGCTGAGGGGTCCGGGGGCAGCGGACTGCGATCGGGCGCCCGCGCAGCGCTCCTGTACCTGGGCCAGCGCCTCGGCCAGACACGACTGCGCCACCGGCTGCACCTTCTGCAGAGCCTGAGACAGGAACTGGAAATGTACCTGCATCACCGTCAGGAAACAGCGGCCCAGCACCTGAGAGAGAGAGAGAGAGAGAGAGAGAGAGAGAGAGAGAGAGAGAGAGAGAGAGAGAGAGAGAGAGAGAGAGAGAGAGACCACACAGAGAGAGAGACCAGACAGAGAGTGTCAGACAGAGAGAGGAAAAGAGAGAGAAAGAGAGGAGAGAGAGAGACCAGACAGAGAGAGAGAGAGAGAGAGAGAGAGAGAGAGAGAGAGAGAGACACCGACCAGAGAGAGAGAGACCGACCAGACAGAGAGAGACCAGACAGAGAGTGTCAGACAGAGAGAGGAAAAGAGAGAGAAAGAGAGGAGAGAGAGAGACCAGACAGAGAGAGAGAGAGACCAGACACAGAGAGAGAGACAAGACAGAGAGAGGAAAAGAGAGAGAAAAAGAGGAGAGAGAGAAAGAGACAGAGAGAGGAAAAGAGAGAGAAAGAGAGGAGAGAGAGAGACCAGACAGAGAGAGAGAGAGACCAGACAGAGAGAGAGAGACAAGACAGAGAGAGGAAAAGAGAGAGAAAAAGAGGAGAGAGAGAAAGAGAGACAGAGAGAAAAAAAGAAAAAAGAAAGAGAAGAGAGTGAGATACAGAGCAGACAGAGACAGAGAGAGAGAGAATGAGAGAAAGATAAAGTAGAGAGTAAGAAAAGAGAGAGGAGAGAGAAGAGAAAGAGAAAGAGAGAGAAAGAAAAAGAGTAGAGAAAGAGAAGAGAGAAAAGAGAGAAAGAGAGAGAGAGACAGAGAGAGAGAGACAGAGACAGAGAGAGAGAGAGAGAGACAGAGAGAGAGAGACAGAGACAGAGAGAGAGAGAGAGAGAGAGAGAGAGAGACCAGACAGAGAGTGTCAGACAGAGAGAGGAAAAGAGAGAGAAAGAGAGGAGAGAGAGAGACCAGACAGAGAGAGAGAGAGAGACACCGACCAGAGAGAGAGAGACCGACCAGACAGAGAGAGAGACCAGACAGAGAGTGTCAGACAGAGAGAGGAAAAGAGAGAGAAAGAGAGGAGAGAGAGACAGAGAGAGGAAAAGAGAGAGAAAGAGAGGAGAGAGAGACAGAGAGAGGAAAAGAGAGAGAAAGAGAGGAGAGAGAGAGACCAGACAGAGAGAGAGAGAGAGACCAGACAGAGAGAGAGAGACAAGACAGAGAGAGAGAGAATGAGAGAAAGATAAAGTAGAGAGTAAGAAAAGAGAGAGGAGAGAGAAGAGAAAGAGAAAGAGAGAGAAAGAAAAAGAGTAGAGAAAGAGAAGAGAGAAAAGAGAGAAAGAGAGAGAGAAGACAAAGAGAGAGATTAAGTTGTTATTATTGAACACTGAATAAAATAACGGTTATTATTAGGACAAGTGACTCCAAACAGGTAAAAGGTACGAGAGGTATCGTACGTCCTCCTCACATCATAAAACAAACCACAGCACCGCTCACTCATCAGCACCACCAGCGAGAAACACTGGAACTCAGGTGTTCAGAGTCAAATATCACACCTGGGGAAGAACCAGGACACACTGAGAGTGTATTAAACTGAGAGGAGATAGAGGAGAGCACACCTTCGCGTCGGGTGATGTGGTGAAAGTGTGGTGACGCCTGCTTCTCTATTAATCTATTAACATTATTAACGACTACATGAGTTCTTCAGACCACACAGCACGAGCTTCACACACAGGAACACAACAGACCACAGAGTGGGGTTAAAACGTGCGACAGCCCGTCTGAAACCCGCCGTCTACCGACTCCAGCTGTGAGCGCTGCGAGACAAACACTCCTGGTGTCCTTACGTAGATCAGGGCTGATGTGTCTGCTCAGCCACTGGGCTTTCTACCTTAATAGGGAATCTCGCGCTGCCCCTTTCATTAATCATAACGCAAAAGCTTAAAGCCAAGGTCGCCGTACAACACCGAGACGCACATTAAAGCAGATCAGCTTCAGCCCGGCCTGCAGACAGCCTGAAGTGTGTTAACTCACATCTCCTCTCAGTCTCTAGAACAGACAGCCGGCCGAGCAGGACCCCCATCATCTCCTACTGAGTATCTATATAACCACCTCCAAACACACAGCAGAACTGACAACGCTTACACAGACAGACAGACAGATAGATAAACAGAGGACAGACAGACAGACAGATAAACAGAGGACAGACAGACAGATAGATAAACAGAGGACAGACAGATAGATAAACAGAGGACAGACAGACAGACAGACAGATAGATAAACAGAGGACAGACAGATAAATAGATAAATAGAGGACAGACAGACAGATAAATGGAGGAAGGACAGACAGACAGATCAATAGCAGAGAGACAGATAAATAGATAAATAGAGGACAGACAGGCAGAGAGATAAATAGAGGACAGACAGACAGATAAATAGAGGACAGATAGACAGATAAATGGAGGACGGACAGACAGACAGATCAATAGCAGACAGACAGATAAATAGATAAATAGAGGACAGACAGGCAGAGAGATAAATAGAGGACAGACAGACAGATAGATAAATAGAGGACAGATAGACAGATAAATGGAGGACGGACAGACAGACAGATCAATAGCAGACAGACAGATAAATAGATAAATAGAGGACAGACAGGCAGAGAGATAAATAGAGGACAGACAGACAGATAGATAAATAGAGGACAGATAGACAGATAAATGGAGGACGGACAGACAGACAGATCAATAGCAGACAGACAGATAAATAGATAAATAGAGGACAGACAGGCAGACAGATAAATAGAGGACAGACAGACAGAGAGATAAATAGAGGATAGACAGATTAATAGAGGACAGAGGTAAATAGATAAATAGAGGACAGACAGACAGAGAGATAAATAGAGGATAGACAGATCAATAGAGGACAGAGATAAATAGATAAATAGAGGACAGACAGATCAACAGAAAACAGATAGATATATAAACAGAGATAGACAGACAAATGGATAAAGAGTAGACAGACAAACAGAGAAGGGACAAACAGATCAACAGAAGACAGAGCGATAGAGCAATAGATAGATAGAAGACAGATAGATAGACAAACAGAAAGATAGAGAGACAGACAACTAGAGGAAAAATAAAGGACAGACAGAGAGAGACAGTAGAAGAATCTCTGTGTGATGTCTGACTGCACTGCTCTGAAGAGAAAACTCTGATTAGGTTTAAACCTTCATAAACTCTACCAGCACTGAATCTCCAGCTTCCTGTTTAAACCGTGCAGCTGGTACTACAAACTATAAACCCTCAGAACATCTCCAAACATTCACAGCACTACCAGAACGACGAGGACTTCTCCACTGAAGAGCTGATTTAGACTTTACTAACCTCAACCTGAACTGAATACCAGCCCACCACAGTTACTGAAAAGGGAGGGGTGGGGTTTGAGTTGGTTGCAGTCTGCAGCCTCACCACTAGAGGTTACACACCGCTCCTCTAACTGATAACAACTACTCAGTGTTATTAGACAGAAGAATAGAATATTATGCAATTACATACATCCATCCATTTTTTTCTAGCCAAGGATCGCGGATGGCTGTGGCATCCCTGAGGTCTAACCTCACAACAGTAGTTTATATATATATATATGTGTGTGTGTGTGTGTGTGTGTGTGTGTGTGTGTGTGTGTGTGTGTGTGTGTGTGTAGTTGCAAATTTTACTAGTAAGTTAGATTAATACAGCTACAATTTATACATATATGTATAACCGCAGAACAATCTTTACAAGACAGAACATAAAACTTCTTTACTTGTACTGTAAGTTAATGGAACCAGAATATTTTCCAATCTGTTCTGGAGCAGAGCATTTCGATTGGTCCATTCATCCTGATTTTTTTAATTTTTTTTATTACACGGCAGCTGTCCTATTTATAATATATATATATATATATATATATATATATATATATATATATATATATATATATATATATATATATATATATATAAATAAAATTCTGCTTTGCTCCAAAACAGATATATAGATCTACTTGTAATGTAAGTCAATAGGACCATATATTTGAAACTTTCTATTTCGGAGCATTTCTATTGGTCCATCCATCATGAGACTTTCACACAATATGAATTGTGCTTAAAATGATATACACGTATTCACCAATTCTCCTCCAAACTCACTGTAGACCCTCTCTGGCCTTCACCCTGAGCAATTCGGAGAGGCTTCAATGGTTTAAATGGTTTTAATGGTGCTACACGAGTAAAAATAGAGAGTTCAAATAAAACATCTCGCTATGCAGTGTAGAACAGGAACGGCGGTGGGGTGGGGTGGGGGGTTGTCCGGGGTTTTCTTTCACAGGTGCATGCTGAAAATACCTGCAGGCTGAGCTGTAAAGGCAGAAATATGTGGGCCCCCCTGGACAGGAAAAACGAGACTGGGCCAGACATCAGAGCGCTGACCCAAGACAGGGGGGCACGACACAAACAAGCCCATTATTAGCCAATTATCAGCTCAGTGGGGCTGTAACTAATAATTATTACTATTAGAGTTATTATTCTGGTAATGAACCATAAACAAACCACCACACCTCCAGTTTCTCCCACTTCAGTGAAAAAAGATGGACCGACTTTAAATTTAGTTACAAATATTATCAGCCTCAAAAACGCTGATCTATGTGGGAATACATGGCTAATCGATCCTTCCATCTCTACTATATACACTTCAAATTGGGATTACTTGCTTTTATTTTTGGGGCCTTGAAGCCAATGGCATTTAAAAAAACCATAATTTACATTTAAAATAGTCCCTTTTCAGCTTTATTATTATTATTATTTTAATTATTATTTGCATTTCCCTACAAAACCAGCCCAACCACTTCAGAATTAGCAATGAACAAAATAGAGATATTCAAATAATCAAGTGAAAACGTGTAATACAGAAAAACAGTAGAAATTAATACACTATTTTCAGTTATTTCAGTATTTTGCAGCCCTTGTGTCAGGATTTGGTCAGATTGTGACATATAAACAACCTAATATCAACCATTAGAATACCATCCATCCTCATCCAATGGAAATCTTAATGCAAGTTAATGTACAGAGGCTTTTGGAGCATTTCTATTGGTCCATTCAAGATGAAGAGCAGCTGTTTTGGCTGCAGTGATTTGATGTACAGTGGACCCCCGTACACAAACGACCCAAAGACCCCCAAATATCCAGAAAGTGACTCCGTGTACGTGGAGGTAAACCAGGTAAGCTCAGTTACTGAGCCTGCTTTAGCTGATGTTAGCTAACGTTAGCTTCACTTGCTAAGTTCGGTGGTTGAAGCTATGCTAAGCTAACGTAGCTGAGTTATGAAGGTTTATAGAGTCGTATGAGAGCGAGTTCCACTTTAATCATATCTACTACAATAACTGTACCTCTATATCTGAGTGTAGCTGGTTGCTAGGCTGGTTGCTAGGCTGTTGTCATGAACAGTGTTGGTTATTTAGCTAGATACTGTTTACACTCAGGATGAGCTGCTGTTGTGGGTGTGGTTGGACTAAAAGTATCAGGACTAAGTGATATGGTGGTCTAAAAGTCTCAGGACTAAGTGATATGGTGGTCTAAAAGTATCAGGACTAAGTGATTTGGTGGTCTAAAGTCTCAGGACTAAGTGATATGGTGGTCTAAAAGTCTCAGGACTAAGTGATATGGTGGTCTAAAAGTCTCAGGACTAAGTGATATGGTGGTCTAAAAGTCTCAGGACTAAGTGATATGGTGGTCTAAAAGTCTCAGGACTAAGTGATATGGTGGTCTAAAAGTCTCAGGACTAAGTGATATGGTGGTCTAAAAGTCTCAGGACTATGTGATATGGTGGTCTAAAAGTATCAGGACTAAGTGATATGGTGGTCTAAAAGTCTCAGGACTAAGTGATATGGTGGTCTAAAAGTCTCAGGACTAAGTGATATGGTGGTCTAAAAGTCTCAGGACTAAGTGATATGGTGGTCTAAAAGTCTCAGGACTAAGTGATATGGTCTATCAGAATCTGAAGAAGCAGTTCTGGAACATTCTCAGTCTCAGTCAGTCATAGTGCTGTTGTACCGCCACGCTGTTCACTGTTGTCCACCAGTGACGTCACACTATAGCGTTCAGCAGTTTCCGTAGTGAGCTCAGCTTTTTCCAGTCAATTAAATAAAATCGTCTATTTTAAAGCTAATTAAGCATCGAATTTCATTTTAGGTCATGTTTATATATTTTTAGTATCTAAAACAATGTGAAATCACCAGGGGGGTCCATAAGTGGTGCTTAGTAGGGGTGTAAGAAAATATCAAAATATTGAATATCAGGATATTATGCTTCGTAATACTGTATCAATTCTCAAAAACAGTATCGATACACAGATTCCTGGCAGACAGTGAATCATTGTGTGTTGTGTTTAAATCTCTGACCACTAGATGGCAGTGTTGTAATCCATTTTTAGCTCCACTCCAACATTAACAAGCAGCACAAGGGCGCAGTGCTATTGTAATCATTAACAAACCTGTTCATACAGTGGTGTGTTTTAATAGTAGGATCGCAGTATATCACTTTACTTGCAGTATCGCAATATATCACGATATATTGAATCGTGAGCGCTGTATCGTCAGGTTCTTGCCAACACACAGCCCTAGTGAAGAGCCTTTAAAGAGACTGAATAACTTGTGGTTGAGATTTTAATGAAGGACTGAAAGAGAGATGCTGTAATAAAAAGGTAAACAGAGGAAGGACTTGGACTGGACGGTACATTACTGGACTGATGCGAGTTCTGGTCCAGAAGAACACTGAACGTGACACACTACTCAATACGACCTACTTGTACCAGATAATAGCGCCGCTCCATTCACACAGGGCCGGTATCAGGTGTCAGGATCAGCGTTGGTGGGGAAAACCCAACCTTCACTGATCCTGGTGAGAACATAACACCAGCGGTGAAAGCGAACACCTCCACTACGCCGCAGTGAGCTCCTCACGCAGAAGGAACTGCTTAGATAAAACAAGACACCCAGAGCTGGACGGGGTCCGTAGCGAGGCGTGTGTGTACGTGTGACGGTCCTGAGGTTTCGCTGCTGAGAGCGGGGGTCTAATAAACCCTGACAGTTTCATGCATATTTGGCAGCCGAGACACACGGAGCAGTCAGAGCAGAACTCAGATTTAAAAAAAACCCACACGGTTTGTTTTCCATGCAGCCTGGACTTCTTTTGGGCTTCTCGGCAAAAGGGGGAGTCGGGGGTGAGAGGGGTGAGAGGGGGGGGGGGTTAGCTTTGCATACCAGAATTCCCTCAACACAAACAAAACAGACTTTGAAAGACTCAGGAACAAAAGAGTTTGGGAGAGTGTGATGGAGAAAACATATATATATATATATATATATATATATATATATATATATATATATATATATATATATATATATATATATATATATATCCTCCTACTCCAGAACTACCTTCTCCTCCAGACGTCCTCCTACTCCAGAACTAGCTTCTCCTCCAGACGCCCTCCAACTCTAGCACTACCTTTTCCTACAGACATCCTTCTACTCAAGAACTAATTTCTCTTCTACACATCCTTCTACTCGAGGACTACCTTCTCCTCCAGACGTTGTGCTCCTCCAAAACTGCATTCTCCTCCTGATGTCCTCCAACTCGAGAACTACCTTCTTCTACAGACATCCTCCTACTCAAGAATTTTTCTTCTACACATTCATCTACTCAAGAACTACCTTCTCCTCCAGATGCCCTTCCAGTCGAGAACTACCTTCCTCCCAATAAGTCTTCCTACTCCAGAACTACCTTCTCCTCCAGACGTCCTTCTACTCGAGAACTACCTTCTCCTACAGACAACCACCTAATCGAGAACTACCTTCCTCCCAATAGGTCTTCCTACTCCAGAACTACCTTCTCCTCCAGACGTCCTTCTACTCCAGAACTACATTCTCCTACAGACATCCTCCTACTCAAGAACTGATTTCTCTTCTACACATCCTTCTACTCGAGAACTACCTTCTCCTCCAAACATCCTCCTACTTGAGAACTACCTTCTCCTCCAGACGTTGTGCTCCTCCAGAACTGCATTTTCCTCCTGATGTCCTCCAACTCAAGAACTACCTTCTCCTACAGACAGACAACTAATTTCTCTTCTACACATTCTTCTACTAAAGAGCTACCTTCTCCTGCAGACGTCCTTCTACTCGAGAACTACATTCTCCTCCAGACAACCTGCTACTCGAGAAATGGTCCTGTTATAGTGCCTCTCTGTCCTTCAGAAATAGACATGCTGGTTATGTTAAAAATCAAGAAAAACATAAGAGAACCTCAGAGGAACATCCAGGGGAAAGCAAGCAGGATTTGGGCCTTTAAGCTATTTTCACTCCTGGTCTGATTTCCGCACAGAGCTCATTTGGTTCGGCAAACATTCAGAACATGTTCAAACATTTAATACAAACAAAAAAAAAAACCTCTGCCACGATCAGGTCTAAGGAAGAACTCCAGACCCGTTTAAAAGAAGTCCGATCTGTACCACCAAACTCTACACCGCGCATCAAACCAAACCGTTTCCACTGGCCTCCTCTCGCTCCTCACCGCAGGGTGTCCCATTTACAGATTGTGGCGTGCGGCCTTCCGGCTCTGGGCACGACCACATCCACCAGGGCTCGACTCCCCTTCGCTCATAAAGGACCGTTTTAAGCGTACACGCCTGCCAGCCAACAGTTCAACTTCGGTTTGTCCAGCTTTGGGAGAACAGCTAACCTCAGGAACGGCCTGAGCCAGCTCTCCAAGCAGTGCTCCCAAAATATCCTAGAGCAGTGAAAGAAGGAATTCCTCTGTGAAGCCCATCACAACGGATCAGGATCTCCTATTGGAGCTCCAGTGCAAGGAATGCAGAGGTTTTAAGAGATGGTGAATCACGAGGTTTCATCTACTGAAGACATGGTATATAAACAATGTGGTCAATCTGACTGACTGTAATACACTACAGGAAGCACAGGGGGCGATATGGCATCTATCAATTTGCTGCACTATAAAAACAAGAAACAGACTTGAGCAGCCTTGAGAACTACCTTCTCCTCCAGGCGACCTTCTACTCGAGAACTACCCTCTCCTGCAGACATCCTTCTACTCAAGAACTACCTTCTCCTCCAGATTTCCTAATACTCAGGAGCTACGTTTCCCCAACACTTCCTCCTTCTCGAGAACTACCTTCTCCTCCAAACATTCTTCTACTCAAGAACTACCTTTTCCTCCAGACATCCTTCTACTCGAGAACTACCTTCTCCTTCAGATGTCCTAATACTCGGGAGCTACGTTTCCCCAACACTTCCTCCTTCTCGAGAACTACCTTCTCCTGCAGGTGTCCTAATACTCGAGAACTACCTTCTCCTCCAGCCATCCTTCCACTCAAGAACTACCCTTCTTCTCCAGACGCCCTTCCACTCAAGAACTACCTTTTTCTCTAGACGTCCTTCCACTCAGGAACTACCTCCACCTCCAGATGTCCTACTACTCAAGAACTACCTTCTCCTCCAGACATGCTTATCTGCAGAACTACCTTCTCCTCCAGACATCCTTCAACTCAAGAATCACTAATGAAAGCATGCGAAAGTACTGAACTCATTGGTGAGTGGTTGGGTTGACCAAGCAGCTCCACAATGTCTGCTGCTGGTAAATCCACAGGACAGTAATAGAAAAACTCCTCGTGGTTTTTTGGTTAAACTGATTTTGATTTTGTAAATGATGTAAACCATCGGCATTCCGAGAGACTGGACGCACTTCCTATGAAGCAAATGTCGTAGTACCTGTCCATGACAAACCACAGGTACCAAACCTTACTTGGTACCAAACAATAATCAGATGCGGAGTAAATACTCTGGTTCTAGGAGTAAACACGGAACTGGTGTTGGCAGCTCTCGGGATGGCATTGATGCAGCGTCTACTGAAGCTGCTTGGAGCAGCAAGCTGTCTTTCGAGGATAGGCAGCAGTTCTCGGGCCATATTTGCTCTCGCGTCTCCAGAGTTTCTCACACTTGTCCTTAACACCTCTCCAACAGCGGAGCCCTCTTCTCTCCAGCCACACATCCCTCAAATCTAATCCTACAGGCTGGGACATATTCTCCGAGGTAACGCTGAGAAGAAATGGAAGTGGATGGATCTATTTTAAAACACAAACAGCCACCACATTTGGCTCAACCATGCTGTCTGCTGCGGTCCTGAGACGCCTGCCTCTGAATACAGGTGCACAATCACAACTAGAGTCAGGTAGTCTGAGTGTGTCAATTAGAAGAAAAAAAGACAGAAAACAGAATGGAACATAAACAGAATGGAAACCCGACAACATGGCCTTTCTGTCGGGTCTCATGAATTAAACCTAAACTGTATCTGGAGAACCGACTCATGGCCTTATTTAGTTCACTGTTCAACTTTCACTTCGCCGTAGTTCAGTAAAAACTTAATATATACCGTTTTCCCCGCAGCGCTAAATGTAGCTAATCTAACGAGTTTGGTGTGAACTTTGAGTTTTCAGTTTTTAGAAGAGCAGTCATTCCTGAAACAACATGAAGTCAGAATCAGGCAGTCAGAAAAAAAAAACATGGCATTACTGAGCTCTGACTGGTTGGCTGGCTCGCATTATGGCTACTGAGCACTGAATGGTTAGCATTAAGGCTACTGAGCTCTGACTGGTGGGTTGGCTATGATTATGGCTACTGAGCTCTGACTGGTGGGTTGGCTATGATTATGGCTACTGAGCTCTGACTGGTGGGTTGGCTATGATTATGGCTACTGAGCTCTGACTGGTTGGTTGGCTATGATTATGGCTACTGAGCTCTGACTGGTTGGTTGGCTATGATTATGGCTACTGAGCACTGAATGGTTGGCTTGCAAGTATTACTGCTAATGAGCTCTGACTGGAGGGCTGGTGGGCTAGCTTTACAGCAACTGAGTGCTGATTTTTTGACAAGAATTATGGCTACTAAGCTCTGACTGGTTGGTTGGCTGGTGGGCTAGCATTACGGCTACTGGCGCTGAATGTTTGGCTACAGCATTATGGCTACTGAGCACTGACTGGTTGGTTGGCGGGCTAGCATTATGGCTACTGAGCGCTGAATGTTTGGCTGGCCAGCATTACAGCTACTAAGCTCTAACTGGTTGGTTGGCTGGCTAGCACTATGGCTATTGAGTTCTGAGTGATTTGCCAGCATTATGGCTACTGAGCACTGTATGATTGCCTGGCCAGCATTACGGCTACTGAGCACTGAATGATTGGCTAGCATTATGGCTACTGAGCACTGTCTAGTTGGTTGGCTAGCATTCCAGCTACAGAGCTCTGAGTGGTTGGTTGGCAGGCTAGCACTATAGCTACTGAGTGCTGATTGTTTATCTAGCGTTACAGCTACAGAGTGCTGAATGGCTGGATGGCTAGAGTTATATCTACTAAGCTCTGACTGGTTGACTAGCTATTCGGACTACTGATTCCTGATTGGCTGGCAAACTGATCAGCCTATTTGCTGAGCACTTGCTATGGTCACTTGTCTCCTTAAAACACTCAGACACAGCAGACTACAGGTCAGTGCTGACGTACCTCCACGTCCTGCAGGCTGAAGTCGTTCTGGTCTTTGAAGTTGGCGGCGCCGGCGCTGAGCTCCATCAGCATCTTGGCGATCTCGGGCTTTATGGCGGCGGTGAGCCGGCTGGCCGCCTCCATCACGTGCTCCTGCACGTCCTTCAGCTGCATGGCGGCTTTGGAGTAGCGCGAGTTTCGGAAAACGCTGCCGAAGAGCTCGGTCAGGAAGGCGCTGGCGCGGCAGAAGACGTTCAGCGCGTCCAGGTACTTGGAGATGCCCTGCTGGATGTCGGCGATGGCCGTGGTGGTGTTGGCGGCGGCCGAAGGGTCGTGGCAGCTGGAGGGGGAGGAGCCTACGGGCGCCAGGGGGGAAGGGGCGGAGCAGGAGGTCCCGAGCGGGGCGCTGAGGGCGCGGCTGAGCTCGGGCATGGCGGGGTATTGCTGGTGCTGCTGCTGCACTTTCTGCTTGGACCCGCCAAGCAAGAAGCGCCGCTTGTAGTCCATTTTACTTTCCTGCGCGCTGCAACAATACATAAGTGTCGGACGCAGCCGGGAAGCGCCTTTCTCCGCCGCGGCCGGGGGCGACAGCTGCTCGTTCACCTGCTTTTCGTCGGGTTTTGTCGTTTATCTGGGCGAAAGCGACAGCGACTCCTCCTCTGCCTGCTTCTCCGCTCGGACTTCGGGGGGAAATCAAGTGAACTGATAGCCTAAAGCCTCCATGAGCCGGAGAGTCATGACCGTATTCCTAGATCCCACAGAAAAAGCAAGGAAACAACAAATCCCAGACAGATTCTCACTCAGACTGCTTCACCAGTGGCTTAAAAAACAAAGCGTTCCGATCCTCTTCACACCGCGAATCCTGGGCAGACTCCGAAAGTACATGTATCCTTCAAACGGAAGCCGGAAGCTGGAATCCTCCTCCTTCTCCTGGTAGTTCTGTATCTTTATATATATATATATATATATATATATATATATATATATGTGTGTGTGTATATATAGACCTCTAATAAAAAATAGAAATAGTCTTAAAAAGCTGTCAGCAAAAAAAACACAATGATTACTAGAGGTCAAAGGAAAATAATAATAATATTAATAATAATAGTAATAATAATAATAATAATGGGCCACTGGTCAACAGTAAGGAGTGAAAACCGAATGTCCAGCTACAGGACAATGGAGCCTTGGCACAGACTGAACGTTGGCAGGCTGGCGCTGTCGTCCGCTAGGCTGACAGATCCAGTCTGTCAGAGCGAGCCGGGTGTGAAGAGAGAGAGAGAGAGAGAGAGAGAGAGAGAGAGAGAGAATGAGAGAGAGAGAGAGAGAGAGAGAGAGAGAGAGAGAGAAGCAGCTCGATAAGATAAAATTCGGCTGCTGGGAAACCGGTCTGGGTCCTCGTGTTGGGTTCCTCCCCGGAGCGCCTGAGGTAGTTATTACTCACTAACGAAAACAAAATGTGCTCGCAGGTTCTGGATCCTCTGTGATCTCCGTCTGTAAGGCCTCGCGGTCACTTCCTGAGGGACAGAGGGAGAGGGAGAGAGAGGGGAAAGAGAGAGAGTGAGGGGGGAGAGAAGACAGGAGAGAAAGAGGAAAGAGAGAGGAGAGAGAGAGAGCACAAGAGAGGGAGAGAGAGGAAAGAAAGAGGGTGACAGAGAAAGAGGAGAGCGAAGAGAGAAAGGAGAGAGAGCGAGGAGAGGAGGAGAAAGAGGGGAAACAAAAGGGGAAGAGAGAGCGAGGAGGGAGAAAGAGAGAGAGAGCACAAGAGAGGGAGAGGGAAGGGGGAGAGAGAGTGAGGGAGGGAGAAGGGAGAGAGAGGAAAGAGAGAAAGAAAGGAGAGAGAGAGAAAGAGGAGAGAGGGAGGGGGAAGGAAATGGGGAGAGAGAGGGGAGAGAAAGAGAGAGAGAGAGAAGCATGTCAGTGATATCAGAGGAAGGATGTGATTTGACATTCAGTCCATCTGCTTTCTGTTGAACGGATGAACCCGTATTAGTCTAAACTTCACTGTCATCACTCTATTATTCTATTATTCGATTATTATTAACAACAATAATAACAACAATAACACTGAATTTCTACAGGGTCCATCTTACATCCAAGAACATTCACATTACATACAGCATTTAAGAAGTTAATTAAAATCCAGCCTTTAATTGAACATAAGGTTTTAATTAAACATATGTCTGAAGATTCTCCACCAAGAGGCACTACGACCGTTTGTCTGCATCACTGAAAGGAAGGAAACATTCCAAATATCATTCATATATATATATATATATATATCAGACACTCCCTGATACTGTGTTCAATAACTGACTACATGGGCTGTTGCTGAAGCATGACGTCAGAGTTCGGTGCAGGCCGTGCTAGACAGAGACCGTCCCTCCAGAATCCCACATATCAGACCCACCACACGCTCAGGCCAAGACCACCATTGTTCAGGAACAGTGAGGAATTGTACTTCGGGAAACACAATACAACTGTTTCTGCTACGGCAGCTCTCGCGTCTCTCGCGCCTCATGCAAAACGCCACCACTGACTTTGCATGGCTGGAAACAGAAACGCTACAGGAGCCCACGCCTGAAGTCAAAGGCCTTCAGCTGAGCTCAGCAAGACTTAGACTGCCTCTCGGGTAAAACAGCCAAGACGTATCTGGAGTCTCAGGAGTTTCACTGGAGCTATGAGGCTAAATAATAACAGAGTATCATACCTTCCCATCAGCACCATGCTGCATGTCTAAGCTATGCTTTAAAACAATAATAATAATAATAATAATAATAACAACAATCAACAACGACATAAAATAAGACATTAATAAGAACCTCATTGAGAAAACAGCAGTCTCAGCAGCTAGTTTGAATGAGAATGAAGAATGAAGCCCGTCTTAGTTTTGGCCCCAAAGCCTGCCTGCATTTCTGCCCTAAAGCCACAACAATCTTGGCCCCGGAGCCTCTGTTTCAGTCCTAAAGCCCCCTTCGTTTTTGTCCCAGAGCCCGCATCCATTTCAGCCTCAAAGTCCGCCTCCGTTACGGCCTTAGAGCCCGTCCCCGTTTCGCTCCCAAAGCCACCTCCGTTACGGCCCCAGAGCCCGCCTCCGTTATG
>CM038711.1:4375781-4378281 GCA_021613375.1 Megaleporinus macrocephalus | reverse complement strand
TAGGTGTAGCTGTGACAGTCACTCACACGGAGGTACTAACTCTATAACAAGGGGCCTGTATCTGCCAGTGAAGGGGTAAAACACACAGGGGGCATCTGTGGCCTTTGCCCCGTTGTTTCTATGGTATTTTTATCCATACTGCGCGGCGCTGACAGACACACAGGAGGAAACAGCAGACACTCGGAAACTCCTGAAGGAAAAACAACTGGTGGGGAAAAGCTGGACGCTCGCCAAGCATGTGAACAAGGACTGGGGTGGAAGTGCTGAGGGGGTGAAGGTCTGAAATAACTCAACACTCTTCTCAGGGTTTCACCTGCTCACACCGAGCAAGCAGATAAACTACCAGCACTAAAAAAAAAAAAAACACTCCACGAGGACTCGAGGCTCAACTCAGACTCGCACCTCAAGCGCTCAAGACTGGACTCGGACCCACACCTCATAGACTCAAGGCTCCACTCGCGCTCAAACCACGGAGACTCAAGGCTCCACTCGGACCCACAACTCAGAGGCTCAAGAACCCATTTGGACCCGCACCTCAGAGGCTCAAGGCTCCACTCAGACTTAAACCATGGAGGCTCACGACTCGACCCAGACCCGCACCTCAGAGGCTCAAGGCTACACTCAGGCTTAAACCACGGAGGCTCACGACTAGACCCGGACCCGCACCTCAGAGACTCAAGGCTCCGCTCAGACTCGCACCTCAGAGACTCGAGGCTCCACTCAGACTCGCACCTCAGAGACTCGAGGCTCTGACTCGGACCCACACCTCAGAGGCTCAAGGCTCCACTCAGACTCGCACCTCAGAGACTCGAGGCTCTGACTCGGACCCACACCTCAGAGGCTCAAGGCTCCGCTCAGACTCGCACCTCAGAGATTCGAGGCTCCACTCAGACTCACACCTCAGAGACTCGAGGCTCTGACTCGGACCCGCACCTCAGAGACTCAAGGCTCCGCTCAGACTCGCACCTCAGAGACTCGAGGCTCCACTCAGACTCACACCTCAGAGACTCAAGGCTCCGCTCAGACTCGCACCTCAGAGACTCGAGGCTCCACTCAGACTCGCACCTCAGAGACTCGAGGCTCTGACTCGGACCCACACCTCAGAGGCTCAAGGCTCCGCTCAGACTCGCACCTCAGAGATTCGAGGCTCCACTCAGACTCACACCTCAGAGACTCGAGGCTCTGACTCGGACCCACACCTCAGAGGCTCGAGGCTACACTCAGGCTTAAACCATGGAGGCTCACGACTCGACCCAGACCCGCACCTCAGAGACTCAAGGCTCCGCTCAGACTCGCACCTCAAGCGCTCAAGACTTGACTCGGACCCGCACCTCAGAGACTCTGGCCTCAGACTCGTGCCTCATACTTGATATTTGACTTGCACCCATTTGTTTATATACATTGTTTTGTAGTTCAGACACAAACACATTATGTATGTATGTATGTATGTATACATACGTGTGTGTGTGTGTACTTACAATGCAAATATCATCACTGATGGATGGACTTTATATAAATAAATACATTTAAGGATAAAGTTAATCTGGGGTTTAATACTGCTACTACATTCCTAGAGCAGAGAAATCACTAAGCCACTGTGGTGGACTAAGGTCTGGAGCTGGACCCGCCTGACCTAACGTAATTTAAAGTCTTTTAGTTACAGTCAGAATATCAATAGCGCTGTTGTGTGTGTGTGAGAGAGAGAGAGTGTGTGTGTGCGTGTGTGTGTGTGTAAACACGGCCACTGGGGAGTGCGTGGATACATGAGCTGGTCGGTGTAGCCCAGTATGACGGTAGTATCAATATTGATGTGCCGGCCCACTCCTGCTTTACTGACTGCCCTCTGTTTGTCCTCGTGCAGAGTCATTAGCATCACCACCCAAACAAATCAGAGGGGCGGAGGAACAGATGCGGAGACAGAAGAGGTGATGTGGAGGAAACACAAACACGACTACACCTGCATATAAAACTCAGCCATTTAGAATAAACAGACCAAACTGATCCAGGAGCTGTGAAAAACTGATACAGAGCAGGATCTCCTACATACGTCACGTTTCACACCAGAGACAGGACACTGGGGTGGTCCTGACTGGACTGGAAGTATGTGGGAGTAGGATAAACCACAGGGTATTCTGGGAAAACCACTGTACAAGATAACAGGAGACCCTCTGTTATTGTCGGGACTGCGTCAGAATTGGTCTGATTATCACATAAAGTGGGCGGGGCACAAGAAGGGTACTGGGTCTGATCCACGCCTACCAGTGCAACTACAGACACTACAGTGCTGCGAGAGTTTCCAGTCAACCAATCGGATGGGTAATTTGCATGAATATGCAAATGAGACCCCTAATCAGTCAGTGTGCTGTAAGAATCCTGACCAATCACAGCTGCGGATAAGTCAGTGGGTGTTATAATGCATCATGTAATGAAGCAGAAGTAAACTACTGTAGTCAGAACTCAATATTTATGTACACACACACACACACACACACACACACAC
>CM038711.1:4353281-4370781 GCA_021613375.1 Megaleporinus macrocephalus | reverse complement strand
TGGTCAACCTCAAAGGAAAACTCCACCAAAATTTCAGAATGATTCACTGATGGGGCTGTTAGTCATTCAGAGTGGTAATAATAGTAATAGCCCTGTACAATGGGGGGTGGTATCGCCAGTTTCCTACCAATAAACAACCCCAACACACACAGAACATCTCTATTTTTGTTGATTTTTATTTTTCTATATTATTTGAACACGACAGCTGCTTTTTATCTCCTGTGACAGTTTCATGATGAACGGACCAATAGAAATGCTCCAAATCAGCCTGAAAAACTTTCTGGTTCCATTGACTTCCATTGAGAGTGAAGACCTCTGTTGTAATGTTGCTATTTTGGACTTGCTTGTTTTTCTTTGCACATGTCTCTAGTGGTCAACCTCAAAGGAAAACTCCACCAAAATTTCAGAATGATGCAGTGCTAGGGCTGTAGAAGCCATTCAGAGTGGTTTGATAACAAATAGCTGCAATCATAAACAAATAAATAAATAAAAATAACACTATATATATATTTGTGTTTATATTAAGGCTGTGTATTGGCAAGAACCTGGTGATACAATACATATTGTGATACAGCGGTCATGATTCGATATATAGTAATATATTGCGATACTGCAAACAAAGTGAAGTATTGAGATTTTTCAGATTTTACTATTACAACATCACTGTATGAACAGGTTTGCCAAAGCTTACAATAGTACTGCGCCCTTGTGCTGCTTGTTAATGTTGGAGTGGAGCTGAAAATGGATTACAACACCTTCTAGTGGTCAGAGGTTTAAACACAACACACAAGGATTCACTGTCTGCCAGGATTCTGTGTATTGATACTGTGTTTTTGAGAATTGATACAGTATCACTAAATATAATGCATGTGATTGGTCAGCATTCTCACTGCACTCATCATTACTATCCTTTAGGTTAGAAGCACATCTCCACACTTCTGAGATGCCTCACGACTGACAGGGCCGATGCTGTGATAACGATTAACAGATGATATACGGCGCAGCACGTGCGACTCGTCTGCCGGTCTGACTAACTGGCTCTACACGTTCAACTGAATTCCAAGCAAGTTTCTCAGACAGACTTCAGTTCATTAACCAACCAGACACAACAGCAGCGCTGCAGGCCCGGGGGCACTGCGGCGCTTCGGGGGGGAACAAAGTGCCGAACAGACTTCATGCTGATTTAATGAACTATAAAATCCCAAGACTGCGATAACTTCTGGCACAGTTAGAGGTCAACAAGCAGTTTCTGGGAACACTTGGAGGAGCGCAGAGCGGGACGGAGTCGATCCTCGCAACAATCTGATTGGACTCAAATCTCAATTTGCAGTCCAATTCAACTGGATTATTCTGGTGGAAATCACAGGAGCTTCTATCTAGTGTAGTCTAATTACAGTTAATAGGTCAGCAGGTGTATCCAGTTTAGTCTGATTACAGTCAACAGGTGTATTCTGTTTAGTCTGATTACAGTCAGCAGGTGTATTCTGTTTAGTCTGATTACAGTTAGTAGGTCAGCAGGTGTATTCAGTTTAGTCAGATAACAGTCAGCAGGTGTATTCAGTTTAGTCTGATTGCAATGAGGAGGTCAGCAGGTGTATTCAGTTAAGTCTGATTACAGTCAGTAGGTGTATTCTGTTTAGTCTGATTACAGTCAGCAGGTGTATTCAGTTTAGTCTAATTACAGTCAGCAGATGTATTCAGTTTAGTCTGATTACTGTCAGTAGGTGTATTCAGTTTACAGTTAGGAGGTCAGCAGGTACACAGAGTGTGGTCTGATTACAGTTAGGAGGTCAACAAGTATATATAGTGTAATCTGATTACAGTTAGCAGGTCAGCAGGTATATATAGTGTAGTCTAATTACAGTTAGTAGGTCAGCAGGTATATCTAGAGTAGTCTGATTGCAGTCAAGAGGTCAGCAGGTATATACAGTGTAGTCTGATTACAGTTAGTAGGTCAGCAGGTGTATACAGTGTAGTCTGATTACAGTTAGGAGGTCAGCAGGTATATACAGTGTAGTCTGATTACAGTTAGTAGGTCAGCAGGTATATCTAGTGTAGTCTGACTGCAGTTAGGAGGTCTGCAGGTATATACAGTGTAGTCTGATTACAGTTAGTAGGTCAGCAGGTGTATACAGCGTAGTCTGATTACAGTGAGGAAGTCAGCAGGTATATCTAGTGTAGTCTGACTGCAGTTAGGAGGTCAGCAGGTATATACAGTGTAGTCTGATTACAGTTAGTAGGTCAGCAGGTGTATTTAGTTTAGTCTTATCCGATTACTTAATTAAGCAATAGAATAATCAACAAACTAATATAATCTACAGCACAGGCTCTTTAATACTGAGCTCTTACAGACGACCACAACACACACAAATACATACAAACTAAAAAGTAAACACTGGAGTGAAACTGGAGTGAAACTGGAGTGAAACTGGAGTGAAACCGTGCAGAGTCATGATGAGCGTTACCGTCACGGTGCTACAGTGCAGCCAATTCCCCCCCTCCAAATCCCCCCATATCGCCCTGAGCAGACCAGGTAAGAGGTCTTCAGAGGAGCTCTAAGTGTCTGAGAGCAGGAGGGCTCTGTTTCCGAGCGTGTCCATATTTCAAAGAATTTATGGGCTTTCCCAGCAAGAGCAGAGGTCAGAGGTCAAGATCAGCTAACCCACAACTGGCAATAAGCAGCTGTGTGTCTGACCGAGCACTGCCCCCCTCTCGCACTGCCCCCCTCTCGCACTGCCCCCCTCTCGAACGTAGAGAGGATGGTAGAACTCGGCTGGATCCCAGAAACACAGAGATCCAACTATTTAAGAGAGCTATACACTTCATAAACTCAAAGATTCTTCAAAACAAAAGGAACTATAGACATTCAGTGAGCAGATCTGGAACCTGGTTTAATTTAAAGTGGCTAAAATGTTAATTAACAATAATTCAAGACTCACAATTCATGATACAGTCTGATTACAGTCAGTAGGTATATCTAGTGTAGTCTGATTACAGCTAGCAGGTCAGCAGGTATATACTGTGTAGTCTGATTACAGTTACGAGATCAGCAGGAATATATAGTGTAGTCTGATTACAGTTACGAAGTCAGCAGGAATATATAGTGTAGTCTGATTACAGTTACGAAGTCAGCAGTTATATATATAGTGTAGTCTGATTACAGCTAGTAGGTCAGCAGGTATAAATTGTGTAGTCTGATTACAGTGAACAGGCCAGCAGGTATATATAGTGTAGTGTGAAAACAGTCAGGAGATCAGCAGACATACATAGTGTAGTCTGATTGCAGTTACGACGTCAGCAGGAATATATAGTGTAGTCTGATTGCAGTCAGGAGGTCAGCAGACATACATAGTGTAGTCTGATTGCAGTTACGACGTCAGCAGGAATATATAGTGTAGTCTGATTGCAGTCAGGAGGTCAGCAGATATACATAGTGTAGTCTGATTGCAGTTACGACGTCAGCAGGAATATATAGTGTAGTCTGATTGCAGTTACGACGTCAGCAGGAATATATAGTGTAGTCTGATTGCAGTCAGGAGATCAGCAGACATACATAGTGTAGTCTGATTGCAGTTACGACGTCAGCAGGAATATATAGTGTAGTCTGATTGCAGTCAGGAGGTCAGCAGATATGTATAGTGTAGTCTGATTACAGTTAAGAGGTCAGCAGGTATATATAATGTAGTCTGACTACAGTTAGGAGGTCAGCAGGTATATACAGTGTATTCTGACTAGAGTTAGCAGGTCAGCAGGTATATATAATGTAGTCCGATTACAGTTAGAAGGTCAGCAGGTATATATAATGTAGTCTGACTACAGTTAGAAGGTCAGCAGGTATATATAGTGTAGTCTGATTACAGTTAGTGGGTCAGCAGGTATATATAGTGTAGTCTGACTACAGTTAGTGGGTCAGCAGGTATATATAATGTAGTCTGATTACAGTTAGCAGGTCAGCAGATATATAGTGTAGTGTGATTACAGTTAGTAAGTCAGCAGGTATATACAATGTTGTCTGACTACAGTTAGTGGGTCAGCAGGTATATATAGTGTAGTCTGATTACAGTTAGTGGGTCAGCAGGTATATACAATGTTGTCTGACTACAGTTAGAAGGTCAGCAGGTATATATAGTGTAGTCTGATTACAGTTAGTGGGTCAGCAGGTATATATAGTGTAGTCTGACTACAGTTAGTGGGTCAGCAGGTATATATAATGTAGTCTGATTACAGTTAGCAGGTCAGCAGATATATAGTGTAGTGTGATTACAGTTAGTAAGTCAGCAGGTATATACAATGTTGTCTGACTACAGTTAGTGGGTCAGCAGGTATATATAGTGTAGTCTGATTACAGTTAGTGGGTCAGCAGGTATATACAATGTTGTCTGACTACAGTTAGAAGGTCAGCAGGTATATATAGTGTAGTCTGATTACAGTTAGTGGGTCAGCAGGTATATATAGTGTAGTCTGACTACAGTTAGTGGGTCAGCAGGTATATATAATGTAGTCTGATTACAGTTAGCAGGTCAGCAGATATATAGTGTAGTGTGATTACAGTTAGTAAGTCAGCAGGTATATACAATGTTGTCTGACTACAGTTAGTGGGTCAGCAGGTATATATAGTGTAGTCTGATTACAGTTAGTGGGTCAGCAGGTATATACAATGTTGTCTGACTACAGTTAGAAGGTCAGCAGGTATATATAGTGTAGTCTGATTACAGTTAGTGGGTCAGCAGGTATATATAGTGTAGTCTGACTACAGTTAGTGGGTCAGCAGGTATATATAATGTAGTCTGATTACAGTTAGCAGGTCAGCAGATATATAGTGTAGTGTGATTACAGTTAGTAAGTCAGCAGGTATATACAATGTTGTCTGACTACAGTTAGAAGGTCAGCAGGTATATATAGTGTAGTCTGACTACAGTTAGTGGGTCAGCAGGTATATATAATGTAGTCTGATTACAGTTAGCAGGTCAGCAGATATATAGTGTAGTGTGATTACAGTTAGAAGGTCAGCAGGTATATACAATGTTGTCTGACTACAGTTAGTGGGTCAGCAGGTATATATAGTGTAGTCTGATTACAGTGAACAGGCCAGCAAGTATATATAATGTAGTCTGACTACAGTTAGCAGGTCAGCAGATATATAGTGTAGTCTGATTATAGTTACAAGGTCAGCAGGAATATATAGTGTAGTCTGATTACAGTTTTAAACCAGGACTGATCTGAGATCTGTTTAGATACATCTCAGTGACGCTGTAACTTTTCTACCTCCTCCAAAACTTTGTTGGTTTATTTGTTTTTGAGTTCCATCCTCGATTAATCAGCATTTAACAAACACAACACCACAACAGCCCTCCAACGCCGCTCGCCCCGGCTGCAGCTGCGGATCATGAGGGCAGCACATGAACAGGCCCCGGAGTCGCGCCGTGACCTCCTGACTCGAGCAGCTTCGCATTCAGAGCCTCGGCAGCAGCAGCAGCAGCCTCAAAAAGCAGGCTCCATTTCAGCAGCGGGCCAAAAGCGAACGCAGCTCACATTTCAGGCTCACGTGGCGTATTGCAGGGTTTGAAAGGGGGTGGGGGGCTGCTGTTTTAGCCCCCCGGCTCCAGGACTGAGGCCTCCGCTGTGGTTAGAAGTTCTACTCTGTGTCTGGCAGACACAGGAGACAACAACAGGCCTCGGGAGAAACGACGCTACGACCCAAGACACCGGAATTCAGGATGTAACGTCCCAACAACGGGGCACGTTCTTCAGCCTTCTGTAACTCGTTCGGTCCCCCTCACTAAATAAATAAATAAATAAATAAATAAATAAATAAACAGAACCAGGCAGGACGTTAAAGAGAGTGATGTCACTCGTAAGCGGAGGCGCCTCGGATGCCCAGTCAAATCTGGCAACAAAAGTCTTTTGAAGTCAGAAATACTCTCCTAAAGCGAGCGTGCGGCAAGGTCGCGGCCTTCGTGACCTCGACGCCGCCGTCATTTATTTTTGGAAGAAACAAAAGTAAGGATTGGTCTTTGTAGCTGCCAGTAAGCCCAGAACTGACGTCCCCAGGTGCCTGCTGGTACAGCTCAGTATTGTAGTATACTGGTATACTGGGGACAGTTCTAATTTAAAAGCTATGACGTTCAAGTCTTTACATATAGGGACTCCTCTAATTCTGACATCAGATATTCCTTCATGTACATATCAGCCAACACTAGGAATTAGGGCTGGGTGATAAAACGATAACGATAATTATCGTGAAATAACGTTTCCTCGATAGAACTATAAGCATAGTCGATAGAAAGCCGACAGAATTACGTTCCGTCCATGTTTTGAGAGACAACACGAACAGCCAATGAGAATGAGAATAGCGCCGCCCCCAACCAATCAGGTGGCTGAACTAGAGTTCCAGATATTTCATGTTGGGTTGAAGCTCACAGCACAGAGTGTAGACGTAGCGACAGCTCAAGCCACGTACTAGTAATCTGGTTACTGCAGCGTCACAGTCGAGCAGAGAGAATAAAATAAGAGAAAACGTTAAACTACTACTGAAAGAAACATGATACACGTGTTAATAATCTATAAATAATCTATAAGATCAGATAAACAGGTGAACAGGTGCTGTCCTGCTGCTGTGTTGATGAAGCTCTACGGGATGTTTGATCTTCAAGGTCTCGTGTATAGCAGTTGTACTGTTGTGATCATCTCCACTGTGCAGAGCTGACAGAGCACCACACTGTTGTGTTTCTGTGTGAAACACTCTCACAACGTTAGATGAACGTGAGAGATTGTTTGTAGCTGCAGCTCGCGCTCCGGATAAATCCATGCTTTCAGTGGGCGTGGCCACCTTAGTGACTCATTAACGCATGTTATGCTAATGGACGTAATTTGGTAATTGATAAAGATAAATATGTATAAACTGTAGGAGTTCGAGTGAGAACACTGAGACAAAGTTGACTTTATAACCAAAAATCCCGAGTAGGAAACTTTATTTTCTACCGAAAACAGAATCACTAAACCAACAACTCCCCATTAGAGCAGACAGAGAGTCGACTCACCGCTATGAGCTCAGCACCAACTTAAAGAACCAGCAACAACCTGCTTAACACAGTGTCTGTGTGTAAATATTGTTCATACTAATACTGCCCCATGAATATATATATATATATATATATATATATATATATATATATATATATATATATATATATATATATATATATATATATATATATATATATGTGTGTGTGTGTGTGTGTGTGTGTGTGTTTCATACAGTTGTTTAATGTTCTATAGTACATTTGTCAATTTGGCTGAAAATAAATCAGATGATGAACAATTAAAAAAAAATTGATATCTTCATATCTCATTAAAGTAAAAAGGAAATAGTGATTTGATTTATATCATCACATATATCAATATCGATTGATATGAAAAAAATTATCATTAGGACACAGTTAATAATCAATGCAAATACACCACGACTGAAATTGACTGAGATGTCAAATGAATCGATAGCCTGGAACAGCAGAGGGTGCTGGCACGGTCTACCTCGCTTGTTTGACGCCAGTTCATCGCTGTAGTTGAATGTACGGAGTCACATCAGGGTCAAAACTCTCTGCGCTCAAGTTTTCAGAAGGGGCGGGATTGACAGTTTAGGGGCGGGACATGGGCCGAACGCTATTGGCTGATGGCACGGGATTTCGTGACTGAACGCTCACTACAAACAGCCTCTCAAACAACAACAAACATGGTGTGGACAAAGAGGAGCCGACACGAGAGATAGATTAAAACTTTGGTTTATTTCACTGAATAATGATTTAATAGTCTTATCACTTCTTATTAGCCCGTATTCACTTCAGTTTACTCTGATAAAGATATCACAGTATCATAATTTGTGTAATATAATAAGGTCATAATTTGTGTTCAGTTTGATTTTATGGAAAAAATAAATAAATAGTACGGTGAGGCCAGCGAGCTAATACAGTCCCAGAATTTGAAACCAAATATTTACTGATAGGTATTTATTGGGATCATAATAAAATACATCATACTTTGTTTTCTTGAGAACTTTAAAAAGCACTTCCCAGCTGCCTGTTTGGTTAAAACGAGGACATAACTGGTCCAGATTAATTAGATTTAGTGCTGCACAGTGAGTATTTTTAAAAAACACCCACCTCCATACTAGATGGGGTTAATATTTATGTAGACGTTTCACTTCTGGAGACAAAAGAATCAACAGCCTATACATCATTATTGGTCAATTTATATAAGCTTATCTGACAAAGTCTGCAAAACAAACATTCCTATTAACACCACTAAACTTATAATACACCAAGTGAGCATCACAAGACAGCAGAACCAGCAGAGACCACCAACAGTCCAGCCCAGCCTCAATCTGGACCCACTAAGGTTTCTAACAACACCACATTAAAAATAACATCTCTCCAACCAGGACACTGAGCATCACAAGACATCAGAACCAGCAGAGACCACCAACAGTCCAGCCTCATCCTGAATCTGGAGCCACTAACGTTCCTATTAACACCACTAACCTGACACCTCAATGAAAAGAACATCTCTCCAACCAGGACACTGAGCATCACAAGCCATCAGAACCAGCAGAGACCACCAACAATCCAGCCCTGCCCTCAATCTGGGCCCACTTGATCCATCTGTGTGGAGTCATTGAAGTTCCTATAGGTCCTACCATATCCAGGGATCTGAAGTGGGAGAGGAACACTCACTGCTGCGAGTGCACATTGAGAGTGTCCATGCTGTGTGCTAGCATAGGCTAAAGCTAGCATAGCTGCCTAAACAACACACCTAAAGCTGAAAGTGAGTGAACACACTGAACCAGTGGAAGAAACTCAGACACCACCAGCCTCGTCTACAGTCTACCGGCTTAGATTTAACTCCTAGACGAGGATCATCTTCACTCGTGTGGAGCTGATCTGGATCTGAAAAGACGTCGGTTTACAGACTTTGTAAGAAAACAGCCGTTAAAGATCAACACAGCTAACCTGTTCCATCATCTCCCAACAAACCACCACACAGAGTATGAAGAGAGTATGAAGAGAGTATGAAGAGAGTATGAAGAGAGTATAAATAGAGTATGAAGAGAGTATGAAGAGAGTATAAAGAGAGTATGAAGAGAGTATAAAGAGTATGAAGAGAGTATGAAGAGAGTATGAAGAGAGTATGAAGAGAGTATGAAGAGAGTATGAAGAGAGTATGAAGAGAGTATAAAGAGTATGAAGAGAGTATGAGGAGTATGAAGAGAGTATGAAGAGAGTATGAAGAGAGTATGAGGAGTATGAAGAGAGTATGAGGAGTATGAAGAGAGTATGAAGAGAGTATGAAGAGAGTATGAGGAGTATGAAGAGAGTATAAATAGAGTATGAAGAGAGTATGAGGAGTATGAAGAGAGTATAAATAGAGTATGAAGAGAGTATGAGGAGTATGAAGAGAGTATGAGGAGTATGAAGAGAGTATAAAGAGAGTATAAAGAGAGTATAAAGAGAGTTTGAGGAGTATGAAGAGAGTTTGAGGAGTATGAAGAGAGTATAGAGAGTTTGAGGAGTATGAAGAGAGTATAGAGAGTTTGAGGAGTATGAAGAGAGTATAAAGAGAGTTTGAGGAGTATGAGGAGTATGAAGAGAGTATGAAGAGAGTATGAGGAGTATGAAGAGAGTATGAAGAGAGTATAAAGAGAGTATAAAGAGAGTATAAAGAGAGTATGAGGAGTATGAAGAGAGTTTGAGGAGTATGAAGAGAGTATAGAGTATGAGGAGTATGAAGAGAGTATGAAGAGAGTATGAGGAGTATGAAGAGAGTATAAAGAGAGTATAAAGAGAGTTTGAGGAGTATGAAGAGAGTTTGAGGAGTATGAAGAGAGTATAAAGAGAGTTTGAGGAGTATGAGGAGTATGAAGAGAGTATAAAGAGAGTATGAGGAGAGTATAAAGAGAGTATGAGGAGTATGAAGAGAGTATAGAGAGTTTGAGGAGTATGAAGAGAGTATAAAGAGAGTTTGAGGAGTATGAAGAGAGTATGAGGAGTATGAAGAGAGTATAAAGAGAGTTTGAGGAGTATGAAGAGAGTATAGAGAGTTTGAGGAGTATGAAGAGAGTATAAAGAGAGTATGAGGAGTATGAAGAGAGTATAGAGAGTTTGAGGAGTATGAAGAGAGTATGAGGAGTATGAAGAGAGTATGAGGAGTATGAAGAGAGTATGAGGAGTATGAAGAGAGTATGAGGAGTATGAAGAGAGTATGAGGAGTATGAATAGAGAGGTCCCTAATATCCAAATAAAAAACAAAATCAGATAAAAATCACAATCTATAAAAGGATTTAATGAGTTAATGAATGAGTTTTCAAATTTGTTTTAAAAATCTTTAGTGTTGGACAAGATTTTATGTATAATGTTCCAGAGTTTAGGAGCAGCTAACGAGAAATACTTAAATACTAAAAATACTTACAAGTGATTCTGACTCTCATGAAGCTCAGTAGCTCAGTAACCCTGCATCACCTAAACACCAAGTCCGCCAAGTCCTCTCAACATCGCAATGACTCTGACATCACCCTGCATCTCTAATTCCAGTCCCCACCTCAGAAGAACCCGTTATGGACTGATCTGAATCTCACCAAACCACCTGGTCCACGTAATCTCAGCCTTTTAAGTCCAACCCTGCATGATGCAGCACCGTTTGCTGGTGATCTGATTCCACGGCCGGTGTTACATGTAAGCCGACTCCAACTTTCAACTTTGACCAAACCGAAGAAGTTCTGGAGAACTTAACAAACCCTACACGTCTCATGCACATGCAGGATGTTCACGAGTCAGGAAAAATCCATAAAGCAACAACTGTTCATGGTCCTCCGGGGAAATTTGTCATGCAAAGAAAGTAGCCGAGCGGACAGGCTTGCGCTGGTTACCTCGGAAACTGAACAGCGAGGAGCGACCCCTTCTACTCCCACCCCATCAACGCGCTGTAGGCCAAACCAGACATCAGCCAAACCAAGCATCTTCACACTGGTCAGCCACAAGGACCGAATATAACTTCTAAACAGGAAGTCACTTTCGTTGTAGTACACTCTCCTCAAAGGCCTGTCGCCATATTGGAATTAATAATCTTTAATATAATTGCAATCAACTTTTTAATCGTCCATTTCACGCAACTACTGAAGTACAGAAGCCAGAAGTGGACCAACTGACTGTATCTACACAGCTAACACACCAACATTACTCAACACTGCCCTCTAATCCGGTCCGCATTGTCTCAATGACACATACCGTCACTGTCCATTTTTATTTTTTGGCACCCTTTACACACAATAGCCGCCGTTTACACTGTGTGAACGTTTCATGGTGAACGGACCAATAGAAACGCTCCAAAATAGCTTGGAAAAAAATTCTGGTTCTGTTGACCTACATTGAAAGTAAAGGCAGTTTCTGTCTGGACAGCGACGACTCAGCACCCCCAAAACAAATACTTAACATTCTTCTTGTTGCACAAAAACAACAAATGTGAAATATTACTGCAGTCTTTAGTAACTGTGATCAGGTGATGATGTAATAACTGTGACCTCCTGCTGGATGCCTCCTTTCAGTCCGTTGTGGCTCAGACTGAATGAAACCGGAGACAAATATAAAACAAAGGGCTGAAATTTAGATAGATAGATAAACAACATCTGGGAAAAGTTTCACTCTTACTGCATCACACCTGTACTTGAACCTCCCTGCACTGCTTTATTTATATTATATATATATATATATATATATATATATATATATATGGAAATTATGGAAGGACCGATCGGCTATGTATCAGTATTAGCCGATTTTTAATCAAAGTATGTGATCGGCTGATCAGTCCAATTTAGCCGATCTCAAGAGTCGATCGATGGTGTTAAATGAGCCTAATTTCTGTTTTTCCAGCTAGCGTTTCATCCAGGAAGAGGAGACCTCCTTGAAAGCCCGTCCAGCCAGCTCCCTGCAATTCCTATCTGAACCACTAGGTGGAAAAACACACCCTTTCGTTTTTGACAGACTGACTAAAGCAGTGGCCTCGCCAAAAAAGTCTATGGTGTTCACCGTATGTGCGGAAAGAAAACATCGTCCGTCTGGCAGTTTGTTACCGTATGTGACTCAGACTCATCCAGGACGTTTTTAAATTAGTAAAATCAGTGTCTCTCATTGGGGAACCAAGACAAAGATATTTAACTATTAATCTGATACAGCACTTCACACAACTGAATACAGTGAGTATCAGTAAAGAGCAGAGCTAGCACACACAGCTAACACAAACTAATAACCTAGAACACCTACAGACCAGATCTGACCGGTACGAACAGAACAGCAGCTACAATTCAATATTCTACATTTAATGATTACAGATTTAGTTTAAAATAACAGAGTCTGAGTTTAATGACTGCAGTTTTTACTGTATTTATTTAATTAACTTTTTTATTTTTAAATTAAGGTCTAAATATGATGATTGCAGTTTTGGTGATATTTGTTTGATTTACTTTGTTTATTTACTCGCTAAAAATGGTAATAAACAATTTAGACCATGTTTCATGACTTGCTTGCGCTAATAACTACATATAGCCCTGCCGTGGCATATAGCCCCGCCCCCGATCAGCCGATCGCACATGTTGTTCACAGTGTTTGTTGAAACTTTGTGTTAATATCATTTGAACCACAAGATATATTGCAAATCTAATTACATCTAAGACAACTCCGATCTTCTTTGATCATCATTCCACGTTCCCGGCCGAAGTTTAAGGGTGACTGAAAACTCATTTATTTGCTCTGATGTTTAAATTCCTAAGTGATTATATACTGTACATACATTGTATTGCATAGTGTGTGTGTGTATATATATATATATATATATATATATATATATATATATATATATATATATATATATATATATATATATATATTAGTGCTTTTTAGTTATATAATTCTTAGAAGCTTAGGAACGTAACTGAATATCTTTGTGCAGCAGGTTGATGTCTTAAATATATGTTATATAAATAAAGGACTTACATAAGAATACTGTGCTTAGGTGCACATGCAGTAAAAGAAACGTACTGGAGTTGCCAAATTCAGATTCAAAAGTACTGAAAACACTGGTTTATATTGACCTACTGACACTATATAATTCAAATTATTTTATATTATTTTAATTTAAATGAATTAGTGCCAAATCGCAGAGGATACAAGCGTACTGAGACACAATACACAACAACAATGCTACATATTGTCCGTCTGCTCAGCTCTAAGCCATCCACAGTTACCCAGGATGCTCACAGATCCTTGTAAAACAATGTGATTGGTCAGAAACTCTTATGCAACAGTCTACAACATGCAATCAACAGTACCACAACAGCATGCGTCTCTCGGTGGTGATTAAAAAGCAACGCATCATGCAGCCTGAACGATGAGCAGCATTCAAGTCTGTTTAATTTCAGCTCAACATTCTGGCTGAGAAGCCCATTTTTCCACAAATTAGTTAATCCCCAATTCTGCAGCAGAGAGAAACCTTTGGCCTGAAAACATTTCCTTGCTCTCTGCCAATTACAAAACCCAGCGTGTTTCACTTCTGACTTTCAACAGAAGTATTTCCCCCCTTTATGCCTTTGGCTGACTCAGGAAAACACATGAGTAATGGATCCACTGGAGCACAAAACGTCCCAGCATAAAGAATCCAACACAAACACTCCATAGACTCCGTGCTCACGATGAGCTGAGGCGCTTGTTCCACATATAGAAGATGATCACTCACATCCAGACCTGAGCATGAAGGAGAACTAGGGCTCAGTATGGTTCCCAGCATGAGGCACAACTGCCACTTCCAGCAACTCAACACATTTCAGAATACTAACCACAGCCTATCAGGTATCAGGAAACTACCCCATTATGATAACGACTCATTCGGGACGCACCAGTACAGGAACTGAAAACCAGCACGGCTATGTCTTTACACGTCCACACTCTGTCACTATTCAAATCTTTAGTTTTCTCACGCCAGCAGCTGGAATTCATTATGAAAGCACCAACAGAAACGTTCCAAAGCTGCTTCTAATAAAATCTCTTTACGTTAACTTGCACTGAAAGCTGTTTGTGTGATGTCACTGATTTGGAGACGTGTTTTACTCTGGACAACGACGATATGCAGATATACAGATATACAGTGTGAGTCAAAGATCTCAGACCACCCTTTTATTTGAGAACCGAAAGGGAAGATGATGTATCTGAATACTAGAGATGGACCAATCAGCGTTTTTGAGGCCGATTCCAATCACTTTTCAGCGAGATCGGCCGATAGCCAATAGCAATTGAGGGCGGGGCTATATGTCACGGCAGGGCTACATGTAGTTATTAGCGCAACAAGTCATGAAACATGGTCTAAATTGTTTTTAACCATTTTTAATGAGCGCATGTGAAACAGAATAATATTTTAAACAAAATTAACAGTAAATAAACAAAGTAAATCAAACAAATATCACCAATACTGCAATCATCACATTTAGACCCTTAATTTAAAACTAAAAAAGTTAATTAAATAAATACAGTAAAAACTGCAGTCATTAAACTCAGACTCTGTTATTTTAAACTAAATCTGTAATCATTAAATGTAGAATATTGAATTGTAGCTGCTGTTCTGTTCGTACCGGTCAGATCTGGTCTGCACGGTGTTCTGGGTTATTTGTTTTGTGCTAGCTGCGCGTGGGATCAGCTAAATTAGAGAAATATCAGCCGATCACTGATCACATATTTTAATTACAAATCAGCCAATACCGATACACAGACGATCAATCCTTCCATCTCTACTGAATAAAACAGCAAGTAACCGGTGAGGGGGCCTATCTTTTAGGTTATGTCTTGAACATCTTGAAAGCCACCATACTGGATCAAGGGCAAGTTTTTTTTTCAATGGAAAGGTGGTCAGGTGGTAGCAGATCAAAGAAGACCACAATTGCCTCAGAAATTGATTGATGCAATCAGATTTGCAACATCTCTTGTGGTTCAAACGTTCAACAACCACATGGGACAGCACAGTGAACATGTTGTTCCATGTGGTTGCTGTTGCAACTTTGTGTGGATCCAAGATGGCGGCCATGTTTGGTACATAGCCTAAAAGATACACACACAAACATTGGGTGTGTCTGAAATTGTCCACTCGTTAACTCGTTCCCTGCTCACTACATAGTCTGCTCTATGTAGAACACTATATAGGGAAGCAGTGAGGGAGACAGTAGAAGGAATTCGGACGCATTGTGGGGGCTCAACTGTAAGTAGTGTACATCGGTTGTCCACTAGTTTTACGGTGCATTGTGGGTAAGAATATAGTGAACTATATAGGGAATCTAATTGTACTCTAAGAATTCAAACAACACTACAAAACAGCCGAGAGCCTGAATAGAACACTACACGGTAACTACGGTTACCCATTGTCCCTGCCTAAAGCAAAGCATTTCCAATATTTGCCATCTTTATGTTTCTACATATTATAAAATACTCTAAAATTGTTCTTTATATTGTGTGAAAGTTTCATGATGAATGGACCAATAGAAAGGCTCCGAAATAGCTTGAAAAAAAATCTGGTTCCACTGATTTATATTGAAAGTAAAGACTGTTTTTGGCCTCTCCTGTAAAGCTGGCATTTCGGAGATGTATATGTGTATGTATTTCTCTGAGCATCTATATTTCTATCATCTAAACTTATTTATACTTCAATAGTTAAAGATACAAGATCGTCAAAGTCAGCCAAGATGACAAACCAGTATCAGTCAGGCCTACAAGCTCAACATATTGAACTGTATAAAATTTTATTTCAATGGACAGTGTTGCATCATGATTAACACACACTAGAACACCAGCAAAAATAGCCATAACTCAGTTTTAAATTACCATTTCCAACTCTATCCCTTAAAGCCAGCTCTTTAACATTATAGTAGGGCATATTTTAAGCCACTGTGTCAAAAAACGTGTTTAAATTACACGTACAAAACAAATCAAGGTCTTAGAATGAAGGAGCATGAGGTCTCAGTACAGTTTCAGTTGTTTATGTGGCCACTAGGGCTTCACATACATCATCAGTTTATTGTTTCCTGGAAAAATAAATGTTATATTACAAAACTGACAGTTTACAGACCACTGAGGTCCACACAGCATTACCCATATCACATAACACACTGGGCACCAGCAACACCACCACTGCAGTCCAACACGTAGCCTGGACTGAACCATGTGTACTTAATATTGGGTTTCTGTTCACAGACAGTTACGATGTACAGAACAGCCCACAACGGGGCCCATGTGAGCCGAGTACCAACAGTATCACCCTTGAGAACGATACTAGCACATGGTATTTCCCCATTAACGCAACAAACAGGACCACAAGCAGGAACATCAAAGTGTAAAACCTGCCACACAAATGGGGGTCATTCATTTCTGCTTCCTTTCATAGACTAATTACAACAAATGCAAGAATTATGACATTAGCGTGAGGCTAATTAGAGCGCGGCAAATGGAAACGGAGGAGAAGAAAAGGCAGTGATGGTTATGAAAGCCTCGTAAAAACGCTGAGGAATAAAGGAAAATTAAGACTCGCTTATGTATATGTGCCAAAACGAAGCCGTTCCACTGTTAAGCCGTCACTCAAGCAGCGTTCACATGCTATTCACCTCCTGCGTTCTTCAACACAAGCCAAGAAGTTTCTGCTTTCTGGCCAACGAGGTCGATTTTTATCGTGACTGCAGGCCACTACTCAACATCAGTCATACACAGCCGAGTCACATTATTATGACCACTCCCTACTTGGGACAGTAGCAGCGGTTTGGTCTGGGGAATGTTTTGGTGACCCTCTCGGGACCCACTCATCAATGTGGAAGACACTCTCAACCCATTTGGGTCTAAATCCGTCCTTGTAGACCATGTACACCATACATGCTGATGGTCTTCTCTGGGGCGGATGGGATCTTCCAGCAAGACAATGCAACATGTCCCACACTGGTTGGAAGAGCTGACCAAGACTTCCAAATTCTACCCTGGACCCCTAATTCCTCAGACTTGAAGCCAACCGAGTACCCGTGGGACCACCTGGATGGTAATGTTGACTCTATGGATCCTCCTCCACATTCCCTCCAGCAGATGTGGTATGCATTGCAGTCAGCATGGCTCCAGATACCTGTGACCACCTACCAGGACCTTATTGAGTCTACCAGTCCGTCTAGCTGCTGACCGTGCTACACACAGCAGTTACTGGAGTGTCATTGGGTGAAGATGGGGTGCACCATGGACAGGTCACCTGTGAATTTTTGTAACATATAAAGGGTTAAATTTATTAAGAAACAAGTGTAGCCAATAGCAACGTCTGAACGTAACCCCTATGCAAGTGTGGTGATGGAACGCAGTTGCTAAAGGTGAAGTGTTAACCTGAGAACAATTACGGTTACACCTGTTTTTCCAATGACATCAGTCTGAAGGTGTAGGAATGCTTC
>CM038711.1:4178281-4348281 GCA_021613375.1 Megaleporinus macrocephalus | reverse complement strand
TTTAAGGCCGTCTGGTCTGGTTTGGTTCTTGTAGAGTGATCACCCCCTGTAGGGTGCAATGGTTCCAACTAGGGGCCTGTCCTACAAGTTGGGGGAAAAACTTGGTAGCTTGGGACTAGATGAAGAGTACTGACCTTAGGCTGAGAGTGAGCCGAGGTTTTGTATACATGTTAGTATACTTTTATTTTCTTTTAAATTCCATTCATTTCTTTTCCACATACAGCTTTTCCATCACTGTTTGCACCAAATCCTCAGGAGACTCCAAATTTTTCCATCCATCCACCCATACCACATTGCCATATGCTCCTTTACAGAAGATCAACTGAGTACTGGTAAAACAAAATAAAGTGAAAATACTCTGTACTAGTTGAGGGCAGTGTTTTTGTAAATATGAATACTGTTTACATGACATAAGCTGTCTTTTCTGCTGTTATGACCCATTACGCTCATGTTTAGTTATGATAATTTTATTTTTGGGTCTCCAAAAAGAAAAATTTGCCCTCTTCGGTACCCACTATTTACCCTCAGCCTGAAACGTCCAGTTAGAGCTCCTCTGTCTTTAAGCTCCTCCTCCTGGTGAGCCCAGAGTGCTCTGATTGGTCAACTTACTCCCTCTGTTCTTACTAGTGTACCGCCAGAGCACAGTGGGCTAACGAGCACTACCAGGACAACGATGTCCTGATATCATGTCTCATTGTAACTACTTCAACCTTTACAAAGAAAGGAAATGTTTATCTGTACAGGGACTTTTATGCTGAAGAGCCTGGATACGGGTGGAGTGGTGGGTTTTCTGGAATGAGGCTGAGGGCTGTGTTTTGAGCTCTTAATGCCAGAGAGTCTGAGTTTGGTGGCGTTTCCAGGAAATAAATGAATCTGCATTAATTCTTATTAGTCTACCACCAGAGCTGTGGCTGTTCTTCCAATGTACTAGATCAGAATCAAGCCACTTTAAGACTGACCTATAGCACAGTGGGTTAAATCAGTGCTGACGAGGGACAACGTATAATATGATATCACAGCTCACTGCAAGTACATCGATATTTAAAAAGAGAAGAAATCTTCATCTCGAACTGGTTTCATCCGTACAGAGACATTTAGACCTGGATACGGGTGGAGTGGTGGGTTTCCTGGAATGAGGCCTGTCTTTTGAGCTCTTAGCACTAGAGAGTCTGTGTTTCTTCCCGCCAAAAATGAAAAATTAATCTGCATTAGTTCTTATTCGTCTACCGGCATCCTGCTACACATTCCTCCTCCACCGCTGTGGCTGTTCTTACAACACGGCAGATCAGAATTGAGCCACTTTAAGGCCGACCCACTTCCACCATTCAAAAGTACAGAAACAGATGCACAAGTCTGGAGTCTGAAAGCACTTCAAAGAGAAAAACAAAAAGATTTCACCATTTTGAAGGTAGTTAGCATCCTTTTGAACCCGGGCGTGTACGGTGTAAGCGCTTGGAGTCTTATTTTGCTCCACTTAAAGCAACACTGTGCAGCAGTTTCACCTTAAAATAACAGCTTCGCAATCACTTTGACGCTACTCTGACTTACAATAAGGAGAACGGTGTATCTGTTATCGCCACTCTGGGCCTAAAACGCCTTCTATAGTACTTTGCGCTCTCGAAAACTGCAGAGTGCTTTACATCACATCAACTATGGATCTCCAGCTGGCTAGAAGAAGGATCTTGCGTATGCCTAGTTCACACTACACGATTTTAGCCTGGTTTTTCAGTCGCCGACTGTTTTTTGTAGATCGCAGACAAAAATCTCTGCTCCGAGGCAAATCGCCGACCACTCGGCGCTCGCTCAGTCGTGTAGTGTGAACGCCTGAAAGACGCTTGACGACTAATCGCAGACGCTCGGCAAATATGTAGCATGTTTAATATCTAGGCCAGTCGGCGACTGTGAGTCAACAGCAGCGTCTAGCTACAGCCAATGGGATCACATAGAGAGAGAACCGCGTCACCGTTCACCCAATCTTTCTGCGGCTGATTGATAAAATATGTATTTCCTTAAATCATGGTTACAGGATGTAATGCATTCTCTTAAACTGGAGAAAATTTCATATACTGTAAAAGGAAACACTCCTTTTTCTCACTCTCAACATTGCCTACCAATTAAATATTGATATGTTTTTTTTATCATTTTTATTTATTTTTATTATGAGTCTTAGAAAATTTGGTTACTTTATTAGTATTTATTTATTTATTTAATTATTATTATTGCTTATTTTTCATTTTATTATTATGATTTTATTCTTAATGGTATGTTCTTATATTCATTTGTTTTTGTGTATAAATGCTGGGGGATAGTTGTCTTCGTATTGTCCTTTAGTCATGTTGGTTAGTATGTTTGTCTTTGTGTTTGTGTGGGGGGGGGGTGCTGTGTGGGGTTTGTTTGTTTCTCTTTGTATTTTGTTTGTTAAATTTGGAGGGAAAAAAAGGAAGAAAAAGAAAAGAAAGCATCAGACCAGAATTTACTGCCAATATTATCATCGTATTTCACTGTGATTTTCTCTTGCTTTGAACAAACATATTAATTAAAAAATATATATATTTATCTAATATTATATATATATTTATTTTATCTTCGTAACATTTTCTTTTTTCTTGCAGATCAGCGCAGTAACAACTCATATGACGTCCGTTTTGGAAATAATGCATGTTCTACGTGGTGTCGATATCTTTCACGTGTTTAGTTTTCGTGTGTTCTCGTGAGAAAAACCCGTGTTTTTGGACCGAAGCCAGATGAGTCGGTGATTCTCCAGAGTAAAAGTCGTGTAATTCGTGACCACGTGTCGCCGATCAGTCATGTAGTGTGAAAGCCGCCACAACAACTGAAAGACTCACGATTACAGAACAACCAGTCATGCAGTGTGAACGATACAAAAACCTGACGACTCAAACAGTCGGGTAGTGTGAACCAGGCATTAGTATTCCCAGCAAGACCATCATGACGGAGGCTACAAAAAGAAAAGAAAATAAAAGAAGAAGCTGAGACCAGAGTAAACCTCAGACTGGTTTTTACTCGTTGGCGAAAGCTAAAAGTAGTAAAAGGACGCAAGGCAGACGTGGAGTTGGGCTTCTTCCAGTTGGACTAGTATGTAATAACTTGGCTGGCTTGCTTGTGTTGTTGCTGTGTTAGCAACGTGCTAGTTTTTGCCACGTGAGGCCATTTGCCCGTTAGCAAACTTGTTAGATGCCACTGACATCGGTACAGTATTTACTAGCGAGGCATTAACGGCACTCATTCACTCAAACTCCGAAACCAACACTGCGATACCCAGGTCCTGTACGCTGAGTGTACACCGCTGCGCTAATGCACTAATGACTCGAGCTGCCAGTGAAGGAGGATTTGCTCACAGAGGCAGCTGCTAACGCGGAGGCAGTCGGACACCAAGGTCACTTACTGGCTTGGAATATTTGGAATATTCTTAACAGGAATAAACCGTGTTATTTAAGCCCATTTTCAAAACACACACAGTCACAATCCCAACCACTTCTCCAACACTGGTGGGGACAAACGATTCCCCAGTATGAGTTAAGACACGGAGGCAGAAAAGAGACACGGAGGCAGAAAAGAGACACGGAGGCACTCCAGTTTCCACAAAACTGAGGCGGAGACACGGTGGAGAAAGAAACATTCCTACCAAAGTCAACACACAGTTAGATACTTTACAGATCCCAGAGGGAAATTCAAGATCTCTGAATTTAACCCACTCATGCAGTGAAACACTCACATATATACACACACACACTAGGGGGCAGCAGTGAGCACACTTGTCCGAAGTGGTGGGCAGCCCTACCATAGCACCCGGGGAGCAGTCAGAGGCTAGGTGTCCTGCTCAATGGCACTTCAGTCGTCTCCTATCAGCTCATGGGATCGAAGCGACGACCTTCCGGTCACAAGGCTGGTTCCTCCAGCTCACGACTGCCCCCTGGTGACTTTACTCTGTTTGACAATGTAATATTGATGTATAAACTTTGAAACAGTAACGGCTGATGCGAGACTCTACTGTCCTACCATGTACGTCCACAGTGTGGCGAGCTGAGTTAGACAGGTTTTCGACGAGCAGCATGTGATTCTAAACGAATCAACGTTACGTGAAACTTTCTGTAGAAGCTAGCATGGACCACCAAGCAGTTCCGGACCCCAAGAAGAGCCCAAAAGAATGAGATTTCTAGAATTTAGACAACGACTGCCGCTTTTAACCACAGTTCAAACAGATAAACAACTTGAAAACCTCGAGGTGCGACCTCCTCGGATGTGATTACTGTGCTTATAGACTGAAAACATCCAAACAAACTAATGTAGCATAGCTAGACCCACATTTACACCAACAACTACTTCGTTCTAAGTAATCTGTTAAAGAATGTATTCATACTCAGCCAGAAACTATTAGGAATGCACCGATACCACTTTTTCTTTACCGATACCAATACCGATACCAGCTTTTCAGGTATCTGCCGATAACGAGTACTAATACCGATACCAACTCTGACTTAAATGTTTGATATATGGCTATAAATCCTGATATTTATTGTGTTCCACTTTTTATATGTTGTATTTTTTATGTCTTATCCTGAATAAGATATAATAACCTTAAAAGAACAACATTTACTGGTTGAGTAACTGCACATTAAAAAGTTTCAGAGCTATGAAAAAGTTCAAATTGCCACCATGCAGAAACACGTGCAGCCATTTAGTCAATAAGCTTCACGGTATCGGCGCTTTCTATTGCCAAAACCGATACTGTGTGTAAGTGCCAGTATCGGTGCAACACTAGAAACAATTAGATCAATGCATCCCTAGTATTAACCACAGTGGTGTACAAGTCAAATACACTCCACACCAGCAGGGGGAACCAAGAGCATTTTGGATGTCACATACGAACCAGTTTAGACCATGTTTTATGACTTGCTTGCGCTAATAATTGCATGTTGCCCTCCAGTGGCATATAGCCCCGCCCTCGATCGGTATCGGCCTCAAAAATGCTGATCAGTCCATCTCTTATTTTTATATATATATATATATATATTCTGGTTCTCCCCTCTATTTGCCATTCTAGAGACTCTCCTTTGTCTTTGGAAAGCGATGTGATATAGAGGGGAGGCCTCTAACGCAAGTCAATGGAACCAGAATTTTCTTTCAGCTACTCTGGAGCGTTTCTATTGGTCCATTCTTTATAATATTTCAACACCATGTAAATGACAGCTGCAGAAAACTAAAAATCAACAAGATGTTAATATACTAGGGGTGTAAGAAAATATCAAAAATATTGAATATCCAGATATTTTGTTTATTGATACTGTTTTGATTCTCAAATACTCAGTATAGATACACAGATTCCTAGCAGAGAGTAAATGTTGTGTTTAATCCTCTGACCACTCGATGGCAGTGTTGTAATCCATTTTCAGCTCCACTCCAATATTAACAAGCAGCACAAGGGCGCACTGCTATTGTAAACATTGATAAACCTGTTCATATAGTGGTGTGTTTTAATAGTAGGATTTGAAAAATCATAATATATCGCGTTGCTTGCAGTATCGCAATATGTCGCAATATATTGAATCGTGACCGCTGTGATATGTGATGTATCGCCAGGTTCTTGCCAATACACAGCCCTATGATTTACATGTTTTGTTTTTTTATTGGATAGCGACGATATACAAGATATACTCCTCCACATGTACAGAAGAGAAATAAACAAAACAAACATTGTCAGGAATTGTTTACATTTGTTTCCCAGCATTCCTTCGTTATATGACTGGAACGGCCCAAAAACAACAAGCTGTTAAACTCACATACCAGACAAACCTGCGAGCCCTCGTACCTGAAGGTCAGACCGGACTCTGGCCCTAGAAGACGACTCAGGTTGACTTCTGTGGATTCACACCAACAAGTGACTGATACACAGAACATCCGAAAGTATCCGGACAGTCTGTTTAGGTATTACTTTAAGAACTTTCTTTTAGAGGAGGATGGTATGATGATATTTTATACCAGAGGTCACTAACAGGCGCAGCCCGAGTCTGGACCCAGACATTGTCCGATGCGGACCCAAACTACTGAGAAGGATTTAATTCTCACTAGTTAATTATCAGAACTTTTCTTGTCTTTACGGTATACAGGCTTTGTGGCACAGTACCCTCGCAGACCAATCGCGTGCGCTGTACGATCACCAAAGGTGCTCCTCAGCATTATATTTGGTCAATACTAGTATTATAATAATAATAATAATAATAATAATATCTTCAAGTACATTCAACCAAATCAGCCAGAACTGCAGCAGCAGGTGCTGAAACAGAAACTTGTACATGTAATAATCACGCATGATCACATTACAGGCAAACGCCTTTGTTTAAGGAAATTATCGAGCGTGAAATCTGCCTCAGCTGTACGTCAGAGTAAGAGTGCCACGCAGCCAAGACATAATAGTATTCCATACTTTTACATTATCAGAACTCACATAAACTAAAAAGTTAGTTATGACAGAACAAGGGGATTAAATATGAAATTATTAATAATAACAATAATAATAATAATAATAATAATTCAAAAAAACTTTAGATTAAAACTGAATTTATTTATATTAAATGTATATAAACAGGTCATTGCATGGCCAATACACACTCACACCTACAGGCAGTTTAGAGTGAGGATCCTAACATGCATGTGTTTGGACTGTGGGAGGAAACCGGAGTACCTGGAGGAACCCACTCAAACCCAGAGAGAACATACACACTCCACACAGAACCACCCGGACCGGGAATCCAACCCAGATCATCTTACTGTGAGGAGACAGTGCTGACCACTACACCACCATACTGACCACTACACCACCATACTAACCACTACACCACCGTACTGACCACTACACCACCATACTGACCACTACACCACCATACTAACCACTACACCACCATACTAACCACTACACCACCATACTAACCACTACACCACCATACTAACCACTACACCACCATACTAACCACTACACCACCATACTAACCACTACACCACCATACTGACCACTACACCACCGTACTAACCACTACACCACCATACTAACCACTACACCACCGTACTAACCACTACACCACCGTACTAACCACTACACCACCATACTAACCACTACACCACCATACTAACCACTACACCACCATACTAACCACTACACCACCATACTGACCACTACACCACCATACTAACCACTACACCACCATACTAACCACTACACCACCATACTGACCACTACACCACCGTACTGACCACTACACCACCATACTGACCACTACACCACCATACTGACCACTACACCACCATACTGACCACTACACCACCATACTAACCACTACACCACCATACTGACCACTACACCACCATACTGACCACTACACCACCATACTAACCACTACACCACCATACTGACCACTACACCACCATACTGACCACTACACCACCATACTAACCACTACACCACCATACTGACCACTACACCACCATACTAACCACTACACCACCATACTGACCACTACACCACCATACTAACCACTACACCACCGTACTAACCACTACACCATCGTACTAACCACTACACCACCATACTGACCACTACACCACCATACTGACCACTACACCACCATACTAACCACTACACCACCATACTAACCACTACACCACCATACTGACCACTACACCACCGTACTAACCACTACACCAACGTACTAACCACTACACCACCATACTAACCACTACACCACCATACTAACCACTACACCACCATACCAACCACTACACCACCATACTAATCACTACACCACCATACTAACCACTACACCACCATACTAATCACTACATCACCGTACTAACCACTACACCACCATACTAACCACTACACCACCATACTAACCACTACACCACCGTACTAACCACTATACCACCATACTAATCACTACACCACCATACTAACCACTACACCACCATACTAATCACTACACCACCATACTAACCACTACACCACCATACTAATCACTACACCACCGTACTAACCACTACACCACTGTACTGACCACTACACTACCGTACTGACCACTACACCACCATACTGACCACTACACCACCATACTGACCACTACACCACCATACTGACCACTACACCACCATACTAACCACTACACCACCGTACTAACCACTACACCACCGTACTAACCACTACACTACCGTACTGACCACTACACCACCATACTGACCACTACACCACCATACTAACCACTACACCACCATACTGACCACTATACCACCATACTAACCACTACACCACCATACTAACCACTACACCACCATACTGACCACTACACCACCATACTAACCACTACACCACCGTACTAACCACTACACCACCATACTAACCACTACACCACCATATTAACCACTACGTGCTGCCCCACTGATAACTAGACCTATTTAAATAGATTTATTCAGTATGTAAAACATTTATACCAATCACTGTAGCTATAGGCTAACGATCATCATCATCATTATCATCATCATTCCACTTCTTGTATATCGTCGCAGTCCAAAGAGAAACAAGTATATCCAAAACGGCAACTTCACAGTTACTTTCAATGTAAGTCAATGGAACCAGAATTTTTTTCAAGCTATTTTGGAGCACTTCTATTGGTCTGATTGGTCTACAGAGAATTTCACACACTGTAAACGGCAGCTGTCGTGTTGAAATGATGCAGTAAAATAAAAAAATAACCAAAAATGAATGTATGTTTTGGGACAGTGATGATATGCGGCACTACGGTTTCCCAAAAAAAACCAAAATATTATGTATATCATTAAAATGGCATGCCCATATCGTCAACCCACCCGACACTGGGGTTCGGTTCTGCACACAGCCTGTATAATCTCCAAAGAAAAAAGTACTGACCCAGCCACACACCCACCAAACCCAATGCCAGCCTCCCAGCCATGGGCTATACGCCGCTCCATCCAACACCTTTGGGCCAAGCTGAAGTGACCCAGAACTTTTATCCACTTTACATCAACACCTGAGCGCTCCCTCAATCAAATCCTCACAGCAATGCTCCACCTGCTACTGTTAAGACTTCCCAGAGACTTGTGACTGCAGCGAAAATGGGACAGACGTCCTATCAATGCCCTTCACTTCCAAAGCCACGCTGGACCAGCAGGTGTCCACAAACTTTAGGACAGCAACCCGAATAGAAATATGACCTCCCGTAGGGTCACAGTACCCAGGCTCACCGTCCTGTGGCTCTAGATTAACTACAGGCTTTGAATTCCCTCTGGCGTTTATCGCAGATCTACAGAACATCTGCATCTCCCGCTGTGGTCCAGTTTCATCGAAACTCACGCAGCACGCAGGTCGCAGATCTACACACGTGAAGCCCTTTACAGGCAGAAAACACGACTAGTTGGCCGATTAAAGGCTGTGTGTGTCGAGAAAAAACATAGCACACCACTCTCCGGGAGTGAGCTGGAGGGAGTGAAGTTGACATTGGTGAGATATGAGGGCTTGTATGGTGTGAAAATGCCAAATTCCAGGTCTGCTGCACACTGTTAACGTGATAATCGGATTCAGTTAGCCAGCAGCGACACTAACTAAGTCGTGACTAATCCGTGTTTAATGTTTCCAGGTGAAAATATACGCGGCTGATTTGGAATTGCTCCGTTCCACCTTAAATGGTGCAGCAGTTACATTCTGGCGCCTGAGGCGCCAGAATGTAACTGCTGCACCATTTAAGGTGGAACGGAGAAATTCCACTAGCGAATGAGACGCGGAGCAAAACACAGCCCCAAAATCAAGCAAACACACGCCAGAAACCCACCTTAACCTCTCCGGTGGACCGAAACGCGCTCTTTAATCGCCCTCCGAGCGAAAACGTCAGAGAAAATACGCAGCAGTTGGGGAATCTCCTCAGCTTTAGCTCGAATGCTAACGCGAGCTAAACGTTAGCCACCGCTACCGCCGCCGCCTCGACACACGGTTTAAAAGCACAAACGAAGCTCCAAACTCACCTGTTTGTCCGCGCTGGGCGAGCTCGACGTTACTAGCGCCGAACCCGACGGTGTCCAGTCCCCGGTGTCCCGGTTATTAGTCGGTAAAAGCAGCGTTAGTGCTGAGAGGAGCTGCTGATCGCATCACTCACCAGCTGTGGGACCCACACCCTCCTCACTCACTCACACACAGACCCGCGGAAGTGACGCGCGCCACTTCCGCTCGCCTTTATTTATTTATATATTTAATTAGATATTTATTAGCCCTGTTTATTAACTTTTACTTTACTGGATATATTGTTTAAAAAGTCGATTAAGGCAAAGTGTCTTACATTGTTTTTCAAATGATCATAAATAATAAAATAAAATAAATAATAATTATATATTGATGTGTTTATTTATTTATTAGCTTTAACTTTCCATGATATTTAATGGGTTTTTTTTGTTTTAAAGGATTATTTAATTAAAAAAATAAAAGAACACACACACACACACACACACACACACACACATATATATATATATATATATATATATATATATATATATATATATATATATATATATATATATATTTATATATATATATATACATATATATATATATTATATATATATATATATATATACATACAGCATATCACACTTATACAAATTAAATAATAAATAATGACAATACATGCATTTATGTATTTATTTATATATAACGATGAATTATATGCTTTTAATTATTATTTATTAATATGTTTATTTAATGTATTGTTTTATATTATATATACATTATGTTATAATTTGTATACAGCATACCTAATAATTAGTATTAATAATAATAATTGTTTTTCAAATGACCATAAATAATAAAATTAAACAAATAATATTTATATATTGATGTGTTTATTTATTTATTAGCTTTAACTTTCCACGATATTTAATGTTTTTTTAGTTTTAAAGGATTATTAAATTAAAAAATAAAATAACAAATATATGTATATATATACAGCATATCACACTAATACAAATTAAATAATAAATAATGACAATACGAGCATTTATGTATTTATTAATATATAACAATTAATTATTATTTATTAATATGTTTATTTAATGTATTGTTTTATATTATATATACATTATATTATAATTGGTATTCAGCATACCTCACTACCACACTAACAACATAAAATAATTAATAATACGAGCACTACTTATTTATTCATTCATGTATTTATTTATTAACATATCTTACCTCAATTGCATTCATTACTTTATATATATATATATATATATATATATATATATATATATATATATATATATATATACATATGTTGTTTATATATTTATATATTACATTGTGATTTAAAAATACAGTCTATAAGGCGATAATCTTACAGTAGACTGTAGCAACAAGATGTAAAATAAAAATGTAGTCAAATGAATTATAGTTCACGTGTGTGTTTTTATTATTGTTTTATGTAATTTATATAAACTAGACAAGAATGTCAAATGACGCTGAGGTCCTCACAACATTTGTGACAGCATTAAACCAGTAATAAATAAATAAATTAATTAATTAATTAATGTCCTGCAGTGTAAAGGTATCCGGATGTTTTTGCTTTTCTTGTTTGTAGTGATTTTCCTGCAAAGTAAACTACTGTAGTGAAATGCTGCTTCACGTTGAGCGGATGATGTGGGCTGCTCTGCCCTCTAGCGGTCAGTGATGAATCATAAAGTACCTTAATTTCCTGCAGGGGGCGCCAAACACACTGTGGATAAGTATGTGCTTCTACTTTATTTTACACCTGTCAGCCAGAACATCAAAACCAGCAGCTTCTATCTCCACTCACTGACCACTGTATCAGCTCCACTGACCATACAGGAGCTCCACTCACTGTCCACTGTATCAGCTCCACTGACCATACAGGACCTCCACTCACTGTCCACTGTATCAGCTCCACTGACCATACAGGACCTCCACTCACTGTCCACTGTATCAGCTCCACTGACCATACAGGACCTCCACTCACTGTCCACTGTATCAGCTCCACTGACCATACAGGACCTACACTCACTGTCCACTGTATCAGCTCCACTGACCATACAGGACCTCCACTTACAGACTGTAGTTCATCTGATTCTCTGTATACTTTATTACTCTGTTCTTTAATGATCAGGACCCCCACAGGACCACCACAGAGCAGGTAGTATCATTCTTAATAGTGACATGATGGTGGTGTGTTAGTGGGTGTTCTGCCGGTGTGAGTGGATCAGATCAAGCAGTACTGCTCGAGTGTTTAAACACTGTGTCCACTCATTGTCCACTCTATTAGACACTCCTACTACTTGTTGGTCCACCTTGTAGATGTAGAGTCAGAGACAGTAGCTCATCTATATATATATATATATATATATATATATATATATATATATATATATATATATATATATATATATATATATATATATATATATATAAACCCTACTGTTTTCACCCTACTGATGAAATTGCCCCTTAACGATATGCTTTTCAGCTGCTCTACCAATGTTTGGCCAGAAGGAGGCAGCATAGAGTAGAGCACCTGCTCAGTAACTGCAGAAAGCAGCCCTGTTTATGTGCCGTCCCGCCTTTAAGTCCCAATTAAGAAGTGAAATGGGTGGGGACATATCCACAGTCCCACCCAGCTGGTGAGGGTCTTTGCAACAGGACGTCCTTCAAAAGCCCCTCCACTGACGGTCACTCCCTGGCAGCAGTGCAGAGGACAGCAGCGCCTTCACCATGGGACTCACCAGCGACCCAAACTTCCAGAAACTGGAGCAATGGTACAAAGCCAACGCCGCCAGCCTCAACATGAGGCAGATGTTTGAGGCCGACCAGCAGCGGTTCAGCAAGTTCAGGTACACCTTACTCGGTTCTCAGAGATTTAGAGGAACTGGTCAAACGTCCGGCACTGTTCTGAGTGAGCGGGTTTGGTGTGAAGTGGTTGATTGCAGAGGTTGGTGGTGTTTACAGTGGCGGTGATGGGAACCAGTGGGTCACCATATCTACAGTCTAGACCAATTATAACCTACACTGGTTTACAGGAGAGAGCAAAAACTGTCTTTACTTTCCAAGCTATTTGGAGTATTTCTATTGGTCCAGTCATCATGAAATGTTCACACAACACAAATGACACCTGCTGCTTTCATTTGCTGCAGAAAAAACCTGAAAATTGAGAAAAATTGAGATCTTTTATAATAACTTTCTGTGAGGGAGCTTTTAGTGGAGGACCTCTGGTTCCATTCTCCACCACTGTGAACAGTCCTGACTGTTTCTCTGAATAACTATGTCTACATCTGAACCATTTAGTTCTGGAGAAATTTGGAAACATTGGTGGAGTTCCCCTTCCCAAAGGCTGCACAGTGATGAGAAGGGGTGTAACAACATGTGATGATTCCATTAATTGGCCGCCCTGGAATCAAAGGAAACTTAATATACATTATTTTATTTCAAGGTATGATGGAGCAGGAGGCACTGTGGTGTAGTGGTCAGTATGGTGGTGTAGTGGTCAGTATGGTGGTGTAGTGGTCAGTATGGTGGTGTAGTGGTTAGTATGGTGGTGTAGTGGTTAGTATGGTGGTGTAGTGGTTAGTATGGTGGTGTAGTGGTCAGTACGGTGGTGTAGTGGTTAGTATGGTGGTGTAGTGGTCAGTATGGTGGTGTAGTAGTTAGTATGGTGGTGTAGTGGTCAGTATGGTGGTGTAGTGGTTAGTATGGTGGTGTAGTGGTCAGTATGGTGGTGTAGTGGTTAGTATGGTGGTGTAGTGGTTAGTATGGTGGTGTAGTGGTCAGTATGGTGGTGTAGTGGTTAGTATGGTGGTGTAGTGGTCAGTACGGTGGTGTAGTAGTTAGTATGGTGGTGTAGTGGTCAGTATGGTGGTGTAGTGGTTAGTACGGTGGTGTAGTGGTCAGTATGGTGGTGTAGTGGTTAGTACGGTGGTGTAGTGGTCAGTATGGTGGTGTAGTGGTTAGTATGGTGGTGTAGTGGTTAGTACGGTGGTGTAGTGGTTAGTACGGTGGTGTAGTGGTTAGTATGGTGGTGTAGTGGTTAGTATGGTGGTGTAGTGGTTAGTATGGTGGTGTAGAGGTTAGTATGGTGGTGTAGTGGTCAGTATGGTGGTGTAGTGGTCAGTACGGTGGTGTAGTGGTCAGTATGGTGGTGTAGTGGTTAATATGGTGATGTAGTGGTTAGTATGGTGGTGTAGTGGTCAGTATGGTGGTGTAGTGGTCAGTATGGTGGTGTAGTGGTTAGTATGGTGGTGTAGTGGTTAGTATGGTGGTGTAGTGGTTAGTATGGTGGTGTAGTGGTTAGTATGGTGGTGTACTGGTTAGTATGGTGGTGTAGTGGTCAGTATGGTGGTGTAGTGGTTAGTATAGTGGTGTAGTGGTTAGTATGGTGGTGTAGTGGTTAGTATGGTGGTGTAGTGGTTAGTACGGTGGTGTAGTGGTTAGTACGGTGGTGTAGTGGTTAGTATGGTGGTGTAGTGGTTAGTGTAGTGGTTAGTATGGTGGTGTAGTGGTTAGTATGGTGGTGTAGTGGTTAGTATGGTGGTGTAGTGGTCAGTATGGTGGTGTAGTGGTCAGTATGGTGGTGTAGTGGTTAGTATGGTGGTGTAGTGGTCAGTATGGTGGTGTAGTGGTTAGTACGGTGGTGTAGTGGTTAGTACGGTGGTGTAGTGGTTAGTATGGTGGTGTAGTGGTTAGTATGGTGGTGTAGTGGTCAGTATGATGGTGTAGTGGTTAGTATGGTGGTGTAGTGGTCAGTATGGTGGTGTAGTGGTTAGTACGGTGGTGTAGTGGTTAGTACGGTGGTGTAGTGGTTAGTATGGTGGTGTAGTGGTTAGTATGGTGGTGTAGTGGTCAGTATGGTGGTGTAGTGGTCAGTATGGTGGTGTAGTGGTTAGTATGGTGGTGTAGTGGTTAGTACGGTGGTGTAGTGGTTAGTATGGTGGTGTAGTGGTCAGTATGGTGGTGTAGTGGTTAGTATGGTGGTGTAGTGGTTAGTATGGTGGTGTAGTGGTCAGTATGGTGGTGTAGTGGTCAGTATGGTGGTGTAGTGGTTAGTACGGTGGTGTAGTGGTTAGTACGGTGGTGTAGTGGTTAGTATGGTGGTGTAGTGGTCAGTATGGTGGTGTAGTGGTCAGTATGGTGGTGTAGTGGTCAGTATGGTGGTGTAGTGGTCAGTATGGTGGTGTAGTGGTTAGTATGGTGGTGTAGTGGTCAGTATGGTGGTGTAGTGGTTAGTATGGTGGTGTAGTGGTTAGTACGGTGGTGTAGTGGTTAGTATGGTGGTGTAGTGGTTAGTATGGTGGTGAAGTGGCCAGTATGGTGGTGTAGTGGTCAGTATGGTGGTGCAGTGGTTAGTAAGGTGGTGTAGTGGTCAGTATGGTGGTGTAGTGGTTAGTACGGTGGTGTAGTGGTTAGTATGGTGGTGTAGTGGTTAGTATGGTGGTGTAGTGGTCAGTATGGTGGTGTAGTGGTCAGTATGGTGGTGTAGTGGTTAGTAAGGTGGTGTAGTGGTTAGTACGGTGGTGTGGTGGTTAGTATGGTGGTGTAGTGGTTAGTACGGTGGTGTAGTGGTTAGTACGGTGGTGTAGTGGTTAGTATGGTGGTGTAGTGGTTAGTACGGTGGTGTAGTGGTCAGTATGGTGGTGTAGTGGTTAGTATGGTGGTGTAGTGGTTAGTATGGTGGTGTAGTGGTTAGTACGGTGGTGTAGTGGTTAGTACGGTGGTGTAGTGGTTAGTACGGTGGTGTAGTGGTTAGTATGGTGGTGTAGTGGTTAGTATGGTGGTGTAGTGGTCACTATGGTGGTGTAGTGGTTAGTATGGTGGTGTAGTGGTTAGTATGGTGGTGTAGTGGTTAATATGGTGGTGTAGTGGTCAGTATGGTGGTGTAGTGGTTAGTATGGTGGTGTAGTGGTCAGTATGGTGGTGTAGTGGTTAGTATGGTGGTGTAGTGGTCAGTATGGTGGTGTAGTGGTCAGTATGGTGGTGTAGTGGTCAGTATGGTGGTGTAGTGGTCAGTATGGTGGTGTAGTGGTTAGTATGGTGGTGTAGTGGTTAGTATAGTGGTGTAGTGGTTAGTATGGTGGTGTAGTGGTCAGTATGGTGGTGTAGTGGTCAGTATGGTGGTGTAGTGGTTAGTATGGTGGTGTAGTGGTCAGTATGGTGGTGTAGTGGTTAGTATGGTGGTGTAGTGGTTAGTACGGTGGTGTAGTGGTTAGTATGGTGGTGTAGTGGTCAGTATGGTGGTGTAGTGGTTAGTACGGTGGTGTAGTGGTCAGTACGGTGGTGTAGTGTTAGTATGGTGGTGTAGTGGTCAGTATGGTGGTGTAGTGGTTAGTAAGGTGGTGTAGTGGTTAGTATGGTGGTGTAGTGGTTAGTACGGTGGTGTAGTGGTTAGTACGGTGGTGTAGTGGTTAGTATGGTGGTGTAGTGGTTAGTATGGTGGTGTAGTGGTCAGTATGGTGGTGTAGTGGTTAGTATGGTGGTGTAGTGGTTAGTAAGGTGGTGTAGTGGTTAGTATGGTGGTGTAGTGGTTAGTATGGTGGTGTAGTGGTTAGTATGGTGGTGTAGTGGTTAGTACGGTGGTGTAGTGGTTAGTACGGTGGTGTAGTGGTTAGTATGGTGGTGTAGTGGTTAGTATGGTGGTGTAGTGGTCAGTATGGTGGTGTAGTGGTTAGTACGGTGGTGTAGTGGTCAGTATGGTGGTGTAGTGGTTAGTATGGTGGTGTAGTGGTTAGTATGGTGGTGTAGTGGTCAGTATGGTGGTGTAGTGGTCAGTATGGTGGTGTAGTGGTTAGTACGGTGGTGTAGTGGTCAGTATGGTGGTGTAGTTGTTAGTATGGTGGTGTAGTGGTTAGTATGGTGGTGTAGTGGTTAGTATGGTGGTGTAGTGGTCAGTATGGTGGTGTAGTGGTTAGTATGGTGGTGTAGTGGTTAGTATGGTGGTGTAGTGGTTAGTATGGTGGTGTAGTGGTCAGTATGGTGGTGTAGTGGTTAGTATGGTGGTGTAGTGGTCAGTATGGTGGTGTAGTGGTTAGTATGGTGGTGTAGTGGTTAGTATGGTGGTGTAGTGGTTAGTATGGTGGTGTAGTGGTTAGTACGGTGGTGTAGTGGTTAGTATGGTGGTGTAGTGGTCAGTATAGTGGTGTAGTGGTTAGTATGGTGGTGTAGTGGTCAGTATGGTGGTGTAGTGGTTAGTATGGTGGTGTAGTGGTCAGTATGGTGGTGTAGTGGTTAGTACGGTGGTGTAGTGGTTAGTATGGTGGTGTAGTGGTTAGTATGGTGGTGTAGTGGTCAGTATGGTGGTGTAGTGGTCAGCACTGTCTCCTCACAGTAAGATGATCTGGGTGGGATTCCCGGTCTGGGTGGTTCTGTGTGAGTGTGTATGGTCTCTCTGTGTTTGAGTGGGTTCCTCCAGGTACTCTGGTTTCCTCCCACAGTCCAAACACATGTATGTTAGGATCCTCACTCTAAACTGCCTGTAGGTGTGAGTGTGTGTTATCCATGTGATGGACTGGCGACCTGTTCATGGTGTACCTCGCCTTCGCCCCATGATGCTGGATGATGGATGGATGGTATTATGGAGCATTTCTATCAGCTGTGTGCTGAATGTAACACATTGTGAGGCCTAGTAAGTCTGTATGGCCTGTGCTCATGTTATTGCATGGTTACTTACTGCTTTATTAGTTTTATCCATTATATTTAACAAATTAATTGAAATTGTGCACTAAAATTAGCCAATAATGTCATTGTTAAGTGTTAGAAGATGTGATATTTTCTGATTTTCACTTAGAAAATCTTTATAATGTGTCTTTGGATGCTTTTTAGGCAGAGCTTAATGATGCAAATACAAATAAGGTTGCAGGTGTGTTTTCTGATTGTGCTGAAGCCTTAATAACAGTGTTCGTAACAATGTTATAGCAATATACGCTGTAATGACAGTGTAACGAACACATGTAATACAGTGAGCTCTCCTACTGTACTTGGTGAGGCCAGCGCGCAGTTGCATGTGCTATTTATTGACATGCAGCAGCCGCATGTTATGCAACTCAGTGGGCTGAAAGGTTTCTGTGTAAAGGCTCACGTGTGTGTAAGTGAGGGTCGTGGCCAACACTGGCAGCTACTTGTACCTGTCAGGGTTTCAGGTAAACACAGGGAGGATATTTTAATGCCTTAAATCTCCATATTAGAAATACTACTGAGACTTCTTATTTGCCAGCTTCTTGTTTAAATATCCCTGTTCCACCTTAAATGGTGCTGCAATTACATTCTGGTGCTGGAATTTAGCTTCCTATTAAATACCTTCTTGTTTAAATATCCCTGTTCCACCTTAAATGGTGTTGCAATTACATTCTGGTGCTGGAATTTAGCTTCCTATTAAATACCTTCTTGTTTAAATATCTCTGTTCCACCTTAAATGGTGCTGCAATTACATTCTGGTGCTGGAATTTAGCTTCCTATTAAATACCTTCTTGTTTAAATATCTCTGTTCCACCTTAAATGGTGCTGCAATTACATTCTGGTGCTGGAATTTAGCTTCCTATTAAATACCTTCTTGTTTAAATATCTCTGTTCCACCTTAAATGGTGCTGCAATTACATTCTGGTGCTGGAATTTAGCTTCCTATTAAATACCTTCTTGTTTAAATATCTCTGTTCCACCTTAAATGGTGCTGAAATTACATTCTGGTGCTGGAATTTAGCTTCCTATTAAATACCTTCTTGTTTAAATATCTCTGTTCCACCTTAAATGGTGCTGCAATTACATTCTGGTGCTGGAATTTCGCTTCCTATTAAATACCTTCTTGTTTAAATATCCCTGTTCCACCTTAAATGGTGTTGCAATTACATTCTGGTGCTGGAATTTAGCTTCCTATTAAATACCTTCTTGTTTAAATATCTCTGTTCCACCTTAAATGGTGCTGCAATTACATTCTGGTGCTGGAATTTAGCTTCCTATTAAATACCTTCTTGTTTAAATATCTCTGTTCCACCTTAAATGGTGCTGAAATTACATTCTGGTGCTGGAATTTAGCTTCCTATTAAATACCTTCTTGTTTAAATATCCCTGTTCCACCTTAAATGGTGCTGCAATTACATTCTGGTGCTGGAATTTAGCTTCCTATTAAATACCTTCTTGTTTAAATATCTCTGTTCCACCTTAAATGGTGCTGCAATTACATTCTGGTGCTGGAATTTAGCTTCCTATTAAATACCTTCTTGTTTAAATATCTCTGTTCCACCTTAAATGGTGCTGCAATTACATTCTGGTGCTGGAATTTAGCTTCCTATTAAATACCTTCTTGTTTAAATATCTCTGTTCCACCTTAAATGGTGCTGAAATTACATTCTGGTGCTGGAATTTAGCTTCCTATTAAATACCTTCTTGTTTAAATATCCCTGTTCCACCTTAAATGGTGCTGCAATTACATTCTGGTGCTGGAATTTAGCTTCCTATTAAATACCTTCTTGTTTAAATATCTCTGTTCCACCTTAAATGGTGCTGCAATTACATTCTGGTGCTGGAATTTAGCTTCCTATTAAATACCTTCTTGTTTAAATATCTCTGTTCCACCTTAAATGGTGCTGCAATTACATTCTGGTGCTGGAATTTAGCTTCCTATTAAATACCTTCTTGTTTAAATATCTCTGTTCCACCTTAAATGGTGCTGCAATTACATTCTGGTGCTGGAATTTAGCTTCCTATTAAATACCTTCTTGTTTAAATATCTCTGTTCCACCTTAAATGGTGCTGCAATTACATTCTGGTGCTGGAATTTAGCTTCCTATTAAATACCTTCTTGTTTTAATATCTCTGTTCCACCTTAAATGGTGCTGCAATTACATTCTGGTGCTGGAATTTAGCTTCCTATTAAATACCTTCTTGTTTAAATATCTCTGTTCCACCTTAAATGGTGCTGCAATTACATTCTGGTGCTGGAATTTAGCTTCCTATTAAATACCTTCTTGTTTTAATATCTCTGTTCCACCTTAAATGGTGCTGCAATTACATTCTGGTGCTGGAATTTAGCTTCCTATTAAATACCTTCTTGTTTAAATATCCCTGTTCCACCTTAAATGGTGCTGCAATTACATTCTGGTGCTGGAATTTAGCTTCCTATTAAATACCTTCTTGTTTAAATATCCCTGTTCCACCTTAAATGGTGCTGCAATTACATTCTGGTGCTGGAATTTAGCTTCCTATTAAATACCTTCTTGTTTAAATATCTCTGTTCCACCTTAAATGGTGCTGCAATTACATTCTGGTGCTGACATTCAGCTTCCTATTAAATACCTTCTTGTTTTAATATCTCTGTTCCACCTTAAATGGTGCTGCAATTACATTCTGGTGCTGGAATTTAGCTTCCTATTAAATACCTTCTTGTTTAAATATCTCTGTTCCACCTTAAATGGTGCTGCAATTACATTCTGGTGCTGGAATTTAGCTTCCTATTAAATACCTTCTTGTTTAAATATCCCTGTTCCACCTTAAATGGTGCTGCAATTACATTCTGGTGCTGGAATTTAGCTTCCTATTAAATACCTTCTTGTTTAAATATCTCTGTTCCACCTTAAATGGTGCTGCAATTATAGTCGTGTGCTGGCATTTAGCCTCTTATTTGCCAGCATCTTGTTTGAATTTCTTAATTCCACCTTAAATAGTGTAGTAATTGGAGTCTGGTGCTGACATTTAGCTTCTTATTTGAAACCCTCTTACTTGAATTTCTCAGTTCCACCTTAAATGGTGCTGCAGTTACATCCTTGTGCTGGCATTTAGCTTTCTATTAAAAACCTTCTTGCTTAAATTTCTCTGTTCCACCTTAAATTGTGCAGCAAATACATTCTGGTGCTGACCTTCAGCTCCTTGTTCACTTGCTTCTTGTTTGAACTTCTCTGCTCCACCTTAAATAGTGCAGCAGTAACACTCTGGTGCTGGCATTCAGCCTCTTATTTGCCAATGTCTAGTTTGAATTTCTCAATTCCACCTTAAATGGTGCAGTAATTGGATTCTGGTGCTGAAATTTAGCTTCTTATTTGAAACCGTCTTACTTGAATTTCTCAGTTCCACCTTAAATGTTGTAGTAATTGCACTCTGGTGCTGGCAGTCAGCCTCATATTTGCCAGCATCTTGATATAATTTCTCAGTTCCACCTTAAATGGTGCAGCAATTGGATTCTGGGGCTTATGTTCTGACAGCAGCAGTGATGCGACACAGTGATGCGACACAGTGATGCGTACACCTGACCACTCTGCTCTTTCTCACCTGTACAAACAGCCTGACGCTGAAAACAGACGAGGGGGACGTTCTTCTGGACTTCTCCAAGAACCTCATCACTGAGGAGGTGGTGAAGATGCTGATGGAGCTGGTAATGACCTGCTAGAGCTCCAGTGTTAACGTAGTTTCAGCAGGACGAACGGTATAACGTCAGAAGTGGGGACCCAGTGTCCAGTACAGCTTCATAGAAGTAATACATTAACAGTGATTAACTAATGTGTAGTAAACATCTAACTACTGCATTAATTAACATTCTATTCATATGAAGTGTTGGCATGACTACCACATAGCAGTGCACTTGTTACCATGAACAACATCTGAGCTACAACATTAATAACAGCTCAGTAATGTTAATTAAACATTTAACAACTGTACTAATTAACATTGTTTTCATAACACACACACTAGGGGGCAGTGAAACACCCACATACACACACATACTAGTGAACACACACACTAGGGGGGCAGTGAAACACACACATACTAGTGAACACACACACTAGGGGCCAATGAAACACCCACATACACACACATACTAGTGAACACACACACTAGGGGGGCAGTGAAACACCCACATACACACATATACTAGTGAACACACACACTAGGGGGCATTGAAACGCCCATATACACACACATACTAGTGAACACACACACTAGGGGGCAGTGAAACACCCATATACACACACATACTAGTGAACACACACACTAAGGGGGCAGTGAAACACCCACATACACACACATACTAGTGAACACACACACTAAGGGGGCAGTGAAACACCCACATACACACACATACTAGTGAAAGCACACTATAGGGGGGCAGTGAAACACACACATTCATACACACATACTAGTGAACACACACACTAAGGGGGCAGTGAAACACCCACATACACACACATACTAGTGAACACACACACTAAGGGGGCAGTGAAACACCCACATACACACACATACTAGTGAACACACACACTAAGGGGGCAGTGAAACACCCACATACACACACATATTGGTGAACACACACATACTAGGGGGCGGTGAAACACTCATATACACACACATACTAGTGAACACACACACTAGGGGGCAGTGAAACACCCACATACACACACATATTGGTGAACACACACATACTAGGGGGCGGTGAAACACTCATATACACACACACTAGTAAACACACACACACTAGGGTACAGTGAAACCCACATACACACACACACTAGTGAACGGTCGATTCAGAGGATCAAACCATTGACCTTCTGGTCACAAGATTAGTTCACTAACGTGCAGTTCACGACTGCCTCATTATTAATGTAGTGCCTGAGTTGGTGTTCACAATAACACATACATTACTTCATGGAAATGATGTGAACACTGCATATGAAAACAGTGGTAATCGCTGCAGTTGTTACATGTTTACTTAATTACCACTATTAATACTCTCTCCATGTTAATTAATCAATAAGCAATATAAAGAGTTACAGCTTCATGCTTCATGTTTCACTGCTCCAACACGTTAGTGTGTGCTAGACAGCAGCTCTCCAGTCCTGCAGGAGAATGATGTTGTGTTGTTGTTTGCAGGCCAAGTCCAGGGGCGTGGAGGCCGCTCGAGACAGGATGTTCTCCGGAGAGAAGATCAACTTTACTGAGGTTTAAATGAAGACAGTTCAGTCTGCACACCTAGTTCCAGCCTGGAGGCACCACACTGAGCGGTTTAGACACAATCATACACAGACAATCCACCTCTGGAGACAACCTGTTATCATTTCAGTGCTGGATTGCAGTGAAACAAGGGAATATTCACCTCTACACCCCACCCCCAACTTCCTCTAGTCAAGCAAACCACACTTAATGTTAATAATAACAATAATAATAATAATAATAATAATAATAATAATAATAATTAGTAGAAAAGTGCGTCTCCTGTGTAGCGTGCAGTGTTTGACGTTCCTAACACCTGCCTGACGGCTGTGCTGAGGTGCTGTGGTGAATTTGCAGGGTCGAGCTGTGCTCCACGTTGCTCTGAGAAACCGATCCAACACGCCCATCAAGGTGGACGGCAAGGACGTCATGCCGGAGGTCAATAAGGTCCTGGAGAAGATGAAGGGCTTTTGTCACGTGAGTGTATATAACTATACTGAGCTCAGTGGACCGTATACACCAACACTCTGAATCACATCAACCCATACATCACACACACATACTGAACTACAGGGTTCTTTCCTTTCCTCCTCTTTCCTTTCCTTCTTTTTCCCTTTCTTTTCCTTCCTTTCCTCCTCTTTCCTCTTCTCCTCTTTCCTTTCATTCTCTTTCCTCTTCTCCTCTTTCCTTTCCTTCTCTTTCCTTTCCTTTCCTTCTCTTTCCTTTCCTTTCCTTCTCTTTCCTTTTCCTTCCTTTCCTCCTCTTTCCTCTTCTCCTCTTTCCTTTCATTCTCTTTCCTCTTCTCCTCTTTCCTTTCCTTCTCTTTCCTTTCCTTTCCTTCTCTTTCCTTTCCTTTCCTTCTCTTTCCTTTTCCTTCCTTTCCTCCTCTTTCCTTTCCTTCTCTTTCCTTTTCTTTTCCTTCCTTTCCTTCTCTTTCCTTTCCTTCTTTTTCCCTTTCTTTTCCTTCCTTTCCTTCTCTTTCCTTTCCTTCTCCTTCCTTTCCACCTCTTTCCTTTCCTTCTCTTTCCTTACCTTCTCCTTCCTTTCCACCTCTTTCCTTTCCTTTTCCTTCCTTTCCTCCGCTTTCCTTTCCTTCTCTTTCCTTCCCTTCTCCTTCCTTTCCACCTCTTTCCTTTCCTTCTTTTTCCCTTTCTTTTCCTTCCTTTCCTCCTCTTTCCTTTCCTTCTCTTTCCTTTTCTTTTCCTTCCTTTCCTTCTCTTTCCTTTCCTTCTTTTTCCCTTTCTTTTCCTTCCTTTCCTTCTCTTTCCTTTCCTTCTCCTTCCTTTCCACCTCTTTCCTTTCCTTCTCTTTCCTTACCTTCTCCTTCCTTTCCACCTCTTTCCTTTCCTTTTCCTTCCTTTCCTCCGCTTTCCTTTCCTTCTCTTTCCTTCCCTTCTCCTTCCTTTCCACCTCTTTCCTTTCCTTCTTTTTCCCTTTCTTTTCCTTCCTTTCCTCCTCTTTCCTCTTCTCCTCTTTCCTTTCCTTCTCTTTCCTTTCCTTTCCTTCTCTTTCCTTTCTTTTCCTTCTCTTTCCTTTTCCTTCCTTTCCTCCTCTTTCCTTTCCTTCTCTTTCCTTTCCTTCTCCTTCCTTTCCACCTCTTTCCTTTCCTTCTCTTTCCTTACCTTCTCCTTCCTTTCCACCTCTTTCCTTTCCTTTTCCTTCCTTTCCTCCGCTTTCCTTTCCTTCTCTTTCCTTCCCTTCTCCTTCCTTTCCACCTCTTTCCTTTCCTTCTTTTTCCCTTTCTTTTCCTTCCTTTCCTCCTCTTTCCTCTTCTCCTCTTTCCTTTCCTTCTCTTTCCTTTCCTTTCCTTCTCTTTCCTTTCCTTTCCTTCTCTTTCCTTTTCCTTCCTTTCCTCCTCTTTCCTTTCCTTCTCTTTCCTTTTCTTTTCCTTCCTTTCCTTCTCTTTCCTTTCCTTCTTTTTCCCTTTCTTTTCCTTCCTTTCCTTCTCTTTCCTTTCCTTCTCCTTCCTTTCCACCTCTTTCCTTTCCTTCTCTTTCCTTACCTTCTCCTTCCTTTCCACCTCTTTCCTTTCCTTTTCCTTCCTTTCCTCCGCTTTCCTTTCCTTCTCTTTCCTTCCCTTCTCCTTCCTTTCCTCCTCTTTCCTTTCCTTCTTTTTCCCTTTCTTTTCCTTCCTTTCCTCCTCTTTCCTCTTCTCCTCTTTCCTTTCCTTCTCTTTCCTTTCCTTTCCTTCTCTTTCCTTTCCTTTCCTTCTCTTTCCTTTTCCTTCCTTTCCTCCTCTTTCCTTTCCTTCTCTTTCCTTTTCTTTTCCTTCCTTTCCTTCTCTTTCCTTTCCTTCTTTTTCCCTTTCTTTTCCTTCCTTTCCTTCTCTTTCCTTTCCTTCTCCTTCCTTTCCACCTCTTTCCTTTCCTTCTCTTTCCTTACCTTCTCCTTCCTTTCCACCTCTTTCCTTTCCTTTTCCTTCCTTTCCTCCTCTTTCCTTTCCTTCTCTTTCCTTCCCTTCTCCTTCCTTTCCACCTCTTTCCTTTCCTTCTATTTCCTTTCCTTTTCCTTCCTTTCCTCCTCTTTCCTTTCCTTCTCTTCTCTTTCCTTTCCTTTCCTTTCCGTCTCTTTCCCTTCCTTTCCTTTCCTTCCCTCCTCTTTCCTTTCCTTTCCATGTCTTTCCTTTCCTTCCCCTCTCTTTCCTTCCATTTTCTTCCCTTTTCTTCTCTTTCCTTTCCATTACTTTCCTTTCCTTCTCTTTCTTTTCCTTTCCTTCCCTTCTCTTTCCTTTACTTTTTTTCTTTTTTCCTTTCCTTTCCTCCTCTTTTCTCCCCTTATCTTATCTTCTCTTTTATTTCCTTTCTTTTCCTTTCCTCCTCTTTCTTTTCCTTTCCTTTCCTTTCCTCCCCTTCCCTTTACTTTCCTCCTCTTTCTTTTGCTTTCCATTGCTTTCCTTTCCTTTCTTTTCCTTTCCTCCTTTTTCCTGCCCTTACTTTTCCTCCCTTTCCTTTCCTTTCCTTTCCTTTCCTTCCTTTCATTTTCATTCCTCCCTTTTCTTTGGTTTCCTTTCCTTTCCTTGCCTCTCATTTTCTTTCTGTTCCTTTCATTTCATTTCCCCTTCTTCCTTTTCTTTCCCTTCAATACTTTCCTTTCCTTTCTTCTCATTTGCTTTCTTGTCCTTTCCTCCCCTTTCCTTTCCTTTCCTTCCTTTTCTTTCCTTACCTCTCCTCTTCTTTCCAGTGTAGTATAACTATTCAGATTCAGTCTACTAGTTCTAACTATATTAACTGACTGATTAACTGTAGTGTGAACAGTAAGTCTGTTTATGTGTTCAGTGCTTCTTTCCTGTTACAGAAAGTGCGCAGTGGTGAGTGGAAAGGCTACACAGGGAAATCCATCACTGACGTAGTGAACGTGGGCATCGGGGGCTCTGACCTGGTCAGTGACAAATATTCACTTTATCGTCCAGATATATTTACAGTTTCCTCTCCTTCCTCACCAACAGACACGTACTAGTTCTGCAATGTTAGCATGTGTTTAGCATTCAGCTGCTCTGTGTTGGTCAGGGTCCTCTGATGGTGACCGAGGCGCTGAAGCCGTACTCTAAGGGGGGTCCGCGGGTCTGGTTTGTCTCCAACATCGATGGAACTCACATTGCCAAAACACTGGCGGAGCTGAATGCTGAGACTACACTGTTCATCATCGCCTCTAAGGTACCTACACTGTGTTTCTATTAAGTGTTGAAAATTGGGTCATACTGAAGAGCTCAGTAACTGCTGGTATGGATGCTACCTTTCCAAGTCAGTTTGGTGGAGGGGGAATAATGAGCTGGGTCAGTTTTTCACTGTTGGCTTGGGCTCCTTTATAACAGTGTAAACCCATTAGTCTCTCCATGACATATTCCAGAACCAATACCCCTCCTAGTACAGCCAAAACATCTCCCAGTACAAACAAAACTGCTTCCAGTACAGCCACAACTCCTCCCATTACAACCAATACTCTTCCTAGTTTAACCATACCCCTCCCAATACCCCCTCCAGTGCAACCAATACCCCTCCCTGTACAGACAGAGCTCCTCCCAGTATAACCTAAGCTGCTTCCAGTACAGCCACAACTCCTCCCATTACAACCACTACGCTTCCTAGTATAACCATACCCCTCCCAGTACACCCCAAATTCCTCCCAGTACAGCCAAAACATCTCCCAGTACAAACATACCCCTCTCAGTACAACCCGTACCCCTACTAGTACAGCCATACCCCAACCAGTACAACAAAACCTCTATAAGTACAGCCAATACTTCTCCCAGTATTGGCAAAACATTTCCCAGTACAACCAATACCCCTCCCAATACAACCAATACCTCTCCCAGTAAAACTGATACTTCTCCCTGTGCAACCAATACATCTCACAGTACAGCCCACACTCCTTCTAACAATTCCTCCTAACCCCCTCTTAGTACATCCAAAACCCCTCCCAGTACAACTGAAAACCCCTCCCAGTACAACCAAAACCCCTCCCAGTACAACAAAACACCTCCTATTACAACCAAACCCCCTCTAGCACAACCCAAACCCCTTACAGTACAACCAAACCCCCTCTAGCACAACCAAAACCCCTCCCAGTACAACTAAAACCCCTCCCAGTACAACCAAACCCCCTCTAGCACAACCAAAACCCCTCCCAGTACAACTAAAACCCCTCCCAGTACAACCAAACCCCCTCTAGCACAACCAAAACATCTTCCAGTACAACCAAAATTGTGCCCATTGGAACCTAAGTCAATCCCAGTACAACCAAAACTCCTCCCAGTGCAACCAAATCACCTCCCAGTACAACCAGAACACCTCCCAGTACAACCAGAACACCTCCTAGTACACACCAAACTCTTCCCCTCATCCGTATGGCTCAATGGTCAGGAACTACTGCGATTCCAGTGTCTAGTGGGAAGAGGAGAGTATGCTGAGTGAGGACGACCTCTGTATTAATGCCCTTGGTTCTGTAATGAGATCTTCCACAGACATGTATGTTTGGGTGTCCACAAACTTTTGGCCATGCACTTGAACATGTGGAACTTTCCACTCAGCCTCAGACAAAAGAATTCTCTCGGCATACCAGAGTCAGGGTATCGTCTGGCGCTTTCGGGCAGGAGATAAGGAAGCACAAAGTGAATTCCTTTTAAAGAGTTTTCTTGATTTAAGTACTCTATGTGTATATGTCCATATACATTTCATGAATAAATAAATTGTCCAGACAGTTAAATGTGATGTAGTGCTGTTATTAAATAGCTTACAGAGAATACACTGAATACTACAGCTTCAGTTTTCCTACGATGAATCACTGATGATGTAATGAATGAAACCACAGGAGAAGAGAATTCCTTACAACCAGCGACTTGGAAAACCTCTGACAAAGATCTTGCAAATTTGTATCCCACTTAGGCGCAGTTTAGGCGGTCCTGCTGAGATGCTCACCCGTGGTAGAGCTCTGAAGAGCCAGTACTGCCAAAACTCCTCCCAGTACAGCCAGTAGCCATCTCAGTACAACCAGTGCCTCTACAATTACAATCATACTCTCCGAGTACAGGCAAAACATCTCCCACTACAACCAATACACTTCCCAGTACAGCCAAAACATCTCCCAGTACAGCCAGTAGCCATCTCAGTACAACCAGTGCCTCTACAAGTACAATCATACTCTCCGAGTACAGCCAAAACATCTCCCACTACAACCAATACACTTCCCAGTACAGCCAAAACATCTCCCACTACAACCAATACACTTCCCAGTACAGCCAAAACATCTCCCACTACAACCAATACACTTCCCAGTACAGCCAAAACATCTCCCACTACAACCAATACACTTCCCAGTACAGCCAAAACATCTCCCAGTACAGCCAGTAGCCATCTCAGTACAACCAGTGCCTCTACAAGTACAATCATACTCTCCGAGTACAGGCAAAACATCTCCCACTACAACCAATACCCCTCCCAGTACAGCCAAAACATCTCCCACTACAACCAATACCCTTCCCAGTACAGCCAAAACTCCTCCCAGTACAGCCAGTAGCCATCTCAGTACAACCAGTGCCTCTACAAGTACAATCATACTCTCTGAGTACAGCCAAAACATCTCCCACTACAACCAATACCCCTCCCAGTACAGCCAAAACATCTCCCACTACAACCAATACCCTTCCCAGTACAGCCAAAACATCTCCCACTACAACCAATATCCTTCCCAATACAGCCAAAACTCCTCCCAGTACAGCCAGTAGCCATCTCAGTACAACCAGTGCCTCTACAAGTACAGTCATACTCTCCGAGTACAGGCAAAACATCTCCCACTACAACCAATACCCTTCCCAGTACAGCCAAAACATCTCCCACTACAACCAATACCCTTCCCAGTACAGCCAAAACATCTCCCACTACAACCAATATCCTTCCCAATACAGCCAAAACATCTCCCACTACAACCAATATCCTTCCCAATACAGCCAAAACATCTCCCACTACAACCAATATCCTTCCCAATACAGCCAAAACATCTCCCACTACAACCAATACCCTTCCCAGTACAGCCAAAACATCTCCCACTACAACCAATATCCTTCCCAATACAGCCAAAACTTCCTCAGACTTGAACCCAACTGAGCATCTGTGGGACCTCCTGGTTGGTGGTGTTGGCTCTATGGATGCTCCTCCACGCTCCCTCCAGCAGCTGTGGGATGCACTGCAGTCAGCATGGTAACTCCAGATACCTGTGACCTCCTACCAGAACCTTATTGAGTCTCCCAGTCCGTCTAGCTGCTGTCCTTGCTGCACACGGCGGTTACTCTGGGTATTAGCGGTCATAATAATGTGAATCGGCTGTGTACATTAGTTGCTTTGTGTTATTATGTGTTTCTTCTGTATCTCAGACTTTCACCACCCAAGAGACCATCACCAACGCAGAGTCTGCGAAGGAGTGGTTCCTGGAGTCTGCCAAAGACGTGAGTCCTGGACACAGTCTGCTCGGCTGGTTTTACTCTACACACTCATAAATACTCTTGATGCCACTGATTGAGGGTTCAATGGGTTCAGTCCACTCTGAATAAGTGACTCATATATATATATATATATATATATATATATATACACAACACTGTCTGTTAGTGTGAGTCACTGTTGTATACAATGTTTTCCTTTCTTCACAGAAAGCTGCTGTTGCCAAGCACTTCGTAGCTCTGTCCACTAACGCTGTAAGTGTACTCTCTACTGATGCTTTGAGTGGTGTATGTTATCTGGAACTCACAGGACTGACACACTAGTCACGTAGTACTGACTCAACAATTCACAGCAGTTCCAGATTAATTTACAGTATTAACTGAGTAATTCATAGCAGTTACTTCTGAGTATTATTACTAGAAGTTACGGAAAAATTCATAGTACATACTAAATAATTTGTAGTAGTTACTGTATAGTTCATAGTAGATACTGAATAAATCATAGTTACTGAATAATCATAGTATATCCTGAATAATTAATAGTGGACAATGCAGAATTTATAACAGCTACTGAATCATTTACTGTAGATACTAAATAATTTATAGTAAATACTACATCATTAATATGAGATACTGTAGTATATCATGAATAATTAGAAGTATTTACTAAAAATCTTAGTAGATACTGAACACATTATAGTATATAATGAATAATTAGCAGTATATACTAAATAATTCATAGTAGATACTGAATAATTCATAGTTGATATTAAATAATTTATAGTAGATACTGAATCATTTATAGAGGATACTGAACAATTCATAGTTGATACTAAATAATTTATAGTAGATACTGAATACTTTATGGTATATACTGAATGACTAACAGTATATACTAAATAATTCATAGTATGTACTGAATACTTTATAGTATATACTAAATTATTAACAATAGTAGATAATAAATAATTCATAGCAGATACTGAATAACTTATGGTATATACTGAATAACTAACAGTATATACTAAATAATTCATAGTATATACTGAATACTTTATAGTATATACTAAATTATTAACAATAGTAGATAATAAATAATTCATAGCAGATACTGAATAATTTATGGTATATACTGAATAATTAACAATAGATAGTAGATAGCAGATACTGAATACTTTATAGTATATACTGAATAATTAACAATAGATAGTAGATAGTAGATACTAACTAATTCATAGCATGTACTGAATACTTTATAGTATATACTGAATAATTAACAATAGATAGTAGATAGAAGATTATAAATAATTCATAGTAGATACTGAATACTTTATATTATATATTGAATAATTAACCATATATAGTAGATACTGAATAATTCCTAGTTGATATTAAGTATTTAATAGTATATACTTAATACTTTATAGGATATACTGAATAATTAACAGAAGATACTAAATAATTCATAGTAAATACTGCAGAATTTATAGCAGCTACTTAATAATTTTAAGTATTTACTGAATAATATACAAAAGATACTGAAGACTTCAGAGTTACTTACACAGTAGTTACTGGATAATAAGTTTGAAGCTAATAAGTTTTAATGAATTATAAATATTAAGCTGACTGTTAAAGAGTTAATATCTCGTGTGTCTGCTTTTGTCCTCCAGCCCAAAGTGAAGGACTTCGGCATCGACACGGAGAACATGTTCGGGTTCTGGGACGTGAGTGTGTGTCAGTGATGCGGGCGTGCGGGCGTGTGGAGTGTCTGATCTCTGGTCAGGTTATTAATAGGCTGGTCTTTTGACCTGTGAAGTAGGTGGCTGGATGAAAACACCAGCAGCTGCAGGGTAACCGGAATCTCCTGCCACAGCGCTGCCCGACGCACGGCCGGTATAAATACAGCACGACCTTTATCCTGCTCAGAGGTCACCTGAACGCCAAAGGTCAGCAGGCCGGGTTTAGTCACATTGTTGATATTTAAAGGGCGAGACGTGGACCGTATGCCCTTTATGACGGAGGTCAGTGTGTGGTGTGCATGACCTCCGTCACACGGACCAGACGCTCTCCAGACACTTTACAGCGCAGCTCCACTGACCATACAGGAGCTCCACTCACTGTCCACTGTATCAGCTCCACTGACCATACAGGACCTCCACTCACTGTCCACTGTATCAGCTCCACTGACCATACAGGACCTACACTCACTGTCCACTGTATCAGCTCCACTGACCATACAGGACCTACACTCACTGTCCACTGTATCAGCTCCACTGACCATACAGGACCTCCACTCACTGTCCACTGTATCAGCCCCACTGACCATACAGGACCTCCACTCACTGTCTACTGTATCAGCTCCACTGACCATACAGGACCTCCACTCACTGTCCACTGTATCAGCTCCACTGACCATACAGGACCTCCACTCACTGTCTACTGTATCAGCTCCACTGACCATACAGGACCTCCACTCACTGTCCACTGTATCAGCTCCACTGACCATACAGGAGCTCCACTCACTGTCTACTGTATCAGCTCCACTGACCATACAGGACCTCCACTCACTGTCTACTGTATCAGCTCCACTGACCATACAGGACCTCCACTCACTGTCCACTGTATCAGCTCCACTGACCATACAGGAGCTACACTCACTGTCCACTGTATCAGCTCCACTGACCATACAGGACCTCCACTCACAGACTGTAGTTCATCTGATTCTCTGTATACTTTATTACTCTGTTCTTTAATGGACCCCCACAGGACCACTGCAGTGACACTGACATGGTGGTGGTGTGTTAGTGTGTGTGTGTTGTGCTGGTGTGAGTGGATCAGACACAGCAGTGCTGCTGCTGGAGTGTTTAAACACATCCTCAGTGTCACTGCTGGACTGAGAATCGTCCACCAACCAAAACTATCCAGACAGCAGTGTCCTGTGGGCAACGTCCTGTGTCCACTGATGAAGAACTAGAGGAACACAAACAGTCTGTAAGTGGAGCTCCTGTATGGTCAGTGGAGCTGATACAGTGGACAGTGAGTGGAGCTCCTGTATGGTCAGTGGAGCTGATATAGTGGACAGTGAGTGTAGGTCCTGTATGGTCAGTGGAGCTGATACAGTGGACAGTGAGTGGAGGTCCTGTATGGTCAGTGGAGCTGATATAGTGGGCAGTGAGTGGAGGTCCTGTATGGTCAGTGGAGCTGATACAGTGGACAGTGAGTGGAGGTCCTGTATGGTCAGTGGAGCTGATACAGTGGACAGTGAGTGGAGGTCCTGTATGGTCAGTGGAGCTGATACAGTGGACAGTAAGTGGAGATCCTGTATGGTCAGTGGAGCTGATACAGTGGACAGTGAGTGGAGATTGAAGGTTATGGCTCGTTGGTGTATATAAGACAGTTTGGCTTTGGATGGTGTTTATACTGAAGAGGCCTGGAAAGCAATAGATTAAGCTCAAGCATAAGCTCATGTCCCATCCTCGTCCACAGCTCACTGGACATGGAATGTCCTGAGAGTGAGGAGATTATCCTCAGAGGCCCCAGTAGACAGAACTCATTCTACACTGTGAAAGCTAGGAGATTCCTTATGGCGAGGTGTGCCCAGCTATCTTCTTCTACAACCCTGCTTTAGTGAGTAATGGTGAAGAGATCAAAACTATAGAATAGTCGGTATGCAATTATTCCTGGAGCAGAATTAAACATCTGGTTGTGTTTAAAGAATGTTTAGAGGGTCTTTTTAAGAAATGAGCTCATTTGCTCTGATGCAGGTTTACATACTTTGAACATTCTGACCAGCAGCTTCATCATGAGGAGCCACATGAGCTGCTTCTCTAACAGGACTGAAGAAGATAGTGTAGATGCTGAGATCTTGTTCTGATAAACAGGTTTGGGGGTTTTATAGCTCTTATAAAAATATATATTCTCATTTTTAGATTTAAATACAGTGAAATGTTTGTTTTAGTCATATTTGTGTACATGGGCTCCAACTTCACTATTTACACTATTTACAAACTATAAATATATATATTCAGTTGGGTGTGTCCAAACCTTTGACTGGTAGGTTTAAGCCAGTGTTTCCAAAATATGTTTTTTTGTTGATCAGCGTCTTGTAACTTAGAAGAAGCCAAGCAGTTTGGGGTCTCCAGTGGAGTTCACGCCATCACTACACTCACAATCACACATACTTATCTAGCCCATATGACACAGGACATCATCTAAGAAACTCCCACCAAGTCTGACTCAAATCAGTTTAACAGTCTTGAACTGCTGGAATCATGGTGACCATGGGCAGCCATGGTTGAAGGTTTGCGTAAAGGTGGTAGGATCACGTCCCAGTCAATATTTTGGGAGGACATGATTGTCCCTACCAATATTTGAGCTTGTACACATTATCTTTGGAGTTAGTTCATATTGGGGAGCTATACGTTCACTTTCAGTGTCACGCCAGACCCTACAGACCCCCTGTGAACCTGAAGCGAGGGGTGGTCGTAGTTGGTTAGCTCTATCGTTGTTGCAGTATTCTCTGTGAAATGATATGATGTAGCTCTCCAACAGGCACCTGTAGGCAAGGATGGATTAAGGATAGTCTGGGCCCCTGGGCAACCCACGCCCCTCGTGATCAAGGGCCCTTTAATGGTATGCCCTGCTCTTCTCTAGGGCCCCCTGGTAGGCGCTCTCATAATCAGGGCCCTCTAAAATTATGCCCCCTTCTTTCCTAGGACCCCTATTAGCCAGAAGTCGAAGTCAGAGCAGTGCCACAACACCGCGTCCATTTTCATAAGGGGCCCAAAATCATGGCTCGGGCCCCCAAGAGGCCCTGGAGTCAAAGTCCCTAAAAGTCAGAGGATCCTTAAAATGGAGGGCCCTCAGAAATAAACATATATTGTATCATAAATGTTGATAAGCATTGCAAAATGCTTTGAGCCAGACCTCAAGGGCCCCTGGCCCCACTGGCCCGGTCAGTAATCCAGCCATGCCTGTAGGTGTACATGTGGAGTCGGAGGTGCCATGGTTTTATTGTTGCAACTCCAACATCCTTACCAGAGGATACGTTTAGGCATGCTCGCAATTGATTGGTTGAAAGTGGGGGGCACAGTGGGATAAGGAGTGGGTTGTTGTGTCGCCTACCAATGTTGCCACCAAACCCTTGCATGCAACAGCTACTTTATGGCCTATTTATCCATCTACTCATCCAAAATATCTTGTTTTTTAATCATAAGTAGCCTAGAAATGCTCACTCAAAGCAGCAACACGGTTTACTATCACCAGAATTAATGCTGAGGAAAGCGACGGCAGAGCAGCGGTGCTTCCTACAACTATGAATCAGATCTAAATCCCAGTTGATCCATTAAGAATGTGTTTTGGCTAAAGCCCATCTTCCACTGTCTTTAAGTGATGCTCCAGCCATCTGTGTCACCATATGAGCAGCACTGCTGAGCAGCGAGGGCTGTAGTCTCCACAGCTAGCAGTGCTGGGCGGCCTGTGGCTCAAACAGATGGAGATGATGATGAGTACTGAAGGAGAGACTTGCCCCCAAAAAAAGGAGATAAAATGTTAATAATGTGTTGAAAATGAGCTCAGTAAGAGATAAAAACAGATCACAACAAAACAAGAGCTTCTGCTGAGCTTTACATGCTGCTTTACTGACTGTTTTTCCAGTGGGTTGGTGGACGCTACTCCTTATGGTCGGCAATCGGACTGTCCATTGCTTTGCACATTGGTAAGTGGGTTGTTAAAGTTTGTATTGCTGTTGAAAAGAAAATAAGAGTCAAATAAAATGACCTGACTGCTCTCCTGCTCTGTCTCAGGCTATGAGAACTTTGAGAAGCTGCTAGCTGGAGCGCACTGGATGGTGAGTTGGTGTTCATACTTGTGTAATTGTGTTGATCGGCTGTTGTTTCGGAACCGTGACTCTCTTTTCCTCGGCTCTGTGCAGGACACTCATTTCCGGACGGCCCCGTTGGATCAGAACGCTCCCGTGTTGCTGGCCATGCTGGGCATCTGGTACATCAACTTCTTCCAGGCGGAGACCCACTGCCTGCTGCCCTACGACCAGTACATGCACCGCTTCGCTGCCTACTTCCAGCAGGTGGGCTTCCTCTGAGGCCTTTACAGTTCATACAGTTGACACAGATCCCCCCACTTTACCCTGAATGTAGTTGATCATTCACAACATATTTGCTGTCTGTAGTTTATTTCTTTAGTTTTGTGCTGGACCAACGAGGCTAATGTGGCTAACAAGTAATAGAAGTCATCTAATTAGCATCATGCTAACTGTACACCCTACTTCCAGCAGGTGGGCTTCGTCTGAGACCCTCACAGCTCTGTTTAAAGCTGTAGTTTATATAGTTTACACAGTTCCCCCTAATTTATTCTAAATTATCCACAACATATTTGCTGTTTGTAGTTTATTTCTTTAGTGTTGTGCTGGACCAACGAGGCTATTGTGGCTAACAAGTAATAGGAGTCATCTAATTAGCATCATGCTAACTGTACACCCTACTTCCAGCAGGTGGGCTTTTCTGAGACCCTCACAGCTCTGTTTAAAGCTGTAGTTTATATAGTTTACACAGTTCCCCCTAATTTATTCTAAATTATCCACAACATATTTGCTGTTTGTAGTTTATTTCTTTAGTGTTGTGCTGGACCAACGAGGCTAATGTGGCTAACAAGTAATAGAAGTCATCTAATTAGCATCATGCTAACTGTACACCCTACTTCCAGCAGGTGGGCTTCTTCTGAGACCCTCACAGCTCTGTTTTAAGCTGTAGTTTATATAGTTTACACGGTTCCCCCTAATTTATTCTAAATCATTCACAACATATTTGCTGTTTGTAGTTTATTTCTTTAGTTTTGTGCTGGACCAACGAGGCTAATGCTGCTAACAAGTAATAGAAGTCATCTAATTAGCATCATGCTACTTGTACACCATACTTCCAGCAGGTGGGCTTCTTCTGAGACCCTCACAGCTCTGTTTAAAGCTGTAGTTTATATAGTTTACACAGTTCCCCCTAATTTATTCTAAATTATCCACTACATATTTGCTGTCTGTAGTTTATTTTTTTAGTTTTGCGCTGGACCAACGAAGCTAATGTGGCTAACAAGTAATAGAAGTGGGCTTTTCTGAGACCCTCACAGCTCTGTTTAAAGCTGTAGTTTATATAGTTCCCCTTTCCCCCTAATTTACTCTGAATTATCCACAACATATTTGCTGTTTGTAGTTTATTTCTTTAGTTTTGCGCTGGACCGATGAGGCTAATGCTGCTAACAAGTAATAGAAGTCATCTAATTAACATTATGCTAACTGTACACTCTACTTCCAGCAGGTGGGCTTCGTCTGAGACCCTCACAGCTCTGTTTAAAGCTGTAGTTTATATAGTTTACACAGTTCCCCCTAATTTATTCTAAATTATCCACAACATATTTGCTGTCTGTAGTTTATTTTTTTAGTTTTGCGCTGGACCAACGAAGCTATTGCTGTTAACAAGAAATATAAGTCATCTTAATTAACATTATGCTAACTGTACACCCTACTTCCAGCAGGTGGGCTTCTTCTGAGACCCTCACAGCTCTGTTTTAAGCTGTAGTTTATATAGTTTACACAGTTCCCCCTAATTTATTCTAAATCATTCACAACATATTTGCTGTCTGTAGTTTATTTCTTTAGTTTTGCGCTGGACCAACGAGGCTAATTTGGCTAACAAGTAATAGAAGTGGGCTTTTCTGAGACCCTCACAGCTCTGTTTAAAGCTGTAGTTAATATAGTTCCCCTTTCCCCCTAATTTACTCTGAATCATCCGCAACATATTTGCTGTTTGTAGTTTATTTCTTTAGTTTTGCGCTGGACCGATGAGGCTTATGCTCTCATGTGAGCAGGTCAGCGGGTGTATAAGGCTTCTCCTGTGATATGGACCCTTTGAGATAAGAGACCTAAAACAGGTGTATATACAGCTGTGAGGGAATAACCTGTAGGCCAGCATTTTATTTACTACACCTCTACATCCAGTATTCGTGTTTCTCGTTCAGGGCGACATGGAGTCGAATGGGAAGTACATTACGAATCACGGCAGCCGCGTGAACTACCACACCGGACCCATCGTCTGGGGCGAGCCTGGGACTAATGGACAGCACGCCTTCTACCAGCTCATCCACCAAGGTGAGAGGAATATGCTTATTATAAAATATGCTCATTCTAATGACCCTTTCAGTACAAGCTCTCGTCACACACCCTCGCGTTACTCCCCAGCGCCATCTTGAGGGCTGTTCCATCACTTTACTAGCTGAAGGATGTAAGATGAGCTATAAGAACTATAAGATTTAATTTGTTGGGCTTTAAATTACAAACTATTCCGCCTGTTACACATGACTGCTGGCACGACTTCATCACTTTACTATGGGGTTTGTTATCATGCAATAACCTGCCGTCCCTGTTTCCTGGAGACAGTGTATGACTTAAGCTGTCCCCTCTAGATATGTCCCTCTAGGCAGTCCTAATTAAGACCTGCAGCAGAGCTCTCGGGTAGATGTGTTGCATTGTGCTGGTCCATGCTGCTCTATGCTGATCTGGTACTGGTTCAGCTGGTCACTGAGCACAACACTGTCACTCTCCATTTTTGTTGAATTTTATTTTTCTATGCCATTTCATCCCAGGAGCTGCCGTTTACATTGTATCCAGATTCCATGATGAACGGACCAATAGAAATGCTCCAAAATAGCTTGGAAAAACGTCTGGTTCCATTGAGCTACATTAAAAGTAAATACAGTTTTTGGTCTCTCCTGTAAAATTGCCATTTTGGAGATGCTGGTTTGGCTGGTGACCAGCCATTCTGGTTTATGCTGGTTTTCCTAGCCAGGCTTCCAAGCCCGACTGCATTTCTACGTCTCGACACTGTCCCCTCCTGTCCTTCTGATGCAAGTGACCACTGAGTTAAAAAGTTAAAACCGTGTATTAGCATATCGTTGCTGTCCAAAGAAATAACATCTTTACATCTTTTGGCTTATTTCTGAGACAAGTCTGGTCTTCTTTGATCTGCTGCATGACCACCATCCTACTGGAAAAAAACTTGACCTTGATCCAGTATGGCAGCTTTGAAGATGGTGGCCATGTTTGGGAAATAGCCTAAAAGATAGGCCCCCTCACCCATTCTTGCTGGGGTATTCAGATCATTTTCCCTTACCTTTCTGAAATAAAAGAGGGTCCTAAGACTTTTGACTCACCCTATACTTTGACTAATTAATGGCCTCATATTCCAGAGAATCCGTTTGAGACAGGATACTGTAGACAGAATCCAGTATATCAGCTTTATACATTAAATTCATGACTAAACAGGCTTAGATCTGGACGCAGAGGCCTTTAGCGACACAGGGAGGCGCTGTAGCTGGGGCTGGGTGCCACAGGCCTAGTGAATATGATTACACAGACAGCGGTTGAGCTAATCCCAGATTAGCAGATCATCTGAGCTGACGCCACTGAATCTCTGCCAGCATGTACTCCGGCTCTTCCTCCTGCCCGGTTCCCGTTCTGTGTTCATGTAAACGTTCATCTGTCTCCTCTGTAGGAACCCGTATGGTCCCCGCTGATTTCCTCATCCCAGCCCAGACGCAACACCCCGTCAGGAACAACCTGCACCACAAGGTAGTAGCGCTCTCTCTGTCTTGGGATGCATAACATATTTCAGTGACCCTGCAACCCCATATGTATTTCTTACATAGAGAGTCGAGTCACATTATTATGACCACCTCATACTTTGGATGGCGGCTGCATTCTGGTTTGGGGAATGTTTTCATGACCCTCTCTGGACCCACTCATCCATGTGGAAGACACTCTCAACCGATTTGAGTCTGAATCCATGCTAGCAGATCACGTACACCATACATGCTGATGGTCTTCTCTGGGGCGGACGGGACCTTCCAGCAGGACAATGAGACAATGAGAAATGTCCCACATTGGTTGGAAGATCTGACCAAGACTTCCAAGTACTCCATAATTCCCCAGACTTGAACCCAACTGAGCATCTATGGGACCACCTGGATGGTGGTGTTGGCTCTATGGATGCTCCTCCACGCTCCCTCCAGCAGCTGTGGGATGCACTGCAGTCAGCATGATACCTCCAGATACCTGCAACCTCCTACCAGAACCTTATTGAGTCTCCCAGTCCGTCTAGCTATTGTCCGTGCTGCACACGATGGTCACTCTGGATATTAGGTGGTCATAATAATGTGACTCGGCTGTGCATAATGCCAGTTTGTTTGTAAATAGATGTACAAATGATTCTGATATGTTAAAATGTGTATATGTAGATCCTGATCGCCAACTTCCTGGCGCAGACGGAAGCTCTGATGAAAGGAAAGACGACGGAGGAGGCGAAGAAGGAGCTGGAAGCTGGAGGACTGAGTGGGGAGAACCTGGAGAAGATCCTGCCACACAAAGTGAGAAGGCATTTCCAATATAAGACAGCGTGTGCTGCCACCTAATGTTAGCATTAGTCATGATACTTACACCGCCCCCTGCTGGTGATACTAATGCTTTCCATTGTTCATTATATCTATACTGCCCTCTACTGGCCATAAATGAAGTAGTTCCAATCTTCATACTGCTTCTTACTGGTGAACCACAGTTCTATTAAAGGGCCCATATCTTGGTTTTCATTATTAAAGGAGCGGTGTGTAAGATTTGGGGGGTGGATCTATTATCAGATGTGTGATGTAATACACAAAACTATGTCTCCAAACTTGTAGTATATATTTAAAGAACTGTATTTGGTTTAGTATATCGGTTTGCTCTCTCTGTTTGAAGGTGTTTCAAGGAAACAAGCCCACAAATTCTATCATCTTCAAGAAGCTGACGCCGTACACTCTCGGGGTGCTTATCGGTGAGGCTTTGATACTTATTAGATCAACCCTGTTTCTGTAGATCAGACCTACTGAGCGTAGCTCCCGTCCTGATTTCACGCACCTGCTCCAGGTAAGAAAGAGCTCCGTACCGAGGCTTGGTGCTCTGGATCAGGGCTGGAACTAAACTCTTCAGGATCTCCATCTCTGTCTCAGAGGATGCTCTGTCTCTGATGCTGTAATGTTATCTCTATGTCTCTCTTTCTGCAGCCATGTATGAACACAAGATCTTCCTCCAGGGGGTCATATGGGAGATCAACAGCTTTGACCAGTGGGGGTGAGTAGGGTGGGCAAAACTTGGTTTAGAGTGATAGATCTGCAAAATGGGCCAAAATGTGATCCATGAACAGAAATATGCCAGCCAGTGAGCCGTACAGTGCTAGAAGTGAATACACACCACTAGGGGGCAGTGAAACACCCACATATACACACATACACACACACTAGTGGACACACACACACACTAGGGGGCAGTGAAACACCCACATATACACACATACACACACACACACTAGTGGACACACACACACACTAGGGGGCAGTGAAACACCCACATATACACACATACACACACACACTAGTGGACAAACACACGCTAGGGGCCAGTGAAACACCCACATATACACACATACACACACACACTAGTGGACACACACACACACTAGGGGGCAGTGAAACACCCACATATACACACATACACACACACACTAGTGGACACACACACGCTAGGGGGCAGTGAAATACCCACATATACACACATACACACACACTAGTGGACACACACACGCTAGGGGGCAGTGAAACACCCACATATACACATACACACACACACTAGTGGACACACACACACACTAGGGGGCAGTGAAACACCCACATATACACACATACACACACACACTAGTGGACACACACACGCTAGGGGGCAGTGAAACACCCACATATACACACATACACACACACACTAGTGGACACACACACACTAGGGGGCAGTGAAAACACCCACATATACACACATACACACACACACTAGTGGACACACACACTAGGGGGCAGTGAAACACCCACATATACACACATACACACACACACTAGTGGACAAACACACGCTAGGGGCCAGTGAAACACCCACATATACACACATACACACACACACTAGTGGACACACACACACACTAGGGGGCAGTGAAACACCCACATATACACACATACACACACACACTAGTGGACACACACACGCTAGGGGGCAGTGAAATACCCACATATACACACATACACACACACTAGTGGACACACACACGCTAGGGGGCAGTGAAACACCCACATATACACATACACACACACACTAGTGGACACACACACACACTAGGGGGCAGTGAAACACCCACATATACACACATACACACACACACTAGTGGACACACACACGCTAGGGGGCAGTGAAACACCCACATATACACACATACACACACACACTAGTGGACACACACACACTAGGGGGCAGTGAAAACACCCACATATACACACATACACACACACACTAGTGGACACACACACTAGGGGGCAGTGAAACACCCACATATACACACATACACACACACTAGTGGACACACACACACTAGGGGGCAGTGAAACACCCACATATACACACATACACACACACACTAGTGGACACACACACGCTAGGGGGCAGTGAAACACCCACATATACACACATACACACACACACACTAGTGGACACACACACGCTAGGGGGCAGTGAAACACCCACATATACACACATACACACACACACTAGTGGACACACACACGCTAGGGGGCAGTGAAACACCTACATATACACACATACACACACACACACACTAGTGGACACACACACACACTAGTGGGCAGTGAAACACCCACATATACACACATACACACACACACTAGTGGACACACACACGCTAGGGGGCAGTGAAACACCCACATATACACATACACACACACACACTAGTGGACACACACACGCTAGGGGGCAGTGAAACACCCACATATACACATACACACACACACTAGTGGACACACACACGCTAGGGGGCAGTGAAACACCTACATATACACACATACACACACACACACCAGTGGACAAACAGACACTGGGGTCAGTAAATCACCAACATACACTAGTGAACACACACACTAGAGGGCAGTGAAACACCCACGGACACTAGTGAACATACACACTAGGGGTCAGTAAATCACCCCCATACACTAGTGAACACACACACTAGGGGGCAGTAAAACATGCACATGCACAAACACTCCCATACACACACATTAGAAAACACACCCTAGTGGACACACACACACTAGGGGGCAGTGAAACACCCATGTACACTAGTGAACATACACACTAGGGGTCAGTAAATCACTCCCATACACTAGTGAACACACACACTAGGGGGCAGTAAATCACTCCCATACACTAGTGAACACACACACTAGGGGGCAGTAAAACACGCACATACACTAGAGAACACACACACAAGGGGACAATGAAACACCCACATACGCACACACTAGTGAACACACACTAGGGGGCAGTGAGCACACTTGCCTGGAGTTGTGGGCAACCCTCTCCACAGTACCTGGGGAGCAGTTGGGGTTACGTGTCTTTATCAGGGGCACTTCAGTCGCGTCCTGTTAGTTCAAGGAATCGAACCAACAACCTTCTGATCACAAGGCTGGTTCCTCACCCACCAGCTCACAACTGCCCCACAATCCACCCTCAGAAGGAGTTATCTCAGCTCGTCTTCATGTTTAGACAGACTTCAAAATCAGATCCCCAAGTTACTAACTATAGAAATGATTCCCACAGACTTTAACTTCTCTCTCTCTCTCTCTCTCTCTCTGTCTCCCCCCTCTCTCTCTGTCCCCCTTACTCTCTCTTTGTCTCCCTCTCTCTCTCTCTGTCTCCCTTTCTCTCTCTCTCTCCCCCTCTCTCTCTTTCTCTCTCTCTCTGTGTCTCCCTCTCGCTCTCTGTCTCCCCCCCTCTCTCTCTGTCCCCCTTACTCTCTCTTTGTCTCCCTCTCTCTCTCTCTTTGTCTCCCTCTCTCTCTGTGTCTCCCCCCTCTCTCTGTCTCCCTCTCTCTCTCTCTCTCTCCCCCCTCTCTCTCTTTCTCTCTCTCTCTCTGTCCCCCTCACTCTCTCTCTGTCTCCCTCTCTCTCTCTCTCTCTCTGTCTCCCCCCTCTCTCTCTGTCCCCCTCACTCTCTCTTTGTCTCCCTCTCTCTCTCTCTTTGTCTCCCTCTCTCTCTGTGTCTCCCCCCTCTCTCTGTCTCCCTCTCTCTCTCTCTCTCCCCCTCTCTCTCTTTCTCTCTCTCTCTGTGTCTCCCTCTCGCTCTCTGTCTCCCCCCCTCTCTCTCTGTCTCCCTCTCTCTTTCTTTGTCTCCCTCTCTCTCTGTCTCCCTCTCTCTCTCTCTCTCTCTCTCTCTGTCTCTCTTCCCCTCTCTCTCTCTCTCTCCCCTCTCTCTCCCTCCCTCCCTCTCTCTCTCTTTCTCTCTCTCTTTCTCTCTCTCTCTCCTCTCTCTCTCTCTCTCCCTCTCCCTCTCTCTCTCTCTCTCTCTCTCTCTCTCTCTCTCTCTCTCTCTCTCTCTCTCTCTCTCTCTCTCTCTCTCTCTCTGAGCAGGGTGGAGTTGGGGAAGCAGCTTGCCAAGAAGATCGAACCCGAACTGCAGGACAAGACTGAGATCAGCTCCCATGACTCCTCCACGAACGGCCTCATCAATTTCATCAAGAAGAATTTCGCTTAAACACACACATATACCCCGAAACATGATTCACAGGCCCCCTGCACTGACCCCCCATCCTCCCCCCAGCCCCGCGGCCCTCCTGGGACATCTGGAACCTTCCAGCAGTTTCTGTTTAAAACCACTCAGACTGAAAGTGCTGCTGCTTTATGATACGCAGTAATATTTCTAATTCTCTGTTCTTTAATGATCAGGACCCCCACAGGACCACCACAGAGCAGATACTATTAGGGAGATGGTTCTTTCTCAGCACTGCAGTGACACTGTGTGTGTGTGTGGTGCTGGTGTGAGATCAGACACCTCAATGTCACTGCTGGAGTGAGAATCGTCCACCAACCAAAACTATCCAGACAGCAGTGTCCTGTGGGTGGCGTCCTGTGTCCACTGATGAAGGACTGCTGTGTCTGATCCACTCACACCAGCACAACACATACTAACACACCACCACCATGTCAGTGTCAATGATCCACCTCCCTAATAGTTCCTGATCTGTGGTGGTCCTGGGGGCAGCCTGACCAGGGGGTCCTGGCTGATTAGTGTATGTCACATCTATACAGTTGTAGTTGTTCAGTTTTCTCGTATGGTGTAGTGAGTGTGATGTAATGTATCGTCGCTGTCTAAAGAAAAATAAACTAAAAACTCAGAGAGAACAAAAACCTGTACTGTGTATGTAAGTCCTGAACCGGAGTGGAATTCTTTTACACTGTAGATCACTCTTAACAATAAATGTGTGCACACCATTTTTATGACCAGTTGTATCACTTCTTCAGGTGTATGTTTGAGAGGGTATATATTAGTACAGGTGTATGTTAGAGAGGGTCTGTATGTTGGAAAGGGTCTAGATTAGTCCAGGGGTATGTTGAAGCGGGTCTAAATTAGTCCAGGTGTATGTAGGAGAGGGTATAGATTAGCCCAGGTGTATGTAGGAGAGAGTCTAGATTAGTCCAGGTGTATGTTGGAGAGGGTCTAGATTAGTCCAGGGGTATGTTGAAGAGGGTCTAAATTAGTCCAGGTGTATGTTGAAGAGGGTCTAAATTGGTCCAGGTGTATGTTGGAGAGGGTCTAGATTAGTCCAGGGGTATGTTGAAGCGGGTCTAAATTAGTCCTTGTGTATGTAGGAGAGGGTCTAGATTCGTCCAGGCTTATGTTGGAGAGAGTCTAGATTAGTCCAGGTGTATGTTGGAGAGGGTCTAGATTAGTCCAGGTGTATGTTGGAGAGGGTCTAGATTAGTCCAGGGGTATGTTGAAGCGGGTCTAAATTAGTCCTTGTGTATGTAGGAGAGGGTCTAGATTAGTCCAGGTGTATGTTGGAGAGGGTCTAGATTAGTTCAGGTGTATGTTTGAGTGGGTCTAGATTAGTTCAGGTGTATGTTTGAGTGGGTCTAGATTAGTTCAGGTGTATGTTTGAGTGGGTCTAGATTAGTTCAGGTGCATGATTGAGTGGGTCTAGATTAGTCCAGGTGTATGTTGGAAAGGGTCTGGATTAGTCCAAGTGTATGTTGGAGATGGTCTAGAGGGGTATGTAATAGAGGGCCTAGATTAGTCCAGGTGTATGTTGGAGTGGGTCTAGATTAGTCCAGGTGTATGTTGGAGAGGGTCTAGAGGTATATATAAGAGATGGTCTAGATTAGTCCAGGTGTTTGTTGGAAAGGGTCTGGATTAGTCCAAGTGTATGTTGGAGATGGTCTAGAGGGGTATGTAATAGAGGGCCTAGATTAGTCCAGGTGTATGTTGGAGTGGGTCTAGATTAGTCCAGTTGTATGTAGGAAAAAGTCTAGATTAGTCTAGGTGTATGTTTGAGAAGGTTTAAATTAGTCCAGATGTATGTTAGAGAGGGTCTAGATTAGTCCAGTTGTATGTAGGAAAAAGTCTAGATTAGTCTAGGTGTATGTTTGAGAGGGTCTAGATTAGTCCAGGTGTATGTTAGAGAGGGTCTAGATTAGTCCAGGTGTATGTTGGAGAGGGTCTAGATTAGTACTGGTGTATGTTTGAGAAGGTTTAAATTGGTCCAGGTGTATGTTTGAGAAAGTCTAGATTAGTCCAGGTGTATGTTGGAGAGGGTCTATATGTTTGAGAGGGTCTAGATTAGTCCAGGTGTATGTTTGAGAAGATTTAAATTAGTTCAGGTGTATGTTTGAGAGGGTCTATATGTTTGAGAGGGTTTAGATTAGTCCAGGTGTATGTTTGAGAGGATCTAGATTAGTCCAGGTGTATGTTTAAGAGGGTCTAGATTAGTCCAGGTGTATCTTTGATAGGGTCTATATGTTTGAAAGGGGCTAAATTAGTCCAGGTGTATGTTTGAGAGGGTCTAGATTAGCCCAGTTGTAGGTTTGAGAGGGTCTAAATTAGTCCAGGTGTATGTTTGAGAGGGTCTAGATTAGTCCAGGTGTATGTTTGAGAGGATCCAGATTAGTCCAGGTGTATGTTTGAGAGGGTCTAGATTAGTCCAGTTGTAGGTTTGAGAGGGTCTAAATTAGTCCAGGTGTATGTTTGAGAGGGTCTAGATTAGTCCAGGTGTATGTTTGAGAGGGTCTAGATTAGTCCAGGTGTATGTTTGAGAGGATCCAGATTAGTCCAGGTGTATGTTTGAGAGGGTCTAGATTAGTCCAGTTGTAGGTTTGAGAGGGTCTAAATTAGTCCAGGTGTATGTTTGAGAGGGTCTAGATTAGTCCAGGTGTATGTTTGAGAGGGTCTAGATTAGTCCAGGTGTATGTTTGAGAGGATCCAGATTAGTCCAGGTGTATGTTTGAGAGGATCCAGATTAGTCCAGGTGTATGTTTGAGAGGATCCAGATTAGTCCAGGTGTATGTTTGAGAGGGTCTAGATTAGTCCAGTTGTATGTAGGAAAAGTCTACATTAGTCCAGGTGTATGTTTGAGAGGTTTTAGATTAGTCCAGGTGTATGTTTGAGAGGGTCTAGATTAATCCAGGTGTATGTTTGAGAGGTTTTAGATTAGTCCAGGTGTATGTTTGAGAGGTTTTAGATTAGTCCAGGTGTATGTTTGCGAGGATCTAGATTAGTCCAGGTGTATGTTTGAGAGGGTCTAGATTAGTCCAGTTGTAGGTTTGAGAGGGTCTAAATTAGTCCAGGTGTATGTTTGAGAGGGTCTAGATTAGTCCAGGTGTATGTTTGAGAGGATCCAGATTAGTCCAGGTGTATGTTTGAGAGGGTCTAGATTAGTCCAGTTGTAGGTTTGAGAGGGTCTAAATTAGTCCAGGTGTATGTTTGAGAGGGTCTAGATTAGTCCAGGTGTATGTTTGAGAGGGTCTAGATTAGTCCAGGTGTATGTTTGAGAGGATCCAGATTAGTCCAGGTGTATGTTTGAGAGGATCCAGATTAGTCCAGGTGTATGTTTGAGAGGATCCAGATTAGTCCAGGTGTGTGTTTGAGAGGGTCTAGATTAGTCCAGTTGTATGTAGGAAAAGTCTAGATTAGTCCAGGTGTATGTTTGAGAGGTTTTAGATTAGTCCAGGTGTATGTTTGAGAGGGTCTAGATTAATCCAGGTGTATGTTTGAGAGGTTTTAGATTAGTCCAGGTGTATGTTTGAGAGGTTTTAGATTAGTCCAGGTGTATGTTTGCGAGGATCTAGATTAGTCCAGGTGTATGTTTAAGAGGGTCTACATTAGTCCAGTTGTATGTAGGAAAAGTCTAGATTAGTCCAGGAGTATGTTTGAGAGGTTTTAGATTAGTCCAGGTGTATGTTTGCGAGGATCTAGATTAGTCCAGGTGTATGTTTGAGAGGTTTTAGATTAGTCCAGGTGTATGTTTGAGAGGTTTTAGATTAGTCCAGGTGTATGTTTGCGAGGATCTAGATTAGTCCAGGTGTATGTTTAAGAGGGTCTACATTAGTCCAGTTGTATGTAGGAAAAGTCTAGATTAGTCCAGGTGTATGTTTGAGAGGTTTTAGATTAGTCCAGGTGTATGTTTGCGAGGATCTAGATTAGTCCAGGTGTATGTTTAAGAGGGTCTACATTAGTCCAGTTGTATGTAGGAAAAGTCTAGATTAGTCCAGGTGTATGTTTGAGAGGGTCTAGATTAGTCCAAGTGTATGTTTGAGAGGATCCAGATTAGTCCAGGTGTATGTTTGAGAGGATCCAGATTAGTCCAGGTGTGTGTTTGAGAGGGTCTAGATTAGTCCAGTTGTATGTAGGAAAAGTCTAGATTAGTCCAGGTGTATGTTTGAGAGGTTTTAGATTAGTCCAGGTGTATGTTTGAGAGGGTCTAGATTAATCCAGGTGTATGTTTGAGAGGTTTTAGATTAGTCCAGGTGTATGTTTGAGAGGTTTTAGATTAGTCCAGGTGTATGTTTGCGAGGATCTAGATTAGTCCAGGTGTATGTTTAAGAGGGTCTACATTAGTCCAGTTGTATGTAGGAAAAGTCTAGATTAGTCCAGGAGTATGTTTGAGAGGTTTTAGATTAGTCCAGGTGTATGTTTGAGAGGGTCTAGATTAGTCCAGGTGTATGTTTGAGAGGGTCTAGATTAGTCTAGATGTAATTTGGATCCTAAACCCCTCCCACAGTGAACTGATCTCAACATGCACACTAGCTCTTCCACACTGCAGCTATTCCACATCCGTCCACCAGGTGTCGCCAAGTCCATTTCCTTGGCAGCTGGTCAGCTCTGCTGAGTCCCTAGTGCTCCTTCTGAGGAACAGAGGGTCAGAGGTGACCTCTGCTGCATCCCTCTCAAACCCCAGAGCTCTGCTGTGTGGCGGCGCGTCCTCGGAGAGGGAAAACCGAGCACATGTGGAAAACCGTATCCCAGCAGTGAACTTCCTGCAGAGGAGATGATGCTGGTGCCTCAGTGTGACTGACTGAACTGAGCCCTGGAGGCTGCAGCACCTACGACCCGCAGGCCCGATACACAGAGCTAGAAAGAGAGACTAATAGCAGAAACAAGACTTTATTTATTTATCATTTCTTTTTACTTCTGAGGCGCACGGAGGCTCCCGGGCGCGGAGAGAGAGAAATCTGAACCTCAGCGAGACTGGCTTAGGGAGCCTGTTGCCTGGCAACGAGCCTTTTTACTTCAAAACCCGACCAAGCCGGAGTTATTTTCAGGCCTGGCTTTGCGAGCATATTAAATGAGTTTTCGAATTCGTTCTGAAGTGATTTGAACTGCTGCAAAAATACTGTACTCACGCGCGTGTTGCACGCCTACTGCGCAGCGTCGTTAGGTATACGACTCAACGCCATCTTTAGGCCTTCGTTCTGTGTGTGGAAGCCAATTAACGACTGTGCTTGTGAGCAAGTAAGGGCTCGAAAGCAGACCGAGCGGCTCAGCTCAGCAATGAAACCTCCTAAGCTGTTAACTTCACCTCCAAAGTAAGAGTGGTCCCGATTTTAAAGGAGCAATGTGTAACCTCTAGTGGTGAGGCTGAGTATTGCAACCTACTGAATCACCATCTTAGTGTCTGTCCCAATTTCACTTATCTTGAGTAGGTGTTTTGTGACTTTTGTTATTCTATTAATGTTCACTTAGTTCAGTACTCAGTTTAATACTCACTACTGACTACTGATAAACTCATTTACACCATCAAACATCCTCATTATTCTTTTAATGTTCATTCAGTTCAGTACTCAGATTAATACTCACTACTGACTACTGATCAACTCATATACCATTATTCTTTTAATGTTCATTCAGTTCAGTACTCAGATTAATACTCACTACTGACTACTGATCAACTCATTTACACCATCAAACATCCTCATTATTCTTTTACTGATCATTCAGTTCAGTACTCAGTTTAATAATCACTACTGACTACTGATAAACTCATTTACACCATCAAACATAAATGTTCATTCTGTTCAGTACTCACCTACCTGTGTACAGGTAAACTGTAACTCTACCTTCACCTACCTGTGTACAGGTAAACTGTAACACTACCTTCACCTACCTGTGTACAGGTAAACTGTAACACTATCTTCACCTACCTGTGTACAGGTAAACTGTAACACCACCTTCACCTACCTGTGTACAGGTAAACTGTAACACTACCTTCACCTACCTGTGTACAGGTAAACTGTAACACTACCTTCACCTACCTGTGTACAGATAAACTGTAACACTATCTTCACCTACCTGTGTACAGGTAAACTGTAACACCACCTTCACCTACCTGTGTACAGGTAAACTGTAACACTACCTTCACCTACCTGTGTACAGGTAAACTGTAACTCTACCTTCACCTACCTGTGTACAGGTAAACTGTAACTCTACCTTCACCTACCTGTGTACAGATAAACTGTAACTCTACCTTCACCTACCTGTGTACAGGTAAACTGTAACACTACCTTCACCTACCTGTGTACAGGTAAACTGTAACACCACCTTCACCTACCTGTGTACAGGTAAACTGTAACACTACCTTCACCTACCTGTGTACAGGTAAACTGTAACACTACCTTCACCTACCTGTGTACAGGTAAACTGTAACTCTACCTTCACCTACCTGTGTACAGGTAAACTGTAACACTACCTTCACCTACCTGTGTACAGGTAAACTGTAACACTACCTTCACCTACCTGTGTACAGGTAAACTGTAACACTACCTTCACCTACCTGTGTACAGGTAAACTGTAACACGACCTTCACCTACCTGTGTACAGGTACACTGTAACACCACCTTCACCTACCTGTGTACAGGTAAACTGTAACACTACCTTCACCTACCTGTGTACAGGTAAACTGTAACACTACCTTCACCTACCTGTGTACAGGTAAACTTTAACACTACCTTCACCTATCTGTGTACAGGTACACTGTAACACCACCTTCACCTACCTGTGTACAGGTAAACTGTAACACCACCTTCACCTACCTGTGTACAGGTAAACTGTAACTCTACCTTCACCTACCTGTGTACAGGTAAACTGTAACACCACCTTCACCTACCTGTGTACAGGTAAACTGTAACACCACCTTCACCTACCTGTGTACAGGTAAACTGTAACACTACCTTTACCTACCTGTGTACAGATACACTGTAACACTACATTCACCTACCTGTGTACAGGTAAACTGTAACACCACCTTCACCTACCTGTGTACAGGTAAACTGTAACACTACCTTCACCTACCTGTGTACAGGTAAACTGTAACACTACTTTCACCTACCTGTGTACAGGTAAACTGTAACACTACTTTCACCTACCTGTGTACAGGTAAACTGTAACACTACTTTCACCTACCTGTGTACAGGTAAACTAGTAAATGTTTGCAGATGAACATTAGCTTGCAGCTAAGCTAATGGCCCCTATAAAATAAACAAGCCCCCAGTGCTCAGTGATGATGAGTATCAGCTGCTTGGTCTGGATGAGCTCCAGAACGTTCCTCCTACAGACCATATCTCTACTTCTCAGACACGAAGCCCCCCAGTCTGAACTTCCTCAGCCGTATAGTTCTGGTGCCGAGATCCCACAGATCATTACGACACTGCAGCGTCCAGTTCCCACGGCCTGCGCCGTTACATAAAGGTCAGCGTCAGTACGTGGGCAGGACTAATCATTTTGCCCAGCCTTGTGGTCAGCCCAGTTGGGTGGTCTCTGGCCCTTTGCGCAAAAAGGTCGCAGAAACTGGGGGTCCTGCTGGGACTGGAATTCCATTTCTGTGCTGAGGACAGACATAGCGTGCCGTACGGAGTTTCAGGACACCTTGCCCTCGTCCGAATGGGAATAGTCTCAGTTCCTTCTCAGCGGAGTGCTGTGTGTATAACTTATTAACATATTAATTATTAATTGTTTAAAGATCTATTGACAGTGGTGGTGAATGGAACCAGACGTCCACCTTTAAACTCTCACATTCCTGTCCTGTGTCCACTGATGAAGGACTAGAGGGACACAAACTGTGCAGCAGCAGATGAGCTACTGTCTCTGACTTTACATCTACAAGGTGGACCAGCAAGTAGTAGGAGTGTCTAATAGAGGGGACAGTGCTGTGTCTGATCCACTCCCACCAGCACAACACACATTAACACATCACCACTACCATGTCAGTGTCACTGCAGAGAATACAGAGAATCAGATGAACTACAGTCTGTAAGTGTAGCTCCTGTATGGTCAGTGGAGCTGATATAGTGGACAGTGTAGTGGTTAGTACGGTGGTGTAGTGGTTAGTATGGTGGTGTAGTGGTTAGTACGGTGGTGTAGTGGTTAGTATGGTGGTGTAGTGGTTAGTACGGTGGTGTAGTGGTTAGTATGGTGGTGTAGTGGTTAGTACGGTGGTGTAGTGGTTAGTACGGTGGTGTAGTGGTTAGTACGGTGGTGTAGTGGTTAGTATGGTGGTGTAGTGGTTAGTACGGTGGTGTAGTGGTTAGTACGGTGGTGTAGTGGTTAGTATGGTGGTGTAGTGGTTAGTATGGTGGTGTAGTGGTTAGTACGGTGGTGTAGTGGTCAGTATGGTGGTGTAGTGGTTAGTATGGTGGTGTAGTGGTTAGTATGGTGGTGTAGTGGTTAGTATGGTGGTGTAGTGGTTAGTATGGTGGTGTAGTGGTTAGTATGGTGGTGTAGTGGTTAGTAAGGTGGTGTAGTGGTCAGTATGGTGGTGTAGTGGTTAGTATGGTGGTGTAGTGGTTAGTACGGTGGTGTAGTGGTCAGTATGGTGGTGTAGTGGTTAGTATGGTGGTGTAGTGGTTAGTACGGTGGTGTAGTGGTTAGTACTGTGGTGTAATGGTCAGTATGGTGGTGTAGTGGTTAGTATGGTGGTGTAGTGGTCAGTATGGTGGTGTAGTGGTTAGTACGGTGGTGTAGTGGTTAGTATGGTGGTGTAGTGGTCAGTATGGTGGTGTAGTGGTTAGTAAACCTGGTACTCCGGTTTCCTCCCACAGTCCAAACACATGTATGTTAGGATCCTCACTCTAAACTGATGCTCCAGCGCCCCCTAGCTAGATAAAGCAGAAGTATGGATGGATATTTGTAAGTTTGGTGAATTTACTATTCAGCCACAGCAGGAAGTGTTTTTAGAGAACGTGTTCTTTCTGTGATGGACAGATTTCCTGCTGGAGTGACTGAAGGGTGGTCTCTGAACGTTGCACTAGAGCTGCAGGCAGAAATGGGTTCAGTGGCACACGAGGGTTCCGGGACCCGGAGAAAAATCTCTACTCTGGTGCTATTACACAGCATGAGCTCACCTTTAAAATCTCTCAGCCTAGATTTTCCCTCCCCCGTCTCTTTAAGGTGCCCACCAGCACCCACCTTCTGGCATAATAGGCTCTTTGTGTCTCTCGTCCCACCCACTCATAAACAGCAGCCCCTCTATTACAGGCCGCAACCGCAAAAATGACTGAAGAGGCCCGAACAGAACCTTGAAGTCGACCTGAAGGAGAATCAGAACCTGCTTTTATACACATTTAATATCTTCCTGTATCTGCCAGGCAGCTCACTGAAGGGGGCGTACCATGATAAACACATCATTATTACTATTATTGTTAATATTACAGTTAATATTACAGTTAATATTACAGTTAATATTACAGTTAATATTACAATATTACATTTGTTGCATTTGTTCTCTACTGTATAAGACTTTTGGCACAAATATTAATGTTATAGGTTTTAATGGTATAGAGATAGTTTCCAATTGGATGTAAATAAGTAAACACTAATAAGCTTTGATAGTTCAGAGTTGATTCACATTATTATGACCACCTCCAACTTTGGACGGCAGCAGTGTTCTGGTCTGGGGAATGTTTTGGTGACCCTCTCTAAACCCACTCATCCATGTGGAAGACACTCTCAACCCACTTGGCTCTGAATCCATCCTTGCAGATCACATACACCGTACATGCTGATGGTCTTCTCTGGGGTGGATGGGATCTTCCAGCAGGACAATGAGACACATCACACGACTAGAAATGTCCCACATTGGTTGGAAGAGCTGACCAAGACTTCCAAGTAATACCGTGGACGCCTAATTCCTCAGACTTGAACCCAACTGAGCATCAGTGGGACCACCTGGATGGTGGTGTTGGCTCTATGGAGCAGCTGTGGGATGCACTGCAGTCAGCATGGCTTCAGATACCTGTGACCACCTACCAGGACCTTATTGAGTCTCAATGATCCAGAGATTGTAGTAGATACAGAAGCTGTAACTGTGCTGCAGTGTGTGAGCGTCTGCAGTGGAGGGTTACTCTGTGTGTGTGTGTGTGTGTGTGTGTGTGTGTGTGTGTATGTGTGTGTGTAGGCGCAAATCCAGATCAGCTCAGACACTAGATTAGGGCTGGAATAGGATTGTGGAGATTAAGATTATGTTCGCTATTGTCCGGCTATTTTATGACCTAATTAATGCGCGGACGCTCCCGGCTGCGTTCTCAGACAGCATTACCACCTCAACTCTTTGAAATTTGGACTTTTGGGCGTAAACGATGCAGAAAATGAGAGATTTTTTATTTTTATTTCCTGCAAAGCTGTTGTTTAGGAGATGCAGCGTCATAGTGGACAGTGCCAAAGCACTATGACCAAACTGGACCCCAAACGATGGAACGAGAACCAACTTTAGAGCAAATTAAAAGCAAAATTTCTATTAACATTAAGAAAAATGTGCCACTGGCCTTTTTCCATATAGTTAAATTCAGCAGATAAACATTGACATGAACATCTGCATTAAAATGTGCTCAAGTTCTCTGAGTCCAGACGTCTGGTTCTGCCAGAGCATCAATCTAGACCAGGACTGGAGTGTAAGTTCTGTTTCCTGTGTAAGTAGAGCGGCTCTAGAACGTTCCCACTGGAACTGAAATTCCACCTCCAGTTATAGTTACAAGTTTAGGTCCTGGAACAGTTCTGGAGATCCAGCCAAGAACATTCCAGCGGATGATGGCGATGGTGGTTCAGCTGATACCTCGGGGACGGTGCTTATCTGGCATCAGGGCAGGGCGGGTGGTTAGCGCTCCCTCCCTCTCTCTGGGACTGCTCTGGGAGGGGGCTGGGGAGTGTTTACGTGCAGGGTCTTGATTAGGGCCCCATAATAGCACGCGGTCTGATGGGTGGCGATAGCATTGTTGAGTAAACACTGTGATCTCACTGATGCCACTGGGAAGCCAGTCGGGGGCGTCTCAGCGTAAACGCTCCACTGGACATCTCGCCGGCCTGATAATGAGCGAAAGCAGGATGTTTATCTGTCCTGAGCTGTATCTTAATAAAAACCTCATCAGTTACAGTGTGTTAACCCCTGGAAGTCTAAGGGTCCACAAAGGAGTTACTGGGTGTCAACATGTATACAGTTTAGTGGTTTACAGTTATCAGTTCAGTGAAAAGAACAGATTCAGACACATAAAAATGACATGGAAGACTAGGGGTCTGTCTCAAAACCTAGTGAGGGTCTACACAGACAACACTTTACGTCATAGTATGCGGCTTCTGACATGTAGGCTGTCCCAAACCTTATACATGCTTAGATACCTCAAACATGCTTAGATACCTCAAACATGCTTAGATACCTCAAACATGCTTAGATACCTTATACATGCTTAGATACCTCAAACATGCTTAGATACCTCAAACATGCTTAAATACCTTAAACACGCTTAGATACCTTAAACACGCTTAGATACCTTAAACATGCTAAGATACCTCAAACATGCTTAGATACCTTATACATGCTTAGATACCTCAAACATGCTTAGATACCTTAAACATGCTTAGATACCTCAAACATGCTAAGATACCTCAAACATGCTTAGATACCTCAAACATGCTAAGATACCTCAAACATGCTTAGATACCTTAAACATGCTTAGATACCTTATACATGCTTAGATACCTCAAACATGCTTAGATACCTTAAACATGCTTAGATACCTCAAACATGCTTAGATACCTTATACATGCTTAGATACCTCAAACATGCTCAGATACCTCAAACATGCTTAGATACCTTATACATGCTTAGATACCTTAAACATGCTTAGATACCTTAAACATGCTTAGATATCTTAAACATGCTTAGATACCTTAAACATGCTTAGATATCTTATACATGCTTAGATACCTTAAACATGCTTAGATACCTTAAACATGCTTAGATACCTCAAACATGCTTAGATACCTTAAACATGCTTAGATACCCTAAACATGCTTAGATACCTCAAACATGCTTAGATACCTTAAACATGCTTAGATACCTCAAACATGCTTAGATACCTTCAACATGCTTAGATACCTTAAACATGCTTAGATACCTTAAACATGCTTAAATACCTTAAACATGCTTAGATACCTCAAACATGCTTAGATACCTCAAACATGCTTAGATACCTTCAACATGCTTAAATACCTCAAACATGCTTAGATACCTCAAACATGCTTAGATACCTTCAACATGCTTAGATACCTTAAACATGCTTAGATACCTTAAACATGCTTAGATACCTTAAACATGCTTAGATACCTTAAACATGCTTAGATACCTTATACATGCTTAAATACCTCAAACATGCTTAGATACCTTCAACATGCTTAGATACCTTAAACATGCTTAGATACCTTAAACATGCTTAGATACCTTATACATGCTTAAATACCTTCAACATGCTTAGATACCTCAAACATGCTTAGATACCTCAAACATGCTTAGATACCTTCAACATGCTTAAATACCTTAAACATGCTTAGATACCTCAAACAGTGATACCTTGGCTCCAGTGACCCTGACTAGCGGGATAAAGCGGAACATAATGGATGGATGGAAGAGTAGTATGACATCATACACTGTCTGGCCAAAAACCAGTTGCTGTTTGGATATAAATAAGTAAATACTAATAAGCTTTGATTGTTCACGGTTATTACAGTCAGATTATTATGACCGCTTGCTAATTTGGACTGTGGTAGTGTTCTGGTCTGGGGAATGTTTTGGTGACCCTCTCATCCATGTGGAAGACACTCAACCAATTCAATCCTTGCAGATCATGTACACCATACACGCTGATTGTCTTCTCTGGGGCAGATGGGATCTTCCAGCAAGACTATGAGACACATCACACGAAGAGCTGACCAAGACGTCCAAGTACTACCCTGGACCACTAAATCCCCCAGACTTGAACCCAATTGAGCATCTGTGGGACCACCTGGATGGTGGTGTTGACTCTATGGATCCTCCTCCACGCTCCCTCCAGCAGCTGTGGGATGCACTGCAGTCAGCATGATACCTCCAGATACCTGTGACCACCTACCAGCACCTTATTGAGTCCCAAGGATTAAAGCAATATATAGATTTCAAAAATAAGTATATGAGCACTGAAAACAAGCCTAATGTACATTAGTATGTCTGATCTGATCATGTGTTACAACTGTCAATCACTCAAAGACAAGCCCAGCGAGCGGATTAAGTTAACTACAAAACCACTTTATTGAAAAAGCAGATTATATCATCTACGGTTAAATGATACGTCCCAACTTTTAATACATTAAATAACTTTAAACTTTTCATGTTTAGATAAATAAATCTACTTTCCTTTTTTTATTCATGAAATATCTAGGAAATCAGAACATTGAACGATACAAACAAACAAAAAAAAGGTGATAGAACAGAAGGCGAGATGTGCTTTCTGAGAACTACACGAGAAACAAAGCTACGGCTCACTGTCGTTTCCAAGAGAAGCAGAAAATAATAATAATTAGGAAAGCTAACGTTGCGTATGTACAGGGACTCTATGGACGCTCTATGAAAGAGTAGTACAGTTTAAAAGCGTATTAAGACATCGTGGAGGAGTAAATAGCACTTCTTTCAGTCGTTACAGGGAATGATTCGCGAAGAGAGCTCAGTGTGCACGTTTCTAACCATCTCTTCAGCCCCTCTACGAGGGCGGGCTGGGAACAGCACGGGCGGGCGAAGTGTGTCGTCACAGTTAGTGTCTGTTATAAGCGATGACGAGGGCGCGAGGATGCGGTCGGGGTCGGCTTCAGCGAGGTCCTCCGCTTCAGCTCAGTAGTATAACAGCGGGAGCCTTAACTGTGGAGAGCTGAGAGGAGGCGTGCTGGCGGTTAGCGGCTGCCGTGGCTGCCCACAGCACTCAAAGCAAAGCAAGAAGGCACTGAGTGGTCCAGCCACCGACGATCGCTACATTCACGTACAGTCGTGCACAGAAGCCTCACTCTGAGCGAAAACAAGCACAACCTCCACAGAGAACACAGTCGCATATGAACAGCTCACTGCACAGAGTCCAACACAGTCAGTTCAATACACGCATGTATCATCACAGTCCAAAGAAAAACAAGTATCCACAAAATACTAACTTTACAGCAGAGACCAAAAACTGTCTTCACATTATATATATATATATATATATATATATATATATATATATATATATATACATACATATACATACACACATACTGCTCAAAAGTTTAGAATAACTTTAGAATTTAATTTCATGCAATTTTCACAATTAATGTAAGTGTATCAGATGATTTTTAAAGAATAAAAATGTTTGTATTAAAGTCTATTTTTGTATAGAGGCTTATTTTACATATAGTCTATTATCAGTAATTCTCAGTCCTCTGTCTAAATCTCCTGGTACGACCACCAATCCAAGTTAAGGATGTTATTGGACTAATTGGTTGTTTGGACACTCTTGCTCAATTGTGATCACAGCTGAAAAACATTCTACTAATAAGTGAGTATAAAAGGGAACAACATTCTAGGTTAGTTTAGTATCTGAAGATCAGCAGTTGATGGCTTGCTGACCGACTCACAATGACCAGAAAGAAACAACTTTCTTTAGAGACCCGTCAGTCCATTGTTGTGTTAAGGAAGAAGACACTCCATTAAAACAAGAACATTTCACTCTGATCCCAAACTTTTGAGTGGTAGTGTATATATATATATATATATATATATATATATATATATATATATATATATATATATTCACATATACATTCATGAAGAATAGACCAATGGAAGTGCTTCAAAATAGCTTGGAAAGAATTCTGGTTCCACTGACTTACATTGAAAATAAAGATTGTAGGTGGGTCTGAAATCTCCTACTTGTCTAATACTCAGTAGTAAATCAGTAGGCGAGCGCGGCCAGTATGTCTGAATACTCAGTAGTGAAATCAGTAGCGAGTGCGGCTAGTATGTCTGAATACTCAGTAGGTATTGAGTAGTAGGTGAACAGTAACCGGATGATATACTGAATCGGCAGCCATTTTTATGTAGGCGAACACAAGCAGAGTAAATAAACGGTGTAAAGCTGAACGTCGGCTGTGTGTACGTAGCTACTGCTACTGAACTGCCGCTACAGAAGTTAGCTCTACTGCTGAGATAAACAATGATTACATTCCTCCCGTTTCATCTTCTCTGATCTACAGCTCCACACCGTCTGATACATAATCAGATAAAAACACAGATCAGAGTCACTAAAAGATCGAAATCTGTCAGTAAATGAGCTTTTAAATGAATAGCAGGACTTTTACGGTGGGGGTCTGACGTCTTGCAATATGGTGGACATAGTACGTCTGAGATTGTGTGGTACTAAAACTCACCTACTGAAATTACCTACTAGTCTGACGCTCAAGCAGTACGTACTGACTCTAATCTAGTACCTACTGACTAGTAGGCGATTTCAGACACAACCTTGTGTTTGGTCTCTATCTGTAAAGATACTATTCGGGAGATACTTGTTTATTTTGGACAGTGATGACGTACTTAAATATATATAAATATAAAATGTGCCCCATCTTCTAAACAGGCCACATTAGGTCACCATAAACAGTAACTGTGCATTACATTGTGTGTTCTCTGTACAGGAAGAGCTTATTAGTCCTTAGAAAAAAAATGAAATAAAAATAATAATAAAACATGTTGCTGCCCCAAAAGCACTTAAACTTTTGTACGTGCCTAGAAAAATTGACCAGCAAACGAAAACCAACGGTATTTTTTTACAGAACAAAACAAAATCACATTCAACCTCCAGAGAGAAACCCTTAGTCAATGGTCATGTTGTTATTTCATTCCAGAGAAACATTTTGAACCAACGTTTTGTTGTTACCACTACTTTAACCAAAAAAGTGGCTGGTTTTGCTGGTAAATCTGCTTTTTTCTTTTAACACTTTATCATTTCTCGATGCTGAAACTAAATTTATTTGATGTTACAATCGGAACGTGATCTAAAACTGATTCTAAAAACTGTGAATAGGAATATATATACATTGCTCTCTAAAGTCAAGACAAACCTGAACGGTCTGTTCAGTATATAAGACTTTGTAGCCCTTTAGTGAGTTATTCTGATAGAAATAGCCAATAATGCACCAAATATGCTGATTTAAAAACTAGCCAGTAGAAACAGCTCAAAAACTGGCCTCATATAAAGTTGTACATATATAATGTAACAGTAAGGCGCAGAGGCGACTAGAGGCTTATATATTAAGAATATAGGATATGTCATTTATTTAGTAATTGAAAGATATCGTATCTTCATAACATGCATCTTCATTTTTAATGATTTTCATTTGCCGTTTAGATTGTGAGACAATGTCATGGTGAATGGACCAATGGAAATGCTCCAAGATAGCTTGGAAATGCGTCTGGTTCCATTGACTTACATTGAAAGTGAAGGCAGTGTTTGGCGTCTCCTGTAAAGTTGCTATTTTGGAGACGCATGTTTTTCTTGACAATATATTGTCAAACTGACCAGCTAGATCAGTAACTGTGACAACGGTACGTGATAAAGTAACCAAATTACTGATAGTGATATATATATATATATATATATATATAGGACCATAGAGAAAACTCCAGTTGCACATGGACTCTCATTAATTGCTACAGGAGCAGCTTTTGATATGTTAAATGGCTTCCTATGTATCCTAGAAGACAAGTTAGACTTGACAAGGTTAATAGGCTCTCCGTCATCACTGTCCAAAGAAAAACATGTCTCTATTTGTGATGTTTATTTTTCAGCATCATATAAACACTGCGAGATACATTCATGATGAATGGACCAATAGAAATGCTACAAAATAGCTTGAAAAAAAAATGTACTATTGACTTGCTTTGAAGGTAAAGACAGATTTTGTCATCTTCTGTAGTTACCATTTTGGAGGTACCTGTTTTTCTTTGGACAGTACTCTGTATCAGGAGAAAACGTTCTAGTTGCCAAAAACCAACAAATAAAAACAGCAACGTTAGCGTTTTTAATGCCTCGCTCTAGTAAAATGACCTGGAATGAAATACCAACACTATTAACAGATTAACAACAGTTATAAAAAAGGGTTTTCACTCCATTTTGCTTTAGTTTTTGCTTAAGTTCTGTAAAAATGACTGATGTATTCGTCTTGTTTCATCTGTTTTATTCTCTGTACTGGTTCTAACGCCTTCAAACCAATGTGGGTCAAGGACAGGTAGCCTCTGTGGAGCTTAGGTGAGTCCAGCACCTTCCAGCATCGACAGAAGACCCGCCCTCCATTCAAACACAGTCTGACTAATAGAAGCAAAGCTCTGAGACAGCTGTGTCTCTACAGTGCGGCGAACACCCCGATCCCGGCTCTCAGAAACAACGCACTCGTCTTAGAGACGCAGAGGCACTAAGACACGCCAACGCCAGCGCGCCCATGTTTACGCTGACCGACCTCAGAACCTCAGAACACGTGAGAGAAATCTGAACCAATTTCACGGCTCATCTGAAAATGTCTGAGAGAGATAGAGCTGGGTACGAAGAATGACAGCAGTGTGTAGCGAACTGGTCTGGTGGTTATGTTAAGACAGTACGTGTGTTAGACTCTCTCAAGCGTGCTGCTCTAGCAACCTTAAGGAACGTGAACCAAACAGCAGAGCGGTGGCCGCCTGCCTGGCACACCAGTGTGAGGCGTCACAACACACAAAGCACACAAACACACAGTAATGGTGCAACTTGAAGGCAATGAGTGAAATCATTGTTAAGTGCGAGATTCTCAGTGAAGGCCACTTCCAAGGCTTTAAAAGTCATTATGACTCTCTTTACTCCTTCCTCTCTCTCTCTTTCTGTCTCTCTCTCGGAACGTAGCTGTGTGGTGGTTTGTCCTGTAGTCATAGTGTTCAGTGGACTGGTTCGCTGAGTGGTGGAGGACAGCGTCAGAGCTGTGGCCAGTAGCTTGGATGTGGGTGGAGGCCAGTATTGGCTGCATCGGCCAACCGCTGGAAATGCATTCCATGTTGGTACTGTGCTGGCCCCAATAGTGGAACTGCATTGGCCTCATAGTGACCCTGCATTAGCCTCATAGTGGCCCTGCATTGGCCACATGCTGGCCTTGCACTGGCCCCATAGTGGCCCTGCACTAGCACCATGCTGGCCCTGCATTTGCCCCATTGTTGTGCTGGATTTGCACCACACTGGTCCTGCCCTGGCTCCAGCCTGGCCCTGCGCTGGCCTCATGTTGGTCCTATGCTGGCTGGTTCTCCACCGGCCTCCGCTGGCCTCACATTAGTCCCACTTGCATCCCACATGAGCTGTTCTCTGGGGCCAGTCTGTGAAGATCAAAGGTCAATTTCGTGACATCAGTCCAGGCCAGGCTTCGGGGTTGCAGCTGCAGGATTCGTGCGGGAGAGGGGAAAAAACAACAACGATGGCTTGAATGGAGGAATGCAGACCGAGACAGCACACAGTAACCGGCGGAGAGAGAGTCGTCCGCGACTTTCGTTTACATTCACTTGCTTCGGAGAAGGTGGTGGACGCCTGCAGCAGCCGTGCGACCGCCGTAGGAGGAGAGAGAGTGTCGTCCCTCATCGACACACACTCGCATCATGGTGTGCGGGAGTGAGTGTGTGTGTGTTCACAGCTCGGTGACGTGGAGCGGGTAGCCGGGCGGCGGCTGGGCGGGGCCAGGCGTTTTTAACCTGTGCAGGTGGCAGGTGTGGCACAGCAGGTGACCATCCAACGGGTAACAGCGGTGACCCTCCTCGTCGGTTAGCTGCAGGCCACAGTCCTGAAACAGAGATCACACGGCTCAGCTGTTGTCATAGTGATGGACTTCATGTTCTTTAGAATCTAAGCATGGAACGAAAGCTGCAATGAAACGAATGTACCAAATAACATAAGAGTGGGTGGAGAAGTCATAGATATTTGAATACAGGCTCAGTGGAAGGATTCACTCTGGTCTGAAGAGCCACCATTAGATTTACAGAAAGAAGGTGAACATCTCAGGTGAGCCGTGTTTAGCGCTGGAAGGTGAGGGATTGCTTTCAGAAGCTGGAAAGCACTGTGCGGCTGCTGAGATTAAACATAAACTTTAAAAGAGAGTGTGAACAGCGCTGGTGAATGATTTACAGCAGTGTGTTCCTCTCTGCCTACATACACAAGAAGCACAAAACAGCCCCACAGCCTGTTTTTGTCGTGAGCACATGTAAACTCCACTCCTACAGAGACGCATTCAGCAGAGGAAGCTTATTCCCCATGTAACTTAGTCACACCCCTCACATTCCAGGCTTAAAATACACCACAAGGCTTGTTTATATTATAAACTATTCAACTATGTATGCTGTGCATCTTGAAAGCCGCCATATTGGATCAGGGGCAAGTTTTTCCAATGGGAAGGTGGTCTGAAGGTTCAGTTCAGCACCAGGGACTGCACACTGAACATGCTATCCAATCTGGTTGTTGTTGTTGCAATCTATTGTGTTGATAATATTTGAACCATAAGGGATTTTACAAATCTGATTGCATCGATCGAATTCTGATCCAATATGCCGGCCATGTTCGGGACATAGCGTAAAAGGTACTCTCCCGTTACTTGCTGGGGTTTTCAGACACGCCATTTTCCTTTTCCTTTCTGAAATAAAAGGGTGTTGTGAGACTTTTCACTCGCCCAGTATAAGCTGAGGAACCAGAGTGCAAATCCATAAATGGGCTCTTTAGAGCTTTAAGGTGCCACAGAACCTAAAACCGTATTTACATTGTTATATAGTATAATACTTAGAGTTCAGTACTCAGAACTGTACATACCCTGAACCTCAAACTCTGTTCTTCAGATACAGACTGGTGAATATTTACACCCCCAACATTTACACACAACACCAACCAGAACATTTACACACAACCACAACACCAACCAGCAACCAGAACATTTACACACAACCACAACACCAACCAGCAACCAGAACATTTACACACAACCACAACACCAACCAGAACATTTACATACAACCGCAACACTAACCATCAACCAGAACATTTACACACAACCACAACACCAACCAGAACATTTACACACAACCACAACACCAACCAGCAACCAGAACATTTACACACCACCACAACACCAACCAGAACATTTACACACAACCACAACACCAACCAGCAACCAGAACATTTACACACCACCACAACACCAACCATCAACCAGAACATTTACACACAACCACAACACCAACCAGAACATTTACACACAACCACAACACCAACCAGCAACCAGAACATTTACACACCACCACAACACCAACCAGAACATTTACACACAACCACAACACCAACCAGCAACCAGAACATTTACACACCACCACAACACCAACCAGCAACCAGAACATTTACACACAACCACAACACCAACCAGAACATTTACACACAACCACAACAACAACCAGCAACCAGAACATTTACACACAACCACAACAACCAGAACATTTACACACAACCACAACACCAACCAGCAACCAGAACATTTACACACCACCACAACACCAACCAGAACATTTACACACAACCACAACACCAACCAGCAACCAGAACATTTACACACCACCACAACACCAACCAGCAACCAGAACATTTACACACAACCACAACAACAACCAGCAACCAGAACATTTACACACAACCACAACACCAACCAACAACCAGAACATTTACACACAACCACAACACCAACCAGCAACCAGAACATTTACACACAACCACAACACCAACCAGCAACCAGAACATTTACACACGACCACAACACCAACCAGCAACCAGAACATTTACACACAACCACAACACCAACCAGAACATTTACATACAACCGCAACACCAACCAGCAACCAGAACATTTACACACAACCACAACACCAACCAGCAACCACAACATTTACACACAACCACAACACCAACCAGAACATTTACATACAACCGCAACACCAACCAGCAACCAGAACATTTACACACAACCACAACACCAACCAGCAACCAGAACATTTACACACAACCACAACACCAACCAGCAACCAGAACATTTACACACCACCACAACACCAACCAACAACCAGAACATTTACACACAACCACAACACCAACCAGAACATTTACACACAACCACAACACCAACCAGCAACCAGAACATTTACACACCACCACAACACCAACCAGAACATTTACACACAACCACAACACCAACCAGCAACCAGAACATTTACACACCACCACAACACCAACCAGAACATTTACACACAACCACAACACCAACCAGCAACCAGAACATTTACACACCACCACAACACCAACCAGCAACCAGAACATTTACACACAACCACAACACCAACCAGAACATTTACATACAACCGCAACACTAACCATCAACCAGAACATTTACACACAACCACAACACCAACCAGAACATTTACACACAACCACAACACCAACCAGCAACCAGAACATTTACACACCACCACAACACCAACCAGAACATTTACACACAACCACAACACCAACCAGCAACCAGAACATTTACACACCACCACAACACCAACCAGCAACCAGAACATTTACACACAACCACAACACCAACCAGCAACCAGAACATTTACACACAACCACAACACCAACCAACAACCAGAACATTTACACACAACCACAACACCAACCAGCAACCAGAACATTTACACACAACCACAACACCAACCAGCAACCAGAACATTTACACACGACCACAACACCAACCAGCAACCAGAACATTTACACACAACCACAACACCAACCAGAACATTTACATACAACCGCAACACCAACCAGCAACCAGAACATTTACACACAACCACAACACCAACCAGAACATTTACATACAACCGCAACACCAACCAGAACATTTACACACAACCACAACACCAACCAGCAACCAGAACATTTACACACAACCACAACACCAACCAGCAACCAGAACATTTACACACAACACCAACACCAACCAGCAACCAGAACATTTACACACAACCACAACATCAACAAGAACATTTACACACAACCACAACACCAACCAGCAACCAGAACATTTACACACCACCACAACACCAACCAGCACATTTACACACAACCACAACACCAACCAGCAACCAGAACATTTACACACCACCACAACACCAACCAGAACATTTACACACAACCACAACACTAACCATCAACCAGAACATTTACACACAACCACAACCAGAACATTTACACACAACCACAACACCAACCAGCAACCAGAACATTTACACACCACCACAACACCAACCAGAACATTTACACACAACCACAACACCAACCAGCAACCAGAACATTTACACACCACCACAACACCAACCAGCAACCAGAACATTTACACACAACCACAACACCAACCAGAACATTTACATACAACCGCAACACTAACCATCAACCAGAACATTTACACACAACCACAACACCAACCAGAACATTTACACACAACCACAACACCAACCAGCAACCAGAACATTTACACACCACCACAACACCAACCAGAACATTTACACACAACCACAACACCAACCAGCAACCAGAACATTTACACACCACCACAACACCAACCAGCAACCAGAACATTTACACACAACCACAACAACAACCAGCAACCAGAACATTTACACACAACCACAACACCAACCAACAACCAGAACATTTACACACAACCACAACACCAACCAGCAACCAGAACATTTACACACAACCACAACACCAACCAGCAACCAGAACATTTACACACGACCACAACACCAACCAGCAACCAGAACATTTACACACAACCACAACACCAACCAGAACATTTACATACAACCGCAACACCAACCAGCAACCAGAACATTTACACACAACCACAACACCAACCAGAACATTTACATACAACCGCAACACCAACCAGCAACCAGAACATTTACACACAACCACAACAACAACCAGCAACCAGAACATTTACACACAACCACAACACCAACCAGCAACCAGAACATTTACACACAACACCAACACCAACCAGCAACCAGAACATTTACACACAACCACAACACCAACCAGAACATTTACACACAACCACAACACCAACCAGCAACCAGAACATTTACACACCACCACAACACCAACCAGAACATTTACACACAACCACAACACCAACCAGCAACCAGAACATTTACACACCACCACAACACCAACCAGCAACCAGAACATTTACACACAACCACAACAACAACCAGCAACCAGAACATTTACACACAACCACAACACCAACCAGAACATTTACACAGAACCACAACACCAACCAGAACATTTACACACAACCCCAACACCAACCAGCAACCAGAACATTTACACACAACCCCAACACCAACCAGCAACCAGAACATTTACACACAACCCCAACACCAACCAGCAACCAGAACATTTACACACCACCACAACACCAACCAGCAACCAGAACATTTACACACAACCACAACACCAACCAGCAACCAGAACATTTCCACACAACCACAACACCAACCAGAACATTTCCACACAACCACAACACCAACCAGAACATTTCCACACAACCACAACACCAACCAGAACATTTACACACAACCACAACACCAACCAGAACATTTCCACACAACCACAACACCAACCAGCAACCAGAACATTTCCACACAACCACAACACCAACCAGAACATTTCCACACAACCACAACACCAACCAGAACATTTCCACACAACCACAACACCAACCAGAACATTTACACACCACCACAACACCAACCAGCAACCAGAACATTTACACACAACCACAACACCAACCAGCAACCAGAACATTTACACACAACCACAACACCAACCAGCAACCAGAACATTTACACACAACCACAACCAGCAACCAGAACATTTACACACAACCACAACACCAAGCAGAACATTTACACACCACCACAACACCAACCAGCAACCAGAACATTTACACACAACCACAACCAGCAACCAGAACATTTCCACACAATCAGCAACCAGAACATTTACACACAACCACAACACCAACCAGCAACCAGAACATTTACACACAACCACAACACCAACCAGAACATTTACACACAACCACAACACCAACCAGAACATTTCCACACAACCACAACACCAACCAGAACATTTCCACACAACCACAACACCAACCAGCAACCAGAACATTTACACACCACCACAACACCAACCAGAACATTTACACACAACCACAACCAGCAACCAGAACATTTACACACCACCACAACACCAACCAGCAACCAGAACATTTACACACAACCACAACAACAACCAGCAACCAGAACATTTACACACAACCACAACCAGCAACCAGAACATTTACACACAACCACAACACCAACCAGAACATTTACACACAACCACAACACCAAGCAGAACATTTACACACCACCACAACACCAACCAGCAACCAGAACATTTCCACACAACCACAACACCAACCAGCAACCAGAACATTTCCACACAACCACAACACCAACCAGAACATTTCCACACAACCACAACACCAACCAGAACATTTCCACACAACCACAACACCAACCAGAACATTTCCACACAACCACAACACCAACCAGAACATTTCCACACAACCACAACACCAACCAGAACATTTACACACAACCACAACACCAACCAGAACATTTCCACACAACCACAACACCAACCAGCAACCAGAACATTTACACACAACCACAACACCAACCAGCAACCAGAACATTTCCACAGAACCACAATACCAACCAGAACATTTCCACACAACCACAACACCAACCAGAACATTTACACACAACCACAACACCAACCAGAACATTTCCACACAACCACAACACCAACCAGAACATTTCCACACAACCACAACACCAACCAGAACATTTACACACAACCACAACACCAACCAGAACATTTCCACACAACCACAACACCAACCAGAACATTTCCACACAACCACAACACCAACCAGAACATTTCCACACAACCACAACACCAACCAGAACATTTCCACACAACCACAACACCAACCAGAACATTTACACACAACCACAACACCAACCAGCAACCAGAACATTTACACACAACCACAACACCAACCAGCAACCAGAACATTTACACACAACCACAACCAGCAACCAGAACATTTACACACAACCACAACACCAAGCAGAACATTTACACACAACCACAACACCAACCAACAGAACATTTACACACAACCACAACACCAACCAGCAACCAGAACATTTACACACAACCACAACACCAACCAGCAACCAGAACATTTCCACACAATCAGCAACCAGAACATTTCCACACAACCACAACAACACCAACCAGCAACCAGAACATTTCCACACAACCACAACACCAACCAGCAACCAGAACATTTACACACAACCACAATATCAACCAGCAACCAGAACATTTACACACAACCACAACACCAACCAGCAACCAGAACATTTACACACAACCACAATATCAACCAGCAACCAGAACATTTACACACAACCACAACACCAACCAGCAACCAGAACATTTACACACAACCACAACACCAACCAGCAACCAGAACATTTACACACAACCACAATATCAACCAGCAACCAGAACATTTCCACACAACCACAACACCAACCAGCAACCAGAACATTTACACACAACCACAACACCAACCAGCAACCAGAACATTTACACACAACCACAACACCAACCAGCAACCAGAACAGCGTTCCAGGCTGTGAAGGAACGTCGCCATCTTTTATTCCCTTCTCAAGAAACTGAACTGTCAGCAGGCATGATGCCCAGCTTTAAACGAGGCTGAAGGTGGTTTTCGTATTTGCCATCTTCTAAATCTAGTGTTCTGTTCCAACATCATTTAAGGTGGAAGGGCAGAATGTTCAACACTGAAGAGACTGAAGAGACGAGCAGCTCCACCTATATTAGCACCACAACCTCAACAGTGACTATAAGTAGCAGCCATGCTGTGTGAGTGGATCACGGTTGAAGCAGATCATCTTATGTGGGTGGAGCTTATTTACATGGAGGGTCATTTTATTTGTCAAAGACCTTCTATGTAGTGAATGAATACTGAATTAATGTATTCTTGGGCGCCTTTAAACGGTCAATGATGGGCTTCAATCTGGACATGGCGACGATGAAGCATCTCCAGCTTACCTCACAGTGATAACACTCCACATGGTAGTCTTTGTCCATGGACACGACGCGTATGGTCTCCTCCGAGCCCTGGAAATACACATGAGCTCAGTATCTGAACAGACTGCGATGCAGAACAGAATGTACAGTGAGAGTCAGCGTGGAGCTTTTACCTCAGCTGGGAGGATGGGTTGGTTACAGGAGGCACATTTTGGGGCAAAGACACTGTGGAGTGAGCAGAAAAGGAAGACATGTCTTTAAAGTTCACCTCTATGCAGGTTCAGAGACAAAAGGAATGCACCACCTGCATCTACCAGCGCTGGCAAATATTCACGGCTTATCAGACACATTCCTGAAAAACTGCCTGCACTTAGGCAACCTCGGGCACCTGACGTGTCCATCATTCTCGTCATACCTAATGACAGACTGGCCGTGAAAGAAATGGTCTGGCAAGAAAAATCTAATTTACACCATTTTACGTTCACCTCTGTTGATGTCCATCACCTGGGACCAAGTTGTGTTTGTTTATTCTAGTGCTGGAGCTCAGACACACTGCTAACAAACACTAAAAGCCAATAGAGATCCTAACTTGTGATTATTAAAAGTCAGAAAAATGTTTTATTGTTTACAAAGTCAAGAAATATGGCTTAAAAGACTGTTTAGCTCCGCCCACTGTTCGTAAACTGGTGTAGGTGTTGTGCGTGTGACGTAGATGGTGGACAACAACGCTAGAAGATGTACTTACAGTAATACACAGTGACAGAAAGGTGTTGTTGTTTTTGGCTGCAGTGATTTGATGTACAGTGGACCCCCCAATGCACAAACGACCCAAAGACCCCCAAATATCCAGAAAGTGACTAAATCTAAACTTTAAACGGGCACACTGGACAGGAGCGTCCTCTCACTCCGTCATCTGTAGATCATCTCAGTCTGAAGATTATCTCTATGGGACGTACTCTTACACGACGACTGGATCTTAAGTCTGACTCTGTTCAACAATATGGGCGTGTAGGAAACCAGTGAGAGGAGTTTAAGACCCTCCGTGTACGTGGAGGTAAACCAGGTAAGCTCAGTTACTGAGTCTGCTTTAGCTGATGTAGCTAACGTTAGCTTCACTTGCTAAGTTCGGTGGCTCAAGTTATGCTAAGCTAACGTAGCTGAGTTATGAAGACTTATAGAGTCGTATGAGAGCGAGTTCACTTTAATCATATTTACTACAATAACTGTACCTCTATATCTGAGTGTAGCTGGTTGCTAGGCTGGTTGCTAGGCTGTTGTCATGAACAGTGTTGGTTATTTAGCTAGATACTGTTTACACTCAGGATGAGCTGCTGTTGTGGGTGTGGTTGGACAAAAAGTCTCAGGACTAAGTGATATGGTCGTCTAAAAGTATCAGGACTAAGTGATATGGTGGTCTAAAAGTATCAGGACTAAGTGATATGGTGGTCTAAAAGTCTCAGGACTAAGTGATATGGTGGTCTAAAAGTCTCAGGACTAAGTGATATGGTGGTCTAAAAGTATCAGGACTAAGTGATATGGTGGTCTAAAGGTCTCAGGACTAAGTGATATAATGGTCTAAAAGTATCAGGACTAAGTGATATGGTGGTCTAAAAGTCTCAGGACTAAGTGATATGGTGGTCTAAAAGTATCAGGACTAAATGATATGGTGGTCTAAAAGTCTCAGGACTAAGTGATATGGTGGTCTAAAAGTATCAGGACTAAGTGATATGGTGGTCTAAAAGTCTCAGGACTAAGTGATATGGTGGTCTAAAAGTATCAGGACTAAGTGATATGGTGGTCTAAAAGTATCAGGACTAAGTGATATGGTGGTCTAAAAGTCTCAGGACTAAGTGATATGGTGGTCTAAAAGTATCAGGACTAAGTGATATGGTGGTGTAAAAGTATCAGGACTAAGTGATATGGTGGTCTAAAAGTATCAGGACTAAGTGATATGGTGGTCTAAAAGTATCAGGACTAAGTGATATGGTGGTCTATTCCTACATTACAGCTCTTTCAGATTCAAATTCAGAAATATAATCAGAATCTGAAGAAGCAGTTCTGGAACATTCTCAGTCCCAGTCAGTCATAGTGCTGTTGTACCGCCACGCTGTTCACGGCGGTAGCGCTGGTAGCGTTCATGGTAGCGTTCAGATTTTTCTGTCAATTTAATTAAAATTGTCTATTTTAGAGCAAATTAAGCAGCGAATTTCATATTAAGTAATGTTTATATATTTTCAGTATCTAAAACAATGTGAAATCACCAGGGCGGTCCGTAAGTGGTGCTTAGCTTTTAAACAATAACAAATAGTCAAGTACTCTACAAGCCAGGCAGGAAAAAAATTTGGTCACATGAGCAACTGAAAGTGGCATTATTTAATGGGAAACTCCACCAAATTTACTACATTTCTGCACAAGTTAATGGTAAACAAGGTGTAAACAAAGCAATCAAGAGTGATTTTATTTGAAATCAGATGCAACCAGATGTCTTAATTGTTTATTGGCTCTAAAAGCTCCCATACAGAACGTTACTACTTTATATGGTTAGAAATGTGCTGCATGACACCTGACACACTGATTTACAAGTCTTCAAGTAAGATTTTAGCCAAAAACAAGCATATTTAAAAGCCATTTTAGGCAAAACATGGCCTGAAAGAAATAAAATTCTCAAGACTTACCGCTATATTGGATATAATAAAACTTTATTTAACTGGTGTTAAATAAAATGACTATATTTGTGTTGTAGTCATGGTGACCCCTGGTTCCCATCATCACCACTGCTTAGAAGTTGGCAAGTTTCCCTACAGTTAATCATTTTTACATCAAGTGTACAACTCAATGACTGAATTATACCGATATGGTGGAATTGCCCTTTAATGACAACTTTGGACCCAGACATTGTGGCCTGATAGTAATAAACTGATGTGTTTGGAGGTGTTGTGATATGTGAAGCTCATGCTTGATGGTGTTGGAAGCTCTTACGTGTGATAGTCTTTAACACAGTAGATGTTGTTCTCCATGTCGACGGTGAACGGAACTCCGTCCAGTCCCTCTTTACACACCACGCAGCGGAAACAGCCTGGATGGTAGGATTTCCCCAAAGCCTGGAGGATCTACATATGTAAATAAAGACCAGTTGATTAGATACAAGCAAACGCAAAGCCTGGCTGAACTGCAGTGTGTCCTGGGGTCATTTCATCAGAACTGTGCTCTAAATTGATCACAGACTGTCTCAGAGAAGACTGGACCGTGTAAGTGAGTGAAGCTGCACGTGGCTCTGCTGGTGTGTGGGTGTTAATTTGGTTGTTGATATTAAAAAAATGAGTGAAAACGATCTTTCCTACCATCTCCATGATGAGGTGTCCACACACAAAGCATTTCTCCGCTGTCTGCTGGAACCCGGAGTACTGCGGACGACACAAGCACACAAACACACTTTAGTCAGTCCTCACCTCAAAGCACATCCACACAGCAGTGAAGGTGGGAGAAAGCAGAGCACCAACTAACACAAGGCCGTATTTTATTTTATTTTGTTTTATGTAGTTAAACAATCGCCTGTATTCACACAGAGCACCTTCACCTGTACAATTTCTAATTCATTTACGTTTAAGTACTATACAAGTAAAAATTTACATTTCTTACAGAATTCACGACTGTGAAACTTGTGGAATAGAATAGTATTTACAATTATTTGGCACTTGTGTTGTGGTACCCCAAGACGCAGTGAAACACCTACACACACACACACACACACACACACACACACACACACACACACAGTAGTGAACACACAATAGGAGGCAATGAAACACCTACACACACACACACTAGTGAACACACAATAGGAGGCAATGAAACACCTACACACACACACACACACACACACACACACACACACACACACACACAGTAGTGAACACACAATAGGAGGCAATGAAACACCTACACACACACACACTAGTGAACACACAATAGGAGGCAATGAAACACCTACATACACACACACACACACACACACACACTAGTGAATACACAATAGGGGGCAATGAAACACCTACATACACACACAAACACACACACTTGTAAACACACAATAGGGGCAATGAAACACCAACACACACACACACACACACACACACACACACACTAGTGAATACACAATAGGGGGCAATGAAACACCAACACACACACACACACACACACACACACACACACACACACACACACACACACACACACACACACACACACTAGTGAATACACAATAGGGGGCAATGAAACACCAACATACACACACACATACACACACTAGTGAACACACAATAGGAGGCAATGAAACACCTGCATACACACACACACACACGCACTAGTGAATACACAATAGGGGGCAATGAAACACCTACATACACACACACACACAAACACACAGACACACACACTTGTAAACACACAATAGGGGGCAATGAAACACCAACACACACACACACACACACACACACACACACACACACACACACACACTAGCGAATACACAATAGGGGGCAATGAAACACCTACATACACACACACACACACACACACACACACACACACACACACACACACACACACACACACACACACACTAGTGAACACACAATAGGGGGCAATGAAACACCAACATACACACACACACACATACACACACTAGTGAACACACAATAGGAGGCAATGAAACATCTACATACATACACACACACACACACACACACACACACTAGTGAACACACAATAGGGGGCAATGAAACACCAACATACACACACACATACACACACTAGTGAACACACAATAGGAGGCAATGAAACATCTACATACATACACACACACACACACACACAAACACTAGTAAACATACACACTAGGGTGCAGTAAACACCCACATATACACAAACACACACTAGTTAACACACCCACAACCTGAGATGATGTAGCACCGTGATGAGGGTCCGCACTGGCTTATCTACCTCCTAGCGTTATTGTCAAAATTCACATTTTCTGTACAGACTCATCCAAAATATAATATGGAGTTCATGTTAATATAAATACATTTTACTTATTGATTTATTTTTTGTTATTATTTGCCCAATTTCACACAGCCTGTTTTTGCTATTCACTTTTTTTCTTTCATTAAAGTTAAAAAAAGCTTATAATGTTCTGCAAAGGGCTTTTAATTTGAAGCAGTTATATTACGGCAGGTCCTGCTGCTGAAAAAAACTTTTATTTGTAGTAGAGATGAGCAGGTTGCTTGTATAAATACTTGTTGTGCCTCACTCTCCTAGTCTAAAATAGTTTAGGGAGCTTTACACTGTTTGTTATAATAACTATGTTTATATCTTGTGTCTATATATATATCTTGTAAATGTATGCATACTCTAAATACGGCTATATAAAAAAGCTCTTTCTACACAACACCCCCCACAAAGAGTTAACAAGCAATGATCAACCATGAACAATCATCAACCCGAATGATCAACCATTCTGTCTCGGCCTCTAGGGGGCGCTGGTGCTCTCTAAAGGGCAGGCTACAGAAAGGGTCAGTCAATAACGCTGAGGTTCCTAATGATAAAATATCTATTAATTAGCCTTATTTAATTAACAGACTGCTGTTTGCTGACGTCTGGCTTCCAGTCACTCTTAGCTTGTATGGTTCAACTATTAATTAAACAGTTTAGATAAGCATAAAGAAGCAGGTGGGACACAGCAGAGCGTTCTTAAGCCCTCCTTGACCATAAAGGGGCTCCGCATGCACAGGAAGCAGTCCTTTCAATACTGATCTGAGACCAGCTCTGTCTTATTAAGGGTCAGATGAGGGTTTCAGTAAGGAAAGTCACTCCTACGCTTAAATAAGGAATCTCAGAAATGTGCAAAGTCAGGACCAGTCAGTAGCTTCAGCCGAAGTTAATCAAACACCAGGTGCCCATCAAGCTCAGTACGCAACCCGGCCACTTGTTGTTGCTTGTTAAAAAACACACACATCCCCCAAATTCGTTGGTTGTGTGTGAGTGGAATCTGCACAGATATTAAGCTGACAGGTTGCAGGTGCCTCTAAGAAGAAAATGACCCCAGGGTGGCCATCTGCTTCCCCTCTCAGGGGTAGCTACAGTGGTATGGGGTGGTGGAGGGATTTAGGGGATTTGGGCTGGGGGTGCTCTTCAATTCTTATGTTATTATTATAATTACTATAATATTAATACATTCCTCTGTTTGAACTCTCCTGCTCGTTCCAGCAATGTCCTATTACAAGACCACAACGACATCACGTCTATTCTTTTCCAGTCCAGTGTTTAACTTGTGTTCTTTGGGTTCCGTAAAGTCTAGAACGACATCACCCGTATCGATCAGGTTCTATTCCCCACCCCGTTTCGCAAACAGACGGAAGGCTGCTCGTAGGCGGGGGTCGAGGACGGCAGGTGGGGTTTGAAAAAAGGAAAGAAAAAAAATAAATACCAGGCTTGTCAATACCAGGAAACCCCCCTCCCGCCTCCGATCCAGCAGACCATCTGTCAGACCCCTGGTGTCAGGAGCAATGGTGCTCTCCTCGGTAATCAATTCAACAAGCAGGCCGCGGGAGACGTAAACATCTACCATATGACGGAGACGTACGATTAAAAGATCTCAGGATACAGACGTGTGGGACAGGGGGAGTTAATAAAAGAACTAGAGGTCTGGAGATTACAGACTTAGTGCTGTTATTTCAAAGGGAAGAAGATATTCCATCACTATTAGATAATTATCATCAAATAATTGTGAGTATCGCACTTAAAGGCTCATGGTAGATCCTAGTGATGCTCAGTACTGCTGTTTCTAACTGTAACTAGGGGTGGGCGATATGGCCCTACAATAATATCACGATATTTCAAGGTATTTTTGCGATAATGATACTCTTGGCAATATAATAAAACATTGAATTAAAAAATATATATATTTCAAGAATTCACTAGTGCAACAAAATGAAAATTTTATTTTATTATTGCATACAATATGATATGGTATGATATGGCACACCCCCTAAGTGAGATATTAAAAAATACAAGAATTGTCATCAGATTGTAACAGAAGTCAATGATCCAGAATGTAACGATACTAAATAATGCACTCCAAATATCTCCATATATCCAGGACTGAAGTAAAATGATACTGGACAGATCTGTCTCTAGTAGATATATAATGGGAAATGAGAAAAGTGTAAATTATTCTTTTGATAAACAGTAAAAGTAGTACCTGATGTGATAATTAGTGATGGGTGATATGGCACGATATTTCAGGGTATAATATCGTTCACCATATTCAAAAATGTTGGAGATATTAATGTGTACGATACGATATGACACACCCCTAACTGTAACTATCATTAAAACTGTGGCCAATTATTGCACTCACGTTAAACACTGTCATCAACCAACGTCAGTCTCCAAGACATAGAGGAGACGGGGGTGTCTGGGGAAACGTGGTGAAAGCCAGTGACGGCACTTTAGAGATTTCTCAGTCGGCTAAGACAAATAAGTCTGGACACATTTTGGTTTTTCTAAAAAGAGTCAAACCCGCCTGAAGAAAACCACCGTGGCATTTTAAATCTTAGAGGTCTGAACTGTGCTACCTTGTCGTAATGTCGTCCTCCAGGTAGCTCCACACATAAAACATACATACAGGCATTATTATAATATTATTATATATATATAATATAATATATATTATATTACATAATAATATATAATATTATTATAATATTACACCTTAATACAAAAAAATCTACCAGCATTAGAACTGCAAAGCTGGTCAGTTTCTTATTCGCCAGCGTCTTGTTCTAAATTCCCAGTTCCACCTTAAATGATGCAGCAGTTACTATAATGCCTATTTTAATGGAATATTAATGCACGTTTGATATGGTTTACACAAGATACTGGCTATGTCATTATTATAATGATTACTGTTATAATAATTAGTAGTTTTCAATGTAAAACGTGGGTTTAGGTTGTGTTTCAGTACTTTTGTAGCACATATACCACCATAATACCGATAACTGAGACAGTTCTGGTCACTATAGTCCTGATTTTCATCCAGTTTATCTCTAAAATTAACTATTTAAGGTGGAATTGGGAATATAGAACATGAAGCTAGTGAACAGGAAACTGACCAGCTTTACGGTTTTAATGCTGGCAGACTTTTTGTGTTAAGGTGATTTAAGCCATCGAAATGTCAAAGATTGTTTATTTATTTATTGTTTAAATCAGGACTATAGTGACCAGAACTGTCACAGTTATCAGTGTTATACATTAAAACAAAAAAATCTAACAGCTCTGAAACCATAATGCTGGTCAGCTTCTTGTTCTAAATTGCCAATTTCACCTTAAATGTAATATTAATGCACGTTTGATATGGTTTATACAAGACTAATATTATTATTATGATTCTTCTTATAATAATAAATAGTTTTCAATGTAAATTTTGGTGAAATGTTTTCAGGTTGTGTTTCAGTACTTGGTGAACATTTGTAGCACATATACCACCATAACACTGATAACTGTGACAGTCCTGGTCACTATAGTCCTGATTTAAACAATAAATAAATAAACAATCTTTGACATTTCGATGGCTTAAAACACCTTAACACAAAAATTCTACCAGCATTAAAACCGTAAAGCTGGTCAGTTTCCTGTTCACTAGCTTCATGTTCTATATTCCCAATTCCACCTTAAATTACACAGTAGCTTTTTTAAAGCCTCAGATGGCAGAATAGAACAGCTGCATCATTTAAGGTGAACTGGGAACAAGAAGCTGGCCTATAGGTAGTTACAACTGATAGTCTTAATGTCAATACCAGACATCGTTCCCAGCATGAAAATAATAATCAGGACGGGCGGCCATGGTGGGGGGTAGTAGTAATATTAACTCACGCTTGATATGGTTTACACAAGATACTGGCTATGCTATTATTATTATGATTTTTATTATAATAATTAACAGTTTTCAATGTAAATTGTGGTAAAATGGTTTCAGGTTGTGTTTCAGTACTTGGGTGAACATTTGAAGCACATATGCCGCCGTAATACTGATAACTGTGACAGTTCTGGTTACTATAGTCCTGATTTTCATTCTAAAATTAACGATTTTAATGGCTTAAAGTACATGAATACAAAAAATCTACCAGCATTAAACCGTAAAGTTGGTCAGTTTCCTGTTCGCCAGCGTCTTGTTCTAAATTCCCAATTCCACCTGAAATGATGCAACCATTATTATAATGTCTCAGTAGCTAGAACAGAACTACTGCAGAACAGAACAATAAGCTGGCAGGCAGATAGTTATATGTTCTCGCCAGAAAGTTTTAATGTAAGTCATTGGAACCAGAATTCTTTCCCAGTGATCCTGAAGCACTTCCATTGGTCCTTTCCATTCCATTCCATCAATATCATTGCTGTCCAATGAAAAACATGTCTCATATCTCCATGTATCTTGATTTTAGGTTTTCTACATCATTGTGTGAAAATGTTATGTCTAATGGACCAATAGAAGTGCTCCAAAATAGCTTGTAAAAAATCTGATTCCATTGACTTACATTGAAAGTAAAGTATGTTTTGGTCTCTCCTGTTTGGAAATACTTATATACATATATATGTAATGAGTGTCACTGAGTTTATCTGCTACGAATGGCTCTAATCCCACTCTCCCCCTGTGTATATCAGAGACTGGGGGGGGGGAGGAGTAATTGTGGTCCGTGGGGAGACGTGGGGAAATGGGACCAAATTGTGCAGGGGGTGGAGTTCTGTTGTCGGCGGTCACAACATCTGTTCCCCCCTGAGGGTTAAAGAATGTGTGAAATGTACTTTATTCCCCTATCTGACCATCCATCTATCCGTCCATCCCTGCCTTTATCTGTCCACGATGCCAGTCTCTGAGTCCATTATACTTCTCCTTATCTGGGCATATACTGTCTCTCTCCGTCCGTCATCACATCTGAAACTCTGAAACTGCCAGTAAATAATAGATGTAGTAACAATTAGGTTATATAGACGCACTCATATCAAAGAATGGTGCTTCAAAGCAACATCAGGGCTCGTCTATTGGTTTTTCAATTCGAATCTCTTCAAACCGCTCCCTGTTTCATTTACTTAATGAAAGTAAGCCTTTCATCTGTTCGCTGACTCATCCGTGGCTGTGCCATCAACCTATCTGTTTATCCGCACAGGAATTTCACATGAAAAGATCTATAGTGGCAGCGCATAAAGGCTCACGCGTCGGCTCGGCGAGCTCTGTTGTGTCGCGCGGCGGCCCCTCGGCTTTAAACTCACCAGGAAGTCCTCCTCGCAGTAGACCTTTCCGTTCACGTTGTAGAATGCTTTCCCTCGCAGTCTCCTCCCTGAAGAAACAAAACAAGGCAGAGGCATGAAACAAACCTCGCAACGTGAACCGCAGTCCTCAGCCCCGGCCCGAAAAGCGCCAGCCTGCGTCAGCCCAGGTGTAACAGACATGATTCAGCTAATTAAGGTCTTGCTTTAGGACAAGTTATGTCTTGATTGGAGGTGGCAGGTGTGTTGCTCTTTGGAAGGCAGCAGAGGTTTAACCCTCACCTGCCCCTCTGAAAGAGATCGGGTGACACGTGAATTCATCAATCGCTGAAGTAGGTGAATACTATCAATATCAGTTATTGTATAGTTTCTGTGTGTGTACATATATGTATATTATATTAAAGCATTTTTATCAAACAGCAGCTGCTGCATTGAAATAATATAGAAAAATAAAAATCAAGAAAAAAATGTAAAGATTAGGGATCCAGTCTTGTGACCGGAAGGTTGCTGGTTCAATCCCCTAGACCAACCCTTCCCGGAAAGAGATCTACCACCACTCCAGGCAAGTATGCACACAGCCTCCTTGTGTTTATGTTCCCTAGTGTGTGTATATGTGGGTGTTTCACTGCCCCCTAGTGTGTGTATATGTGGGTGTTTCACTGCCCCCTAGTGTGTGTATATGTGGGTGTTTCACTGCACCCTAGTGTGTGTATATGTAGTTGTTTAACTGCCCCCTAGTGTGTGTATATGTGGGTGTTTCACTGCACCCTAGTGTGTGTATATGTGGGTGTTTCACTGCACCCTAGTATGTGTATATGTGGGTGTTTCACTGCCCCCTAGTGTGTGTATATGTAGTTGTTTAACTGCCCCCTAGTGTGTGTATATGTGGGTGTTTCACTGCACCCTAGTATGTGTATATGTGGGTGTTTCACTGCCCCCTAGTGTGTGCATATGTGGGTGTTTCACTGCACCCTAGTGTGTGTATATGTGGGTGTTTCACTGCACCCTAGTATGTGTATATGTGGGTGTTTCACTGCACCCTAGTATGTGTATATGTGGGTGTTTCACTGCCCCCTAGTGTGTGTATATGTGGGTGTTTAACTGCCCCCTAGTGTGTGTATATGTGGGTGTTTCACTGCACCCTAGTATGTGTATATGTGGGTGTTTCACTGCACCCTAGTATGTGTATATGTGGGTGTTTCACTGCCCCCTAGTGTGTGTATATGTGGTTGTTTAACTGCCCCCTAGTGTGTGTATATGTGGTTGTTTAACTGCCCCCTAGTGTGTGCATATGTTGGTGTTTCACTGCCCCCTAGTGTGTGTATATGTGGGTGTTTAACTGCCCCCTAGTGTGTGCATATGTTGGTGTTTCACTGCCCCCTAGTGTGTGTATATGTGGGTGTTTAACTGCCCCCTAGTGTGTGTATATGTGGGTGTTTCACTGCACCCTAGTGTGTGCATATGTGGGTGTTTCACTGCACCCTAGTGTGTGTATATGTGGGTGTTTCACTGCCCCCTAGTATGTGTATATGTGGGTGTTTCACTGCCCCCTAGTGTGTGTATATGTGGGTGTTTCACTGCCCCCTAGTATGTGCTCACTAGTGTGTGTATATGTGGGTCTTTCACTGCCCTCTTATGTGTGTGTGTTCACTAGTGGGTCTATATGTGGGTGTTTCACTGCACCCTAGCGTGTGTGTTCACTAGTGTGTGTGTGTAAGTGGGTGTTTCACGGCCGCCTAGTGTGTGTTCACTAGGGTGTGTGTATATGTGGGTGTTTAACTACACCCTAGCGTGTGTTCACTAGTGTGTGTATATGTGGGTGTTTCACTGCCGCCTAGTGTGTGTGTTCACTTGTGTGTGTGTTCACTTGTGTGTGTGTTCACTTGTGTGTGTGTGTGTGTGTGTGTTGGGGGGGGGGTGTTTCACTTCAGTGCATGTGTTCACTAGTGTGTGTTTATTTGGATTTGTTTTACCTTCCCCAGTGTGTATGTTCACTAGTGTGTGTATACGTGGGTATTTTACTGCCCCCTGGTGTGTATATGTGGGTGTTTTACTGCCCCTAGTATGTGTATGTGGGTGTTTTTACTGCCCCCTGGTGTGTGTGTGTTCACTAGTCTGTGTGTGTAAGTGGGTGTTTCACGGCCGCCTAGTGTGTGTGTTCACTAGGGTGTGTGTATATGTGGGTGTTTCACTACACCCTAGTGTGTGTTCACTTGTGTGTGTATATGTGGGTGTTTCACTGCCCCCTAGTGTGTGTGTTCACTAGTGTGTGTGTGTGTGGGGGGGGGTGTTTCACTTCAGTGCATGTGTTCATTAGTGTGTGTTTATTTGGATTTTTTTTTACCTTCCCCAGTGTGTATGTTCACTAGTGTGTGTATACGTGGGTATTTTACTGCCCCCTGGTGTGTGTGTGTGTGTATGTGGGTGTTTTACTGCCCCTAGTATGTGTATGTGGGTGTTTTTACTGCCCCCTGGTGTGTGTGTTCACTAGTGTGTGTGTGTGTGTGTGTGTGTATGTGGGTGTTTTACTGCCCCTAGTGTGTGTATGTGGGTGTTTCACTGCCCCTAGTGTGTGTGTTCACTAGTGTGTGTGTATATGTGGAGGCTTCACTGAACGGGTAAACCTCAAAGGTGTGTGCAAACACAAGCGGTGCACAGTTCTAATTCTATTCTATAACCAGAGCGAGTCGTGCTCCTCAGCTCCTAAAGTCAGCTTTGACACTGCGTTCACCAGAGAATTGCACGTCATGCTTTCTTGGCACAAACACACCTGATTCAGCTCCTAGCAAATTACCCGACAAGTTCAATCCGGTGTGTATGTGTCGGGGCAGAAGGCAAAACCCACAAACCCCAGTAGAAGCCTTCAGGACTGCAGCTGAGCAGCTCTGATCTACAGCAGGATGAGTGACAGCACCTTTGTCTCCAAGCCAGTAGAGGAAGATACAGTGAGCACTCTGCACAGGAACTGCTTCCCTAATTCATAAAACCCTACACGCACATACAGCGCGCCTGGAACGAGTGTGTCATCCCTGTAATTAAATGAAATGAACGTGTAACTCGAGCCGTAAAAAAAGAAAATCACAGAGTGTTAATTAAGTAATTAAGCCATGACATGTCACTGACACATAAATCAACTGAGCTGTTCACCAGCTGCTGCCCTAATGCAGTGAGGGGCAACGTGAGACCACTTTAATGTGGTTTCATACAATATCTGAACGCGGGGTCACATACTGTCACTGTCCAAACAAAAACAAGTACCCCCAAACTGGCAACTTTACAGGAGAGGCCAAAAACAGTCTTTACTGTCAATGGAAGTCAATGGAACCAGAATTCCAAGCTATTTTGGAGCATTTCTATTGGTCCATTTATCAAGAAATATTTACACAATGTAAACAACATCTGTTGGGTTTAAGCTTCCACTCTTTTCACGAGGCTCACATTTACACTAACCAGTTCATGAAAATACATCTGTGTTCAGATTGAACAGCTACACGTCCTTTCACACCCATAGCGCAGAGTCTCACAGTGGAAGGACGACTGTTGATGTTTTTTTAGATCTAAAGAAAGAGGAGAGTTTGCTTTCCTCCTCTCTCACAGGAGACCGAAGCTTTAGCTGCTGTTCATCTGACAAGTGCAGTCTTGGTGGTCTACAAGGGCTGCGTTCCAAAAACGTTTATTTAAATGGAAACATGATGCCTTGAGCACACTGTTTGTGTTATGCAAGTATAACTACGGCAGCTGCGAAGGTCAATCTTGGCATCCTTATAACAACAGTACAATACTCACAGCAAACATCACTGTAACATCTTCAACTGCTGTGCACACCGAGCCACAGTGGCTGTATCTGTAGAGGACTCTTATACTGGAATCCACTGTACTGTCTTTCTAATGGGCCGGGTTTACATACACGTTGCTGCTGACTGGGTAATCAGGATCTCTGATAGATAGAGCACTCTTTATAGAGCACTATTCTAAAATTTAGATTTCTTAAGAGTACTATTCTAAAAAAAAAATCTAGATTTCTTAATAAAGCAGTATTATAAAATCTAGATTTCTTAATAGAGTACGATTCTAAAATCTGGATCTCTTTATAGATCATATTCTAAAATCTAGAATTCTTAATAAAGTACTATTCTAAAATCTGGATTTCTTTATAGAGCATTATTCTAAAATCTGAATCTCTTAATAGAGCACCATTCTAAAATCTAGATTTCTTAATAAAGTACTATTCTAAAATCTAGATCTCTTTATAGATCATATTCTAAAATCTAGAATTCTTAAAAGTACTATTCTAAAATCTAGATCTCTTTATAGATCATATTCTAAAATCTAGAATTCTTAAAAGTACTATTCTAAAATCTAGATCTCTTTATAGATCATATTCTAAAATCTAGAATTCTTAATAAAGTACTATTCTAAAATTTAGATTTCTTAAGAGTACTATTCTAAAAAAAAAATCTAGATTTCTTAATAAAGCAGTATTATAAAATCTAGATTTCTTAATAGAGTACGATTCTAAAATCTGGATCTCTTTATAGATCATATTCTAAAATCTAGAATTCTTAATAAAGTACTATTCTAAAATCTGGATTTCTTTATAGAGCATTATTCTAAAATCTGAATCTCTTAATAGAGCACCATTCTAAAATCTAGATTTCTTAAGAGTACTATTCTAAAAAAAATATCTAGATTTCTTAATAAAGCAGTATTATAAAATCTAGATTTCTTAATAGAGTACGATTCTAAAATCTGGATCTCTTTATAGATCATATTCTAAAATCTAGAATTCTTAATAAAGTACTATTCTAAAATCTAGATCTCTTTATAGATCATATTCTAAAATCTAGAATTCTTAAAAGTACTATTCTAAAATCTAGATCTCTTTATAGATCATATTCTAAAATCTAGAATTCTTAATAAAGTACTATTCTAAAATCTGAATTTCTTTATAGAGCATTATTCTAAAATCTGAATCTCTTAATATAGCATTATTCTAAAATCTAGATTTCTTTATAGAGCACCATTCTAAAATATAGATTTCTTAATACAGCACTAGTCTAAAATCAGGATCCCTAAAGAACACTAGCCTAAAATCTGGGTCTCTTTAAAGAACACTAGTCTAAAATCTGTATCTCTTTAAAGAACACTAGTCTAAAATCTAGATTTCTTAATACAGCACCATTCTAAAATCTGGATCTCTTTAAAGAACACTAGTCTAAAATCTAGATTTCTTAATACAGCATAGTATAAAATCTGGATCACAGAATTTGTGATTTTCAGACAATAACCTCTTTATTTACAAACAAACAGTGCATTATGGGTATTTGCTGTGTGCTAGGGTTGCAAACTACTTATTGAGGTGCACTGTGCACATGGTGGAGCCCCAAAACAGTCCACTACGTAATCAACAGGGCACAGTTTTGGACACGGCTCATTTGAGCATGGGTGCGTGACAAGCCACTGTACTCTGATTGGACGCTCCAAGATGCCAAGTTCTGAGGAGTGACAGTGGTTTCCACGAAAGACAACAAACAAGAGCGCATTATTAGACACTGATGGTCAGCAACAGATTTCTATATTACAGAATTTAGATTTGAAGAATTTTGGGCGTTTGATCTGCATTGGAAACGTTTCACTCTTAACACACGGCGTTCACACCAGTCCTTACATACACAAACCCTATGAGGCTTTTGTATGTGTCCTATTGCGTCATTACACACACACACACACACACTCCATAAATCAGCCTGACCGCTCTGCTTTTAACCGTCCCACTGGGCTGTGTTTCGGTTCCTAGGGTTTGTGGGACAGACCCATCAGACCTCTTTTACACCCCAAAATTTATGTCCTCGTCCCATTCAGACAAAGTCCCAAAGAACACTGGCACATCCACACCACCCAGACGCTGATTCAGTAACAGAGGCCTCTCCTGCCGCGCCGAAGAATCCTGATTGGAGCGCTTAGTGCCAAATTTAGCACCACGTCGCATAATAAAGCGCCGCTCCCACACCTGCAGCGGAAGCAGGACTGATAAACAGCGTGTGAACACAGTTTCGCATGTTCCAAAAGGTGTCGAGAGCTGTAAAGTGCAAAGGTGTGCAGCACACAAGATCAAAGTGATTAAAGACCATCTCGGCTGCTGTGAGTCTCCAACCTCCAAACTTCATCAGTAGCTTCTTGTGTGAAAGAGAGAAGTTAATTTTTGTTTCCATTTTAAATTGATTCTTCAAGATTTCTTCTTAATTCAAGATGTAAACAGACTGAATCAGAGCTGACTGGCTGCCCTGTACTCTCACTCATTTAGTACTTAGTTATCCATGGCAGACTGATGGTACATTTAAGACTGATATATATAAATGTGCTTTGTTCTGATTGGCTGCCCTGTTTGAAACACTCCTTATAACTTCAGTGTGAGTGGGCGGAGCTAAACTGCTGCAAGCTGAACATGCAAGATGTATGTAATGCATGTGCTGGTTGTTGTGACATCACAAAACGTGCCAGTTACAGCTCAGTTTCTGTATACAAACTAAGGAGTAAATAATTATCATTAAAACATAAACTTCAATCAAAGAAAAAAACTAAAACTTAGACTGAATATTTTAGTGACTGAGCTGCAAAGTCTGTCCGAGAGGATTAGTGTGAAATGGTTCAGACGATGGTGATTGAGGTGATGTTTTCAGTGGTGATGGTGTTTACAGTGGTGGTGATGATGTTTACAGTGGTGATGATGTTTACAGTGGTGGTGATGTTTAGAGTGGAGTTGATGATGTTTACAGTGGTGGTGATGTTTAGAGTGGAGTTGATGATGTTTACAGTGGTGGTGATGGTGTTTTCAGTAGTGGTGATGTTTAGAGTGGAGTTGATGATGTTTACAGTGGTGGTGATGTTTAGAGTGGAGTTGATGATGTTTACAGTGGTGGTGATGATGTTTTCAGTGGTGATGGTGTTTACAGTGGTAGTGATGGTGTTTACAGTGGTGGTGATGATGTTTACAGTGGTGGTGATGATGTTTTCAGTGGTGGTGATGTTTAGAGTGGAGTTGATGATGTTTTCAGTGGTGATGGTGTTTACAGTGGTAGTGATGGTGTTTACAGTGGTGGTGATGATGTTTACAGTAGTGGTGATGGTGTTTACAGTGGTAGTGATGGTGTTTACAGTGGTGGTGATGATGTTTACAGTGGTGGTGATGGTGTTTTCAGTGGTGGTGATGTTTAGAGTGGAGTTGATGATGTTTACAGTGGTGGTGATGATGTTTTCAGTGGTGGTGATGATGTTTTCAGTGGTGGTGATGATGTTTAGAGTGGTGGTGATGATGTTTTCAGTGGTGGTGATGTTTACAGTAGTGGTGATGGTGTTTACAGTGGTAGTGATGGTGTTTACAGTGGTAGTGATGGTGTTTACAGTGGTGGTGATGATGTTTACAGTGGTGGTGATGGTGTTTTCAGTGGTGGTGATGTTTAGAGTGGTGGTGATGATGTTTTCAGTGGTGGTGATGATGTTTTCAGTGGTGGTGATGATGTTTTCAGTGGTGGTGATGATGTTTAGAGTGGAGTTGATGATGTTTTCAGTGGTGATGATGTTTACAGTAGTGGTGATGGCGTTTACAGTGGTGGTGATGATGTTTACAGTGGTGGTGATGATGTTTACAGTAGTGGTGATGGCGTTTACAGTGGTGGTGATGATGTTTACAGTGGTGGTGATGATGTTTTCAGTGGTGGTGATGATGTTTACAGTGGTGGTGATGATGTTTTCAGTGGTGGTGATGTTTTCAGTAGTGGTGATGATGTTTTCAGTGGTGATGATGTTTACAGTAGTGGTGATAGCGTTTACAGTGGTGGTGATGATGTTTACAGTGGTGGTGATGATGTTTTCAGTGGTGGAGATGATGTTTAGAGTGGTGGTGATGATGTTTTCAGTGGTGGTGATGTTTACAGTAGTGGTGATGGCGTGTACAGTGGTGGTGATGGCGTTTACAGTGGTCTTCATGTCTACAACACATTTTATTTACTATCAAACCCACCAGTGAACTTATACACGCCTTCTGAGTGGTTATGTGGAATATTGTTGATGATAAAACAAAGGAAAATCTGAAAAAACAGATTACGTTCATGAATAAGATTACAACCTCTCGCTGCCATGAGCAGACTGTAAAACTGATGATGTAGGCCAAAAACCTCTACCATCATAAAACAGTGTCTCAGACATCAGGCAGTGTATTCACAACCTTTTAATGTAATAACTTCCTTCGAGGGAGCTTTAGGAGGTCTTTAGGACGTCTGGTTCCATTCACCGCCACTGTGAACGGTTCTGAAAGACTTGTTATGAAGTTATGAAGAAAGGGGGAATAAAGCTGCCGACAGAGGAGCTGCAGCAAAGCAAGTTCCAACATCGGATCAGCATTCAGCATCTGCTGATAGTCATCAGTTAGAACTGAACAGAAGGTGGGGTCGGGCACATAGTGTGCACTGAGGTTGTAGACCGCTTCTATTGATCCATGTATCTAGAACAGTTCCTACAATGATGGCCAGTGTTGTAAAACAGTGTTTGGGGAAGGCTGTGAAATCCTAAAATATCTTAACTTAGTGTGACCGACTGGAATTGGAGGCAAAGTGGCATTAAAAGAGATAAGAAGCTGCAGGACGGCTCAGACACCGAGTAACACTTACAAACAGTTGCTGGGTGGGGCTAAGAGTGAGTGAGGACAAGAAAGACAGACAGAGAGACAGAAAAGAGAGGGAGACACAGAGAGACTGAGTAAATGGGGACATTCTTTCAGCCTGAGGTCACTGGCTGGTCCCATTCACCCACCTCTACTCCCCCCACCTCACGGAGAGCAAAGGGGAGAGAGGGAGGGAGCCAGAGAGTGAGAGAGAGTGAGGGAGGGAGTGAGCAAGGGGGATGGTAAGACCTGGTTCTCCTGCGACTCCCTTCAGCTTTTGTCAGAGGCTCCGGCCATGCAGCAACTCTCTACTCTCCTCTCCACTCCTCTGTCCACTCGTCCTCTCTCCTCCTTTCGCACCTCCACATGCTTATCGTGGGGCTGTATCCCATTTTCCATGTAACTGAGGACTAAATATGTTTGAAGCTGGACGGCTTCGTACCAGAGGACGCAAATTCATACTGGATTAAATTCACTTTGTTCTTGCCCGACTGTGAAAACTGTACACGCTGCAGATACATACCGGATTAAAATCACTCCACAGGTGTTATTTTCATTCAGTGAAACCTACACCCACTGTAGATTCATACCGGATTTAAATCATTCCACAGTTATTACTGTCATTCAGTGAAACCTACACTCACTGTAGATTCATACCGGATTTAAAATCATTCCACAGTTATTACTGTCATTCAGTGAAACCTACACTCACTGTAGATTCATACCGGATTTAAAATCATTCCACAGTTATTACTGTCATTCAGTGAAACCTACACTCACTGTAGATTCATACCGGATTTAAAATCATTCCACAGTTATTACTGTCATTCAGTGAAACCTACACCCACTGTAGATTCATACCGGATTTAAAATCATTCCACAGTTATTACTGTCATTCAGTGAAACCTACACTCACTGTAGATTCATACCGGATTTAAAATCATTCCACAGTTATTACTGTCATTCAGTGAAACCTACACTCACTGTAGATTCATACCGGATTAAAATCCTTTCATAATTATTACTGTCATTCAGTGAAACCTACACCCACTGAAGATTCATACCGGATTAAAATCCTTTCATAGTTATTGTCATTCAGCAAAACCTATATCTACTGCAGATTCATACCGGATTAAAATCAGTCCACGGTTATTGTTGTCACTCAGTGAAACCTACACCACCTGCTGATTCATACCGGATTAAAATCACTCCACAGTTATTATTGTCATGCGGTGAAACCTATTTTCACTGTAGATTCATACCGGATTAAAATCACTCCACAGTTATTATTGTCATTCGATGAAACCTACACCCACTGTAGATTCATACTGGAATAAAATCAGTCCACAATTATTACTGTCATTCTGTGAAACCTACACCCACTACAGATTAATATGGGATGAAATACTCAATTATTATTGCCATCAGACTGTAAACAACACACACATTGCAGATTCATACTGGATTTAAATTTCCACAAATTATTACTCGCATAACACACAGTGCAGATTCATACTGGATTTAAATTTCCACAAATTATTACTCGCATAACACAGTGCAGATTCATACTGGATTGAATCACTCCATTATTATTACTATCAGATTGCCTCTACTTTTCTAAGAAGTCTTTTCATTAGACGTGGAACATGTGATTGCTGTGAGGATTTGATTGCTTTCAGATACAAGAACATGAGCTCATGTACTGATGTTGGATGATCAGTTCTGGACTACAAACACCACTACAAGTTAACAGGTGGAGCTCCAGAGGTTGCAGTTTATACTCACTAGAAAACCAGAGTCAGGAATAACATCTGCCCACTGTTCAGTGGGCATTGTTCACTGTTCAACTTCAGTGTTCAATAAGGTTTGGACCAATCACAGTTTGTTGTTTTTATCATGAGCTTCCTGAAGACAGTCACATGACCCAACAAGTTATTACTATAAGACATCAAGGGTTCATCATGTCGGGATAAACTACAATCACTAAGAGCATTTAACAAAAGAGACAGAAGTATTTAATTTGGTCATTTATTTACTGAAGACGGTCTGGCCCAGATGCAGCAAACAGGCCCAAACCATGACACTACCACCACCATGCTTTACAGATCGGTGGCTTTCATAGAATTCTTCCTTCCTCCAGATAGTGTTTCTTATTTAAACCAAAAAGTTCTACATCTACTCACATCTTTCTGGAGAGCAGAATCCATGAAATGCAGTATGAATCCCTGCAAACAACCCTGTCCTGCACACCACTGTTGTTCAGTGTTCTCCTGATGGTGGACTCATGAGCATTAACATTAGCCTCTGTGAGAAAAGCCTGTAGTGGATTAAAAGTTACTTTAAGCCTCTACTGTTCCTTTGCAACCTTACAGACTGCTACATGCTTTGTTCTTGGAGTGATCTGTTGGTGGACCACTCCCTAGGATGGCAACAATGGTCTTGGATTTCCTCCATTTGTGCACAATCTGTCGGGCTGTGGAGTCCAAACTCTTTGGAGATGGTTTTGTAACCCCTGTAATCCGGCCTGATGAGCATCTACATTTAGTTTTCTGAGGTTCCTCGAAAAAAATGTGTTAGGATCCCCTTCCATCAACGTGTTATCTGACTTTCCTGACTAGGGATCTACCACTCAGTAGGCGAGCGCAGCTAGTTTGTCAGAATACTCAGTAGCCATGGAGTAGCAGGCGAACGTTACCGATTTTATCTCCAGTATCATTCACTTTCCTTCAGTCCTGGATATATGGAGATATTTGGAGTGCATTATTTAGTATCGTGACATTCTGGATCATTGACTTCTGTTACAATCTGATAAAAATTCTTGTGTTTTTTAATATCTCAGTTAGGGGGTGTGCCATATCATATCGTATGCAATAATAAAATTATTTTTTTTCATTTGTTGCAGTAGTGAATTCTTGATATTTTTTAATTCAATGTTTTGTTATATCGCCAAGAGTATCGTTATCACAAAAATACCATGAAATATCGTGATATTACTGTAGGGCCATATCGCCCACCCCTAGTTAGAGCTACTTCTAAGGTAAATAAATATTTAGTTCCCGCTGATTTGCCATCTCGGAGCTACAGCTTGACACCAACGGAGTACAGATTCAGACAAAAACGCAGCTCAGTGTCACAAAAGTACCTAAAATGATGTCAGTACATGGAGCTTCTAATGAAAGCGGGACTTTTACTCACATACTAAACTGCCTACTAGTCTACCACTCCGACAGTACCTACCGGCTCCAATCAAGTACCTACTGGCTTAGTAGGCGTACGAACAGATCCCTGTTCTACACACATGGTCGTCATCCCATTGAATGAAAACACCTGAATCTCATTTCTGAAATTAACTGCTAATCCTAGAGGTTCACATACTTTTGCCACTCATGAAAACTAAATATTTGAACTTTTATCTAAACAAATAAATGACCAGATACAATACTCTTGTACATTGATCTACTTTTTGGGAATCTGATCATGCTTCAGGTCATAATTACACAAAAACAAAGACTATTCTGAAGCGTTCACAAACTCTTTTCAGTCAAACTCTCCACACAGAACATATCGTCTGACACATGTACTGGGACTACAGCGGACTCCGTTCCTGGTAACAGCCCTCTCTGCTCTCAAGCCCACCACATGTGAAGCCCGATCCAACAGAGCCAAACATCCCACAGCTGGGCACTGCTGTGAACAATTTTTAGGATGCTTTTTTTCCTCCTTGTGAACGCATTTCGGGGTCTACACGCATTAACCCTATCATACCTTTCATCCATGTACAGTCTGTGCCTGCGTCCTCTTTAATTGCCCCCAAGTGTAGCCCATAAGTTCGTGCTTGTCCATGTTGGTCATAGTAAAATGGATCAGCATGTGGAACTGGACTGCTCTGTAAGCTACTGTGTTCAACACATGCTGCATACATCACCGAGCTGACCACTACACCACCATACTAACCACTACACCACCGTACTAACCACTACACCACCGTACTAACCACTACACCACCTTACTGACCACTACACCACCGTACTAACCACTACACCACCTTACTGACCACTACACCACCGTACTAACCACTACACCACCATACTAACCACTACACCACCATACTAACCACTACACCACCGTACTAACCACTACACCACCATACTAACCACTACACCACCTTACTGACCACTACACCACCGTACTAACCACTACACCACCGTACTAACCACTACACCACCATACTAACCACTACACCACCGTACTAACCACTACACCACCGTACTAACCACTACACCACCTTACTGACCACTACACCACCGTACTAACCACTACACCACCTTACTGACCACTACACCACCGTACTAACCACTACACCACCATACTAACCACTACACCACCATACTAACCACTACACCACCATGCTAACCACTACACCACCTTACTGACCACTACACCACCGTACTAACCACTACACCACCATACTAACCACTACACCACCATACTAACCACTACACCACCATGCTAACCACTACACCACCTTACTGACCACTACACCACCGTACTAACCACTACACCACCATACTAACCACTACACCACCATACTAACCACTACACCACCATACTGACCACTACACCACCATACTGACCACTACACCACCATACTAACACTACACCACCATACTAACCACTACACCACCATACTAACCACTACACCACCTTACTAACCACTACACCACCGTACTAACCACTACACCACCGTACTAACCACTACACCACCATACTAACCACTACACCACCATGCTAACCACTACACCACCGTACTGACCACTACACCACCGTACTAACCACTACACCACCATACTAACCACTACACCACCGTACTAACCACTACACCACCGTACTAACCACTACACCACCGTACTAACCACTACACCACCGTACTAACCACTACACCACCATACTAACCACTACACCACCATGCTAACCACTACACCACCGTACTGACCACTACACCACCGTACTAACCACTACACCACCATACTAACCACTACACCACCATACTAACCACTACACCACCATACTAACCACTACATCACCATACTAACACTACACCACCATACTAACCACTACACCACCATACTAACCACTACACCACCGTACTAACCACTACACCACCGTACTGACCACTACACCACCGTACTGACCACTACACCACCGTACTGACCACTACACCACCATACTGACCACTACACCACCATACTAACCACTACACCACCGTACTAACCACTACACCACCATACTAACCACTACACCACCATACTAACCACTACACCACCATACTGACCACTACACCACCATACTGACCACTACACCACCATACTAACCACTACACCACCATACTAACCACTACACCACCATACTAACACTACACCACCATACTAACCACTACACCACTATACTAACCACTACACCACCGTACTAACCACTACACCACCATACTAACACTACACCACCATACTAACACTACACCACCATACTAACACTACACCACCATACTAACACCACACCACCATACTAACACCACACCACCATACTAACACTACACCACCATACTAACCACTACACCACTATACTAACCACTACACCACCGTACTAACCACTACACCACCGTACTAACCACTACACCACCATGCAGACCACTACACCACCATACTAACCACTACACCACCATACTGACCACTACACCACCATACTGACCACTACACCACCATACTAACCACTACACCACCATACTAACCACTACACCACCATACTGACCACTACACCACCGTACTGACCACTACACCACCATACTGACCACTACACCACCATACTAACCACTACACCACCATGCAGACCACTACACAACCATACTAACCACTACACCACCATGCAGACCACTACACCACCATACTAACCACTACACCACCATACTAACCACTACACCACCGTACTAACCACTACACCACCATACTAACCACTACACCACCATACTAACCACTACACCACCGTACTAACCACTACACCACCGTACTAACCACTACACCACCATACTAACCACTACACCACCGTACTAACCACTACACCACCATACTAACCACTACACCACCGTACTAACCACTACACCACCATACTAACCACTACACCACCATACTAACCACTACACCACCATACTAACCACTACACCACCATACTGACCACTACACCACCGTACTGACCACTACACCACCGTACTAACCACTACACCACCATACTAACCACTACACCACCATACTAACCACTACACCACCGTACTAACCACTACACCACCATACTAACCACTACATCACCATACTAACACTACACCACCATACTGACCACTACACCACCATACTGACCGCTACACCACCATACTGACCACTACACCACCATACTGACCACTACACCACCATACTGACCACTACACCACCGTACTGACCACTACACCACCTTACTGACCACTACACCACCATACTAACCACTACACCACCATACTAACCACTACACCACCATGCAGACCACTACACCACCATACTAACCACTACACCACCATACTAACCACTACACCACCGTACTGACCACTACACCACCATACTAAACACTACACCACCGTACTAACCACTACACCACCATACTAACCACTACACCACCATACTGACCACTACACCACCATACTAACCACTACACCACCGTACTAACCACTACACCACCTTACTGACCACTACACCACCATACTAACCACTACACCACCGTACTAACCACTACACCACCATACTAACCACTACACCACCATACTAACCACTACACCACCTTACTGACCACTACACCACCATACTAACCACTACACCACCGTACTAACCACTACACCACCATACTAACCACTACACCACCGTACTAACCACTACACCACCATACTGACCACTACACCACCATACTAACCACTACACCACCGTACTAACCACTACACCACCGTACTAACCACTACACCACCATGCAGACCACTACACCACCATACTAACCACTACACCACCATACTGACCACTACACCACCATACTGACCACTACACCACCATACTAACCACTACACCACCATACTAACCACTACACCACCGTACTAACCACTACACCACCATGCAGACCACTACACCACCATACTAACCACTACACCACCATACTAACCACTACACCACCATACTAACCACTACACCACCGTACTAACCACTATACCACCATACTAACCACTACACCACCATACTAACCACTACACCACCGTACTAACCACTACACCACCGTACTAACCACTACACCACCATACTAACCACTACACCACCATACTAACCACTACACCACCATACTAACCACTACACCACCGTACTGACCACTACACCACCGCACTGACCACTACACCACCGTACTAACCACTACACCACCATACTAACCACTACACCACCATACTAACCACTACACCACCGTACTGACCACTACACCACTATACTAACCACTACACCACCATACTAACCACTACACCACCATACTAACCACTACACCACCGTACTGACCACTACACCACCATACTAACCACTACACCACCGTACTGACCACTACACCACCGTACTAACCACTACACCACCATACTAACCACTACACCACCATACTAACCACTGCAGTGCTGAGAAGTTAGTGAAGTAGATTAAATGTCAGTAACAGCCACGTCTTTGCATTGACCTTTAAAGGGTTAACCCTGTTTTTATACTGTGATTACTACATTAATTGCTCATTTCACAAAAAATGGATGGCTGATTGCTTTGATTACCAACACACTCGATAAAGACGCACAGGCCGCGAAATGACCTCCACCAGCTTCTCGAACTCATTCCTTCTCATTTCTCCTTGACATCCCGTTTATCACAAACGTATTTATTTTTATATCCACGAATGTGAACATCAAACAGAGCAGCGATTACATCCAAATCTCAGCCCATGTGAGAAGTTACGCAAGCTCACCTAAACCCTGCTGCACATTAACACGGCTGTCCTTGCAATGAAGCACGATTCTTATCTGCCGTAGTTAAATATAGGGCTTTCATTCCGCTCCAATGAGGGCTCCAGGCTTTTGTCCATTGAGAAAAATACGTGCACATACAGAACTGAGCTTTATTCTTCACTCACAGCTCAGCATAGCACACAAAAACAGGCTCACTGTAATTCTGACCCCCTCCACCTTTCCTGTGCGCTCCCACATCCTCACACGTACACACACGCACTTGTTTTCATACCGTATCAGGATATTGGGTCCATACAGTAACATAGAAAAGGCACATATTTATATTATTTCCACTCAAAACGGACATTCAGTTCAAAATATTCCTTTTCAGAAGATAATCCATGTGTAAAAACAGGAGAGGAGAACATAGGACTCCTAACAACCACCTGGAAGACCTGCTAGACCCACCAAAACCATCCCCTATCAGATAAACAGCATTTAAAGGTTTTAGCTTATCAAGAGAGGAGAACTTCAAGCTCCACCTTCAGATCTGAGAACATCCTCAGGTGTTTCTGTCCATCGTTCCACTGTGAGAAGACAAATCAATTCTATTGGGGGTCTGAAAGGATGTGTGGCAGCTCAAGAAGCTCCTCACTGAGAAAAGGAGATACAGACACACCAAACAAAGAAGCTGCTGCTGCTGTTCCCAGAACAACAGACTGACCACCCCAGAGTCCAGAAGAAGCAGAACATTTCCGCTAAACCAGCTTCTAAGACTGATCTTTGTGTGAAGAACCGAAAGTGAGTCTCCTAAAAGGAATGGGGGCTGGAATAGATGGAAAAGGACACACAAAATACAAAAAAATTATTTATTATTATTATTATTACTATTATTACTATTATCATTGTTATTATTAATAGTAGAAGCAGTCGTAGCAATTGTAATATCAGATTATTATTATTTTATTTAAACTTCTGTGTAAATATCTGTTATGTATGCTTACTTTTGGCTTGTATAAAGAGAATGTGAAGGGCAACTCCACCCACTTTTTTTCTTTTTTTAAGCTGCCGTTATTAAACAGTTAAGATGTAAACAAGCTTGTTTGGAGTGGTTTGATGTGAAAAGCTCTATACCAGAGAAACTCACCAGGTCAGAATTTTTCTTAGTGCTGGTGATGATGATAACAACCAGATGTCCACCTGACGTGTATTTTATACTCAGATGTGTAGGTTCACTGGTGGTGTTGTATAGTAAATAAATTGTCTATGTTTGTGTTGTGATGCCAGATTCTTATCACCGAGACTTATAGATAATTACAGTCTCAACAATGAACCATTGTTTATATTTCAATGATTTAATCAGAAATTTTAGAAAAGCAGGTGGAATTCCTCTTTAAAGGAAAAGTTTTAAATGGTTTTGTGCTTTGAAGAAATAACACATCGAGCTGTTTCCTAAAAGCTTGTTCTAAAGTCTGTTTTCTTTTTTACTGCAAAGCCACACACACACACACACACACACACACACACACACCGCAGAGAGAACAAGCGAGGCCTTATTACCTGCAGGTGGGCTGGGGCACGGTGCATGACGGGATACTGGAGGTGATGACTCACTGACTGCATGTGTGTGTCTGTGTGAATGTGTTTTATTCGTGAGGGGAAATTCTAGCCTTGAGTTCTGAGCGTGTGTAGGCCTGCTGCCCTATACACTCACACACCCTCTCCTTCTCTCGCACATACACACACTTCTTAACTTAATACAACAACAAACCAGAGCAGGCACTGCTCTACCTTATCAGACCAAACGTCCTGCCAGCAATACATTCAGAGGCTTCAGTGGTTCTTCCTCTTAACTCGTTCAGGTCATGTTGGTCACAGTGAAATGTATCAGCGCGTGCAATCTGTGCTCTCTGTGTGATATAAGAAGCTCCATGCTGCCACTACACTACACTGCCCTCTGTATCAGCTCCACTGACCATACAGGACCTCCACTCACTGTCCACTGTATCAGCTCCACTGACCATACAGGACCTCCACTCACTGTCCACTGTATCAGCTCCACTGACCATACAGGAGCTCCACTCACTGTCCACTGTATCAGCTCCACTGACCATACAGGACCTCCACTCACTGTCCACTGTATCAGCTCCACTGACCATACAGGACCTCCACTCACTGTCCACTGTATCAGCTCCACTGACCATACAGGAGCTCCACTCACTGTCCACTGTATCAGCTCCACTGACCATACAGGACCTCCACTCACTGTCCACTGTATCAGCTCCACTGACCATACAGGACCTCCACTCACTGTCCACTGTATCAGCTCCACTGACCATACAGGAGCTCCACTCACTGTCCACTGTATCAGCTCCACTGACCATACAGGACCTCCACTCACTGTCCACTGTATCAGCTCCACTGACCATACAGGACCTCCACTCACTGTCCACTGTATCAGCTCCACTGACCATACAGGACCTCCACTCACTGTCCACTGTATCAGCTCCACTGACCATACAGGACCTCCACTCACTGTCCACTGTATCAGCTCCACTGACCATACAGGACCTCCACTCACTGTCCACTGTATCAGCTCCACTGACCATACAGGACCTCCACTCACTGTCCACTGTATCAGCTCCACTGACCATACAGGAGCTCCACTCACAGACTGTAGTTCATCTGATTCTCTGCATACTTTATTACTCTGTTCTTTAATGATCAGTGGATCAGACAGAGCAGTGCTGCTGGACACTTCAGTGTCACTGCAGGACTGAGAATCGTCCACTAATCAAAACTATCCAGACAGCAGTGTCCTGTGGGCGGCGTCCTGTGTCCACTGATGAAGAACTAAAGTAACACAAACTGTGCAGCAGATGAGCTACTGTCTCTGACTTTACATCTACAAGGTGGACCAGCAAGTAGTAGGAGTGTCTAATAGAGTGGACAGTGATCCACTTACACCACCAGTGGTGAGAATGATCCACCTCCCTAATAGTATCTGCTCTGTGGTGGTCCTGTGGGGGTCCTGATCATTAAAGAACAGAGTAATAAAGTATACAGAGAATCAGATGAACTACAGTCTGTAAGTGGAGGTCCTGTATGGTCAGTGGAGCTGATACAGTGGACAGTGAGTGGAGGTCCTGTATGGTCAGTGGAGCTGATACAGTGGACAGTGAGTGGAGGTCCTGTATGGTCAGTGGAGCTGATACAGTGGACAGTGAGTGGAGGTACTGTATGGTCAGTGGAGCTGATACACTGGACAGTGAGTGGAGATACAAGGAGGTGGTTTTAATGTTATGGGTTATACGGGTGGGTTTTCCGGAGTACAGCTGAGAGGGCTGTGTTTTCCCACTGTTTGGTGCTGTTCTTAGCAAAATAAAGATTAAGCTGTGTTATAGACCACAACCTCAAGTGTCTACAGAGAATTCTGAACAGTATTATGCAGTTCTCCTTTAATAACAACATTTAGCCCAAGAAAAAAAAACTGGAATCCCAAAATTAAAAGCAGAATATCTTCCCATTGAAGAATATCTGAATAGTGGAATATTCAGGTCCAGTTCTACTGAAAACAAGTGTGTGTGTGTTTATTATTTACTTCAACTCATGCCAGAGCTGTGTATGTGTTTGTGATGTGGTACGGAAGAGTACAGTGTGTGTGACTGGAAGAGGGGAAGCCAGTAAAGGGGGGGCCGGAGGGCATTCTTGGGCTTTCTGATGACAAAAGGCTGCAGCTGTGGGCCAGAGCCAACAGCACACAGCAATTACACAGAACTGCAGGGAGAGCACAGCTCCTGTACAGAACCACCTGAGAGCACACGCACAGCCAGACCGCCGCTCTCCAAATTACACACAGGCGTCTGCGCACTTCTCCTGGAACAGTATGTCCAAACTCAACGTGGAGCACATTGCAAAACCCTGACCTGAGACCAGCACTGAAGATTACAGAGGGCATGTCAGCCACTTAAGTATCAGCGAGCGATGTACAGAAATGAAAATTCCTGGAAATGGAACCGAAATTCAGGACATAACATGAAAAAAGAAAATAAAATAAAACTAAACATAGAGAGACTGTGTTCTCGCGTATTGGTACCATCATGAAAGAACTCTGTTACCCTTTGCACCGCACTGTGACGGCTACACGGCTGTTTTGCCAATTTCCTGTTCCGCCTTAAATGCCACACCCCTACTTAAGAGTACACCACGCAGTTGAATACAGTGAGTATCAGCAAACAGCAGAGCTAGCATGCGCAGCTAGCACAAAACAAACAACCCAGAACACCATACAGACCAGATCTGACCGGTACGAACAGAACAGCTGCAGTAACAGCCAGAGAGCTGAAGGAACCACAGCCAGAGTGATTGAGTGTATAGTTCTAGATAACCAAGTTTAGACCATGTTTCATGACTTGCTTGCGCTAATAACTACATGCAGCCCTGCTGTGGCATATAGCCCCGCCCTCGATCGGTAACGGCTATCGGCCGATCGCCCTGAAAGGTGATCAGCGATCAGAATCGGCCTCAAAAACGCTGATCGGTCCATCTCTAGTATCAGACAGGGACCAAATTAGTGCTTTCTAATGATGATGCTTCCTTATAATTAAGTTTTAACTCCAAGTGTTTGTTTAAGAATGCCAAAGTGGCCTCCAATCAGAGTGAGAGGAATGGTGACCAGCTCACTACTGTTAAAGCAAACATCACAATACAATACCTGTTCACTAATTAAACAGCACAACGTCCAACATGTGCACTGACTATGAAACCGACTTCCAGGTGTAGTATATACAATTAAACCAATACACTGCTATACAATTTGACCAATAATCCCACAAGCCAGACCTTTGGCTACCCCATAGAACGTCTAGTATCAATGAGGCCAAGGGCTGACATGAACGGACCTTTGATAAGGTACTGCTACACAAACCGACCAACCACAGACTCTTCTGCAAGGTGTACGCAGTCCACAGAACAGTGCTACAACAAAAACAGAACTGAGGGACAAAAGGTGATTAAGGATTTCTCATCTACTTGCTGTTAAATGTTATAAAAATTTAAAACTGAGTCGGTTTCCCTGTAAACTGATATCACTGTATGGAAGTGTGGACAGACAGAACAGTGGGCATCCAATCAAAGCCTAATTGGCGCAATTAGTTGTGGCCAGCTTAGCATAAAACACGACAGATGGTCCAACTCTGTGGGCGGAGCGACTAAGACTGTTATTATCTGGTCATCAACCCTGCTGTCAACATGTCAATGGTACCTGGTTTTAAGCAGCTCAAGCAAACATCAGGCATTTAACATGTGAAAAACAAAACAGACAAGGGCCGAGCAGAACAAGCGGTCAGTATGGAACGCCATGTCGCAGCCCTTTCCGGGCTTGTTTGTGCTCAGTGTGCGCCTAAAGACGAGAGCGCGCCGGCGCCGATGACCGCATTCCTGTCCAGAACAATGCGCTCGAGTGGGAGAGCCTGCGCTGAGCGTAAACGATCTGTTCTGCCTCTAAAGGCGGAGGAAAGCGTATCTACGTGCGGGAGAGGGCTGAATGGAGGAAGTGCTGGTCCACGCTGACGCCTTCCACCCTCTAACACACACACACCGCTGAAACTGGACACCGCCTCAGCAGAGTCAGGTGACACCGCAGCCCCGGAGTGAGTGGGCGTGTGAGAGGATACACGCTTGTGCTCACACAAAGTATGGTTGATATGCCGTGTTAGAAGACGCAGCGGTGGACAGAAAGCTCTGGCTCCTTATGATCATATGATGTTGCTGTTAAAAACCGGGACCTCTCTGATTCTCAAAGCCAAACACGCACGCTCATAGGTGGGATGGTGTAATTGGACAGGTGTGTGTGTAGGTGTGTGCATGCACAGGCAGAAAGGACAGGTGTGTGTTTGTGTAGGTGTGTGGAGGGAGAGGAGGCAGGTGTGGGTGTGGGTGTGTGTACTCACCACAAGAACAGCAGGTGAAACAGTTAGTGTGGTACAGGTTCCCCATCGCCTGACACGCCTGGCTTGCTCCATATACTCCTTTCCCGCACTTTACGCAGATACCTGAAAACACACACACACACACACACACACACACACGAGCATTAGACCTAGTGTTAAACATCACAGACTAGTACACTTTACTTAGAGGCTACATATGTAGGGCCCTCATTAAACATTTAATAAGATGTTTATAAAGCAGTATGACAAGGATTTAATATGAATGACACTGCAAAACTGAAGTGAGGGACATGTGTTCCCTTAATAACACTGTTATTAAGCATCATTCTCAAGCAGTAGAACTTATAAGGCCCAATAACACCACATATCAGTTATATTATACATACGTACATATATACACACATATATACATATATATATATTAGGGAGGCACTGATACCACTTTTTCTTTACCGATACCAATACTGATACTAGCTTTTCAGGTATCTGCGATACTGAGTACCGATACCAACTCTGACTTAAATGCTCGATATATGGCTATAAATCCTGATATTTATAGTGTTCCACTTTTTATATGCTGTATTTTTTATGTCTTATCCTGAATAAGATATAAAAAACTTGAAAGAACAACATTTACTGGTTGAGTAAATGCCCATAAATAAAGTTTTTCTATTGCCGATACCAATACTGTGTGTAAGTGCCAGTATTGGCGGCGATACACTAATATATATATATATATATATATATATATATATATATATATATATATATATATATATATATATATATATATATATATATATATATATATGTGTGTGTGTGTGAGTCCGCTTGTCTGCACACATGAACAGCTAACTTAACAGTAGGGCTCGGGCAACGTGTCGATGTAATTAGCATAAGGTGCGTTGATACGTCGCAAAGTTGGCCGCGCCTACTGACAACATAGATTTATCCGGAGCGCGAGCTGCAGCTACAAACAATCGCTCACGTGCATCTAACGTTGTGGGAGTGTTTCACACAGAAACACAACAGTGTGGTGCTCTGTCAGCTCTGCACAGTGGAGATGATCACAACAGTACAACTGCTATACACGAGACCTTGAAGATCAAACAACCCGTAGAGCTTCATCAACACAGCAGCAGGACAGCACCTGTTCACCTGTTTATCTTATCTTATAGATTATTTATAGGTTATTAACACGTGTATCATGTTTCTTTCAGCAGTGTCTCTTGAAAAGTGGCATTGCTAACAGTTTCTTAATCGTCCAGTGTAGAACCTAAGACTGCTCTCGATACCGCGGGAGCTTTAAAACACACATAGCTGCTTCTCAAACGACTCTCTGAAAAAATATATAGTCCACAAACTGCCCGATTCCAGTCGGAGCGTAGACTTTTAGTCTTTTTAACCCTTTATAGATCACATGCGTATAAGATAGCCTTTAATACATGAAGTCTAGAATGGCCATGCGGTTTCCTCATGCTTCTGAGCCCCACCCCCCGTGAATATATACCCTTGTATATGTATAAAAAGGGGGCAAATCGTTAGATTAATCGACAAATGGAAAAAATAATAATTAGATTAATCGATCAAGAAAGTAATCATTAGGTGCAGCACTACTACAGAACTTTAAAGTAATAATATCTAATATCTGTAATAAATTAAAGCAATTATTGGAACAAGCTGTTTATAAATAACCAGATATTCCTTTACAGATATGTTATTATACGTGTTCCTATATAGGAAGCCTTCAAACAGCCTTCAAATTCTTAACTGGAGGTAATTTTGGTCCACTGGACTTGTTTTACATGGGCTATCCTTGCGCGCTGTTCAGTAAGCTTACAGTCCACTGACGTTACAACAGATTCAGAAAACAGCCTTGGCCTTTTAATCAAACAGCAGCCCGGCTTCACCCATATCACTCGCCTCAGTGTCAGTGAACCACACAGTGAGTCTTTGGAGCTCTCAGGCCAAAATCCACAGACAGCTGATGTTCACAGACACACTGAAACAAAGTCTACAGCTTAAAATGAAACACCTTTCGTCATTTCTTTCAGGATTCATACAGAAGCACAATTTGTCCTCGCATTTCACGCCTCAGGGGTGTTTTTGCTTTGAGGCCGTGTTCATATCTGACGCTGACTATACCGTTCCATCAAAGACCATTAGAAAAAACACCTGTGCTGTTGGCTCAGCGTAAAAAACACATGTTTACGTGTATAACTCTGCATGTGAAGGAACAATGACGTTTGTAAAGGTGAGAATTTTTTTGTTGTGGATTTGCTTGTCAGCCACATCAGACTAGCAGACCCAGCGCTAAGACATAAATTGGCATGTATAGTGTATACTGTATAATTTGGATATGAGAAAATATGGGCTGAGCAGGTTCACACACACACACACACACACACACACACACAGTATTAAAGGCACAGCATTAAGTCAGCGTTAACACACCTGAACTCAACTTGGAGATCAGCCTATGAGCTCAGGGCACTACAAACACTAAACAGTGCATTGCAGCAAGAATTAAATTTATTAGAAATATTAATAATAACTTCAATCTAAAGTTAAAGCGGCTTCGTTCACAGTAAACACCAGTATAGCTACTTTATGCTGACTTTACAGTCCCAGCACCACAAGACTGATCTAAACAACTAAACAATATTATTTTAAGTAACCAGTTGGTGATGATAAAGTAATGAAGGGGTGAAGGAACAGTGTTGGTGATGATAAAGGAATGAAGGGGTGAAGGAACAGTGTTGGTGATGATAAAGGAATGAAGGGATGAAGGAACAGTGTTGGTGATGATAAAGTAATGAAGGGGTGAAGGAACAGTGTTGGTGATGATAAAGGAACGAAGGGATGAAGGAACAGTGTTGGTGATGATAAAGGAATGAAGGGATGAAGGAACAGTGTTGGTGATGATAAAGGAATGAATGGATGAAGGAACAGTGTTGGTGATGATAAAGGAATGACGGGATGAAGGAACAGTGTTGGTGGTGATAAAGGAATGACGGGATGAAGGAACAGTGTTGGTGATGACAAAGTAAGGAAGGGATGAAGGAACAGTGTTGGTGGTGATAAAGGAATGAAGGAACAGTGTTGGTGATGATAAAGGAATGACGGGATGAAGGAACAGTGTTGGTGATGATAAAGGAATGACGGGATGAAGGAACAGTGTTGGTGATGATAAAGGAATGAAGGGATGAAGGAACAGTGTTGGTGATGATAAAGGAATGAATGGATGAAGGAAGTGTTGGTGATGATAAAGGAATGATGGGATGAAGGAAGTGTTGGTGATGATAAAGGAATGAAGGGATGAAGGAACAGTGTTGGTGATGACAAAGTAAGGAAGGGATGAAGGAACAGTGTTGGTGATGACAAAGTAAGGAAGGGATGAAGGAACAGTGTTGATGATGATAAAGGAATGAATGGATGAAGGAACAGTGTTGGTGATGATAAAGGAATGAATGGATGAAGGAACAGTGTTGGTGATGATAAAGGAATGAATGGATGAAAGAACAGTGTTGGTGATGATAAAGGAATGAAGGGATGAAGGAACAGTGTTGGTGATGATAAAGTAATGAAGGGATGAAGGAACAGTGTTGGTGATGATAAAGGAATGAAGGGATGAAGGAACAGTGTTGGTGATGATAAAGGAATGAAGGGATGAAGGAACAATGTTGGTGATAATAAAGGAATGAAGGTTTATGTTTTGGTGATGCTGGTCAGTTTTATCTCTCAAGTTTCTCTGACTCTGAAACTGGTTTGAGTAGGCGGAGCCATAGAGAACGCAGCCTCGTGATTGGTCGGGGGATTGACTATGGAAGAGTTACCCAAGATTAGGGCCCAGTTTACATGGAGAGGAGAGACATATGGTGCTATGTATGGGTCAGTTATTGGCACTTTATGCATTAGTATTAGATGAACCTGATTGTAAAGAAAACACAGATTCATATTTAATGTTATAGTAAATAGTGGAATATGCAAATAGCCTTCCAACCAATTACAGCTTTTCTTTTACTGCTTGTAACACATTATATGACCAATCACAGTCCCAGACAGGTTTCTACTGGTGTTCTGAAGGTACGTAGTCCAACAACTGCCACATTACTGATCCACCAAAACCTTATTAATATGTCCACGAGTGCAATAAATGACAATTCTAGTTTTTCCCCATACTGCCCACCCACTTGCTGTTTATTTTAAGGTGCCCATGCTGGTCAGTGGTGCAGGAAGGACCAGTGATCAGTGCCCACGTTAGTTAAAGAGCAATCCCTTGGCATTATGGGAGAATGAGTCAGCGTCTCTGAGCTCTCATGCACGGCACGGCCTTCGCTGGGGGTCGCATTCCACAGCAAGGGCAGGGTCAAAGCCCAGGGTCAACCAGAGGTCATCGTGCCTACGAGACACGACGTCGCACTCGGGGGGCCCAACCCTCGCTCTCTCTCTCTCTCACACACACATGCACGCACAACTGCCCCCAAAGACGACACACGTGAATGAACAAATAAACAGGAGTCATCCGATATGAATCTCTAGTGCCGCGCCATTCCAGCCCCTGCTGGTAAATGACTCTAGACGGAAAACATTCACTGCGAAGGCATCTAGATTACCGGACACGGCCATCCAGTCCATTAGAGCAGTGTTTTACATTACGCTGCTCAAAAACACAAGGTCTACAGCTCTTGCTTCTGCACAGAGCACTGCTGTGTCCTTCTAAAACGCAGGTCTGATGAAGCCCACCCAGTGAGAGCGTGGACAGGAGCCAAGCTTTTAAAGTAAAAATTACATGCATGACTATGTTGAGATCATATCTTCTACAGGCATCAGACTGATGATTAGATATAAATGCTAATTCCTGTATCTGCCATGTATTTATCCCATCTCAGCGAATCCATATTAGAACATGGAAAGCAAGAAACCTGCTCAATGTTTTGAGCAGCCCCTTCAAGCTTCAATTGCCCTCACCTGGTACACACTGGCACCACTTCCTCCCCGAGCCTCCTGTGTTTCAGACTGCTAACAGCTGGGATAACAGCACAGAGGGAGCTGCAGTGCTTTGCATTGTTCTCCGCTTGGCTCTGTTTCCTGTTGCGCTGCTATTCATTCCAATTACAGAGGAGAACCGGCGCGCTGTGCACTAAAAACACATAGGCTTTCAGGAAAACTTCAGAGAAACTGTGTTCACAACCCCCCCCCCCCACCCCATCAGAAGAAGCCTAAAACGGTCTGAATCATCATTAAAAGCAATGCTACAGTAAACACTCTGAATCATCAACTCGAAATACCTCACAGCCATTACGCCGCTATCTCACTTCAGAATCTATATATAGAACGTCAACAGTTAAAAGTGCCACAGAATATAAAAAATAGTCAAATACAGAGAGTTCAGTACTCAGAACTGTACATACCCTGAACCTCAAACTTTCAGGGTATGTACAGCTCCAAATCCTACACTGTTACGTAAAAGACTGGTTAATATTTATACCCTCAACATTTGCACACAACCACAACACCAACCAGCAACCAGAACATTTCCACACAACCACAACACCAACCAGCAACCAGAACATTTACACACAACCACAACACCAACCAGCAACCAGAACATTTACACACAACCACAACACCAACCAGCAACCAGAACATTTACACACAACCACAACACCAACCAGAACATTTCCACACAACCACAACACCAACCAGCAACCAGAACATTTACACACAACCACAACAACCAACCAGCAACCAGAACATTTACACACAACCACAACAACAACCAGCAACCAGAACATTTACACACAACACCAACCAGAACGGTGGTGGAGAAATCCAGCGTTCCCGGCTGTGAAGGGAACGTCGCCACTTTTCATTCCTTCCCAACAAACAACCCAACTGTCAGAGCTCCATGTTCATCTTTAAACCAGCCTGAAGTTCCTCTTCTCCACATTCTTCATCTATTGTTCCACCTTAAACACTGCAGCTCCTACAGACATTGAAATGTAATGGCAGCACCGCTTACGGTGGAACAGAACATTCCCAAAACAAGCACATCTTTAACAGAATCCAGTTTCTCCAACACTCGGAGCAGCTTCAGCTCAGCGTTCAACACTGAAGAGACTGAAGAGACGAGCAGCTCCACCTCCAACAGTGACTGGAAGTAGCAGCCATGCTGTGTGAGTGGATCACTGTGTGCTGGTTGAAGCAGATCATCTTCAACTGAAAGTTTCACAGAGACACCTTTAACCTACTTTGTGTTTGATATTCAGATGAAAGAGAGGAGCTAGTACAGGTAACGGTAGATACTAGCAGCTCCAAGTAACTAGTATAGCTAACTTAATAGTATGTGGGTGGAGCTTATTTAGTCTCATTTTATTTGGTCTACCTCTGCAAACCAGCCAATCAGAGCAGAGCTTAGAGAATTATTCATGAGCTCAACTAAAAAGAGAAACCTAGGACCAGTCTAGGACCAAACCATAGAGTGTAAATGGGTGTATAAAACCACATCTGGCCATTTTTCATCTCAAACAAAGAAATATATCTTCTATGTAGAACAATTTAAAATACTATTTAAATATGCAATATTTCAAGTAATAAACTTCATTTCAGAAACTAATTTATACATTATATTTCCTTTAAAATCATATAAAATCATTTTAAATCATCCTCAGCTCTGTTCATCATTCTGGACACATCTAAAATCTCTTTTTCTTTCAGTTTTTTTCAGGTTCCTACTAATTATCTGAAATACCTGCCCGAATAGGCAAAACAAGCAGATTAGAATCACACATTTATCTGCAACCAAATTAATGTACACTGTCCAAAACACTGATTCTGAACTCTGAACAGTAGTTTACTTGCCAGGGACAAAAAAACAGAGAAAGCTAAAAGTAGTCTAGATGCGTCCAAGTTGCGGGCGAAGGTCATGGCGCCCGCGGATGTGGTCAGGGTTAGCTCGGTCAGTAGGGAGGATGGTAGAGGAAGACAGTTCTTGTCCACTGTTAAACTGAAACCCCCCCTGAGAGCCCTGAGAATACACATTAGCCAACATGACCATTGCCAGACATCCCAAAGAGCAGTGCCGGAGCTGGGAAAATAAAAGCCCCCTCTTATGGGACATACTTGCACAACAGGAATAAGAACCCACTGTACGACCCTGGATCTCCTGATTCTGTATCTCGTACTGACTGCAAATCTATGACAGCTGCGATAAAACAGAATGCTCAGACTGTAAAGGGATCACAGAAACTGAAACATCAGTGTGAACCAATATAACTGTTCTAGAGTGATCACAGTTGTCGGTTATGGCTTGAAACTATTTCAGAATCAGAATTGTTTATTTCGCCAGGTATGTCACACATACAAGGAATGGGGCGCATAAGAGAAAGTTACAGTAGGATACAATAAATAGAATAAAGAATAAGAACAACAAGAGTTTTCAAATTCCTTATATGTGTGACATACTTGGCAAAATAAACGATTCTAAATTCTAAATAAACGATTCATATATAAACAATTGTGAATTCTAAATAAACAAACGTAAAATAAACAATTCTGATATAATCGTTTCTGAATTCTAAATAAACAATTCTGATATAAATAATTCTGAATTTTAAATAAACAATTCTGATATAATTGTTTCTGAATTCTAAATAAACAATTCTGATATAAATGATTCTGAATTTTAAATAAACAATTCGGATATAAACAATTCTAAATTCTAAATAAACAATTCTGATATAAATAATTCTGAATTTTAAATAAACAATTCTGATATAATTGTTTCTGAATTCTAAATAAACAATTCTGATATAAATGATTCTGAATTTTAAATAAACAATTCGGATATTAAGAATTCTAAATTCTAAATAAAAAATTCTGATATAAATGATTCTGAATTTTAAATAAACAATTCTGATATAAATTATTCTGAATCTTAAATAAACAATTCGGATATAAATAATTCTGAATTTTAAATAAACAATTCGGATATAAACGATTCTAAATTCTAAATAAAAAATTCTGATATAAATGATTCTGAATTTTAAATAAACAACTCGGATATAAACGATTCTAAATAAAAAATTCTGATATAAATGATTCTGAATTTTAAATAAACAATTCAGATATAAACGATTCTGAATTCTAAATAAACTATTCTGATATAAATAATTCTGAATTTTAAATAAACAATTCGGATATAATTGTTTCTGAATTCTAAATAAACAATTCTGATATAAATTATTCTGAATTTTAAATAAACAATTCGGATATAAACAATTCTAAATTCTAAATAAAAAATTCTGATATAAATGATTCTGAATTTTAAATAAACAATTCTGATATAAATTATTCTGAATTTTAAATAAACAATTTGGATATAAACAATTCTAAATTCTAAATAAAAAATTCTGATATAATCGTTTCTGAATTCTAAATAAACAATTCTGATAAAAATAATTCTGAATTTTAAATAAACAATTCGGATATAAACGATTCTAAATTCTAAATAAAAAATTCTGATATAAATGATTCTGAATTCTAAATAAACTATTCGGATATAAACGATTCTGAATTCTAAATAAACTATTCTGATATAAAATGATTCTGATATTAAAAGAGTACTGAAACAAAAACTGAAATAAATTAGATTAAAAAAACACAAATTAGAACTAGCCGATAGGTATCGGCCGATTTTTAATCAAAATATGTGATCGGCCGATATTTCTCCAACTTAGCCGATCCCGAGAGCTGATCGATGGCGTTAAAATAATGAGCCTAATTTCTGTATTTACAGCTAGCGTTTCATCCAGGAAGAGGAGAACACCCTCCCTGCAATTCCTATCTGAACCACTAGGTGAAAATACATACCGTTTCATTTTCAACAGACTGACTAAAGCAGCGGCCTCACGAGAACAGTTTGTGTTGAGTCCGTCTGGCAGTAAACTCCATCAGTACTGTTACACACAGTAGCTGATCCTTGATCAGAACCTCCTTCCTAAACTCCATCAGTACTGATATACATGGTAGCTGATCCTGGATCAGAACCTCCTTCATAAACTCCATCAGTACTGATACACACGGTAGCTGATCCTTGATCAGAACCTCCTTCCTAAACTCCATCAGTACTGATACACACGGTAGCTGATCCTGGATCAGAGCCTCCTTCATAAACTCCATCCGTACTGATACACATGGTAGCTTATCCTCAATCAGAACCTCCTTCATAAACTCCATCAGTACTGTTACACACGGTAGCTGATCCTGGATCAGAACCTCCTTCCTAAACTCCATCAGCACTGTTACACAAGGTAGCTTATCCTCAATCAGAACCTCCTTCATAAACTCCATCAGCACTGTTACACACGGTAGCTGATCCTTGATCAGAACCTCCTTCCTAAACTCCATCAGTACTGATACACACGGTAGCTTATCCTCAATCAGAACCTCCTTCATAAACTCCATCAGTACTGTTACACACGGTAGCTGATCCTGGATCAGAGCCTCCTTCATAAACTCCATCAGCACTGTTACACACGGTAGCTTATCCTTGATCAGAACCTCCTTCCTAAACTCCATCAGTACTGATACACACGGTAGTTGATCCTGGATCAGAACCTCCTTTATAAACTCCATCAGCACTGTTACACACGGTAGCTGATCCTTGATCAGAACCTCCTTCCTAAACTCCATCAGTACTGATACACACGGTAGCTGATCCTTGATCAGAACCTCCTTTATAAACTCCATCAGTACTGTTACACACGGTAGCTGATCCTGGATCAGAACCTCCTTCCTAAACTCCATCAGCACTGTTACACACGGCAGCTGATCCTGGAAATGCAGTTCCATTGCTCTGCAGCCCAGAGGTCGGTGGCTATACACCACTTAGCATTGGACGCAGTGACCTCAGGCTCATGCAGGGCCGCTCCACAGCATCCCTTTCAAATGATCAATGCTTTCCTACTGAAAAAGTACAAGCTGTAAACTGAACACTGCTGTCAGCAGTTTGCGCATCTTAAAGGAACTGAATTCTTTAAAAGTGGCATCTGGAAAACATACAGCGCATGTTTTATTCATGGTAAGTGACGCCCAAATCAGAATCAATGACTTTTTTCAGTGTAGCACATTCGACAATCTGTTGCTGTAATCAAGCTTTTAAACAGTGTTTTTCTTTCCTTCTGGCCAGAAAACACCACCTGCCTTTATTTATTCACAGGAGAGAGGAGCCCGGGGCTACGCGTGGGTGTATCAACACGAGCCGACTCTGAGCCACAGCAACACACCGAGTCTGTGCGACTGCGTTCATTATCATTCAGAGCAGATGATCAGACTTTACCCCCACCGGTTGCGTCTGGAGGTCGAGCCAGCATTGTGTGCCAAGAGTTTTGTGTCAGGTAAAGAGAGAGAGAGAGAGAGAGAGAGAGAGGGAGGGAGAGAGAGAGAGAGAGGGAGGGAGAGAGAGAGAGAGAGATGCTAAAATTGAGAAACAGAGCAGGAGAAAGAGGGAGCGAGCATAAGAGAAAGCGAGAGAGAAGTTAGAGAGGTTGAGAATAAGAAAGACACAAATATCAAGAGAGAGATAAAAAGATAAAAAGATGCAAAGAAATAAAGAAACAGAACAGGAGAAAGAGTGAGTGAGCAAAGGAGATAGAGAGAGAATGAGAGAAAGAGCAGGAGAAATTGCATGAGCAAGGAAAAGAGAGGGAGGGAGAAAGAAAGTGTGTGTGTGTGAGAGAGAGAGAGAGAGAGCTGAATGCCCAGTGAGATCCTATCAATTTTAGGGAAGGCGTTGTCCTGGTAACAGAGCAGGTTTTCTTTTACACATTAAAAAAAGGAGACTTTTGCATTTACACTGTAAAACCATTCCCTCGACAACAACCCAGTAAACCTGGAGTAACAACGTACACAAACAAATAAACATATAGTTTATAAACGCTCATATATTTAACTGCTAACAGACTAATAAACAACTGTTTGTAAACAAACTCTGTAAACAAATGACTATGTCACCAGCTTTCTATATAAACAGGTGAGTTTATCACTACAGTAAAACACTAACAATGTTTATATGACATTAAACTTGATTTACATTCAACATGCAGCATCTCATAAAGGTGCTCCACCCCTCACCTCCACCCCTGGAGGAACAGATGATAAAGGAACGAAGGATTGAAGGAACAGTGTTGGTGCTGGTTTGAGTGGATGGGGCCAGAGAGATGTCAGCCCTGTGATTGGCCAGGGTGTTAAGGAAGCTTAAAACCCAGTTTACATGGAGAGGAGAGAAGTTGATATACAGTAGATACTTACTAAACTTTTTAAAGGTCTTTGTATGTGTAAATTTAATCGTAAGGAAGCATCAGTCACTAAAACAATCCCATGACGCCACGCAAGCGAAACATATTCCGGCATGTTGGACGCACGCAGAGCTTCGAGCGATGTCGCCATTTTCAGATGTAAGTGATCAGCAGTAGTTGTGTGTTGTGTTTAAACCTCTGACCTCTAGATGGCAGTGTTGCAAGCCATTTTCAGCTCCACTCCAACATTAACAAGCAGCACAAGGACGCAATGCTATTGTAAGTATTGACAAACCTGTTCATATAGTGGTTTGTTTTAATAATAGGATTTGAGAAATCCCAATACATCACTTTGCTTGCAATATCGCGATATATTAAATAGGACCGCTGTATCACGATACCTATTACAGCCAATACCCAGCCCTACTAACTAGAGCGTCTCAGTAATCTCTTTTATGAATAGAGATGAGGGGAGAACGCTGCTACTTACACAGCTGCCTATATAGTGAGTGTCTACTTAGGCAGCTCACCAAGTTTACTAGGCCTGTTAACAGTTCTATAGAGTAGTTGATAGTTTTGGTCTGTTAATATAATAATAATAAATACCGTAGCTGTCCAAATAAAAACACGTATCCCCATTTTTGTCATCATTCAAACACGACAGCTGCCGATTGCATTGTGTGAATGGACCAACAGAAACGCTACAAGAAAGCTTGGAAAACCTCATCTGAAACAATTTTCAATTAGCCTCACTTTTAATTAAGGCAAATTGAACTACAATAATAATGCAGAGCTTGCAAACTGTTCATTTACATCTGAATTCAAGTCCAGAGACGCGGGTGTTGCTGGTCCTACTGGTGAACAACAAAGATCTCGTGCCTTATTCATTGACAATAGTCATATATAAGTCAGTCATAATCATAATCAGAGTCATAATATTGGTCAAACAACAATAAGACTTGCCCCCAATCTTTCAACTATGCAACAAACAAACAAATACATAATAAATGAAATGTAAAGTACTGAGCTCATCTCCTGCACAGCTATCAACGTTATCTGCTCCAGCTAGCCGTCTAAACAGCAGCATCACTGCACTGCTGGGAACAGCGGAGCCTTTATTTAGCCTTTAACTGCACCAGGCAGTGAGTGAGGGGGTGTGTGTTTGTCTGGGTGCATGAAAGGATGAGAGGGAGAGGCAGCGCATGTGTGTGTGTGTTTTGTGTGTGCGCGAGTGACTAATTGAGTAATTGTGTGTGAGGGAGAGAGAGCATGTCTGTGGAAACAGCCAAACCCAGAAATTAGGATTTCCCTCAGAAAGAAAACACTCATTTGTGTCATTCCAGAGAGCACCGCCGCTGCAGTCTAGGAACACACACTCTCTAGCAAACGCACACTATTACACACACACACACACACAGGCGCTACAGCAGTTGCAGCAGTTGCAGGCTGCTGCTGGACGCACCAGACAGATGGAGGCTTCTTTCTTAAACAGAGGAAGACAGATATAAAGATCCGCACTGGCCACTCAGGTCACCAAGCCAGAGTCCTGTTACTGAATCACAGAGACGTGTCTATCGTATATGCATCACTGTGTTAACAGTCCTAACGAGCTTATAGTATAGTATTTATATCATATTACTCAGAAACACATATCTCTGCCAGTACACACACCATACATCATAAACACAGATGCAGATAAACGAAGATTTAAACAAAATTTCTCAATATGAAAACAACTAGGGTTGTGCGATACTAACAAAAAATTATATCTCAATATTTTCTGTAACGATAATAAACAATATTTTGCATTTTTTTAAAAGGTGTTTGTAAAATTGTATATTTTACTAGCTTGCACTTCTTAAAGAACATTTATAATATTAATATACATCCATACATCAACTATCTTTCGCTTTATCCCACTAGTGGGGGTCACAAGGGGGGGGGGGGAGGGGAGAGAGAGAAAGAGAGAGAGAGAGAGAGAGAGAGAGAGAATAAGAAAGGTGGCAAGTAAGACATATAGGTAGAGAGAGATGAAAAGAAAAAAGATGCAAAGAAATAAAGCAGAGCAGGAGAAAGTGAGTGAGCGAGAAAGAGAGAGTGAGCAAGAAAGAAAGAGAGAGAGTGAGAGAGCAGGGGAAATAGCGAGTGAGCAAGAAAGAATAAGAGAGAGAGAAAGAGAGAGGAGAACAAAGTGAGCGAGCAAGAAAGAGAGAGGAAAAGAAAGTGAGAGGAGGAGAAAGTGAGTGAGCAAGAAAGAGAGAGAGAGAGGAAGAGAGAGGAGAAAAAAGTGAGTGAGCAAGAAAGAGACAGGGAAAGAGTGAGTGGACATAAAGGAGAGAGAGAGAGAAAGAAAAAGAGAGAAACAGAGCCAGAGAGCTGAAGCCAATCCCAGCACCATCGAGCTAAGGCTCTGTTTTAGTGAATGACTCCGCTGAAGTTTGCTGAGTTTAGTTCTGGTTTAGGTCTGTCTTGGACTCCCGAAGCTCCTCATACTCCTCATACTCCTCATACTCTCTATACTCTCTTCATACTCCTCATACTCTCTATACTCTCTTCATACTCCTCATACTCTCTATACTCTCTTCATACTCCTCATACTCTCTATACTCTCTTCATACTCCTCATACTCTCTATACTCGCTTCATACTCCTCATACTCTCTATACTCTCTTCATACTCCTCATACTCTCTATACTCTCTTCATACTCCTCATACTCTCTATACTCTCTTCATACTCCTCATACTCTCTATACTCGCTTCATACTCCTCATACTCTCTATACTCGCTATACTCGCTTCATACTCCTCATACTCTCTATACTCTCTATACTCTCTTCATACTCCTCATACTCTCTATACTCTCTTCATACTCCTCATACTCTCTATACTCTCTTCATACTCCTCATACTCTCTATACTCGCTTCATACTCCTCATACTCTCTATACTCGCTTCATACTCCTCATACTCTCTATACTCTCTTCATACTCTCTTCATACTCTCTATACTCGCTTCATACTCCTCATACTCCTCATACTCTCTATACTCTCTATACTCTCTTCATACTCCTCATACTCTCTATACTCTCTATACTCTCTTCATACTCCTCATACTCTCTATACTCTCTTCATACTCCTCATACTCTCTATACTCTCTTCATACTCCTCATACTCTCTATACTCGCTTCATACTCCTCATACTCTCTATACTCTCTATACTCTCTTCATACTCTCTATACTCTCTTCATACTCCTCATACTCTCTATACTCTCTTCATACTCCTCATACTCTCTATACTCTCTATACTCTCTTCATACTCCTCATACTCTCTATACTCTCTTCATACTCCTCATACTCTCTATACTCTCTTCATACTCCTCATACTCTCTATACTCTCTTCATACTCCTCATACTCTCTATACTCTCTTCATACTCCTCATACTCTCTATACTCTCTTCATACTCCTCATACTCTCTATACTCTCTTCATACTCCTCATACTCCTCATACTCTCTATACTCACTATACTCGCTTCATACTCCTCATACTCTCTATACTCGCTTCATACTCTCTATACTCTCTTCATACTCCTCATACTCTCTATACTCTCTTCATACTCCTCATACTCTCTATACTCGCTTCATACTCCTCATACTCTCTATACTCTCTTCATACTCTCTTCATACTCCTCATACTCCCCATACTCTCTATACTCTCTTCATACTCCTCATACTCTCTATACTCTCTTCATACTCCTCATACTCTCTTCATACTCCTCATACTCCCCATACTCTCTATACTCTGTTCATACTCCTCATACTCTCTATACTCTCTTCATACTCCTCAAACTCTCTATACTCTCTTCATACTCCTCATACTCTCTATACTCGCTTCATACTCCTCATACTCTCTATACTCGCTTCATACTCCTCATACTCTCTATACTCGCTTCATACTCCTCATACTCTCTATACTCTCTTCATACTCCTCATACTCTCTTCATACTCCTCATACTCCCCATACTCTCTTCATACTCCTCATACTCTCTATACTCTCTTCATACTCCTCATACTCTCTATACTCTCTATACTCGCTTCATACTCCTCATACTCTCTATACTCTCTTCATACTCCTCATACTCTCTTCATACTCCTCATACTCTCTATACTCTCTATACTCGCTTCATACTCCTCATACTCTCTATACTCTCTTCATACTCCTCATACTCTCTATACTCTCTTCATACTCCTCATACTCTCTATACTCTCTTCATACTCCTCATACTCTCTATACTCTCTTCATACTCTCTATACTCTCTTCATACTCCTCATACTCTCTATACTCTCTTCATACTCCTCATACTCTCTATACTCTCTTCATACTCCTCATACTCTCTATACTCTCTTCATACTCCTCATACTCTCTTCATACTCCTCATACTCTCTATACTCTCTTCATACTCCTCACACTCTCTTCATACTCTCTATACTCTCTATACTCGCTTCATACTCCTCATACTCTCTATACTCTCTTCATACTCCTCATACTCTCTATACTCTGTTCATACTCCTCATACTCTCTATACTCTGTTCATACTCCTCATACTCTCTATACTCTGTTCATACTCCTCATACTCTCTATACTCTCTTCATACTCCTCACACTCTCTTCATACTCCCCATACTCCTCATACTCTCTTCATACTCCTCATACTCTCTATACTCTCTTCATACTCCTCATACTCTCTTCATACTCCTCATACTCTCTATACTCTGTTCATACTCCTCATACTCTCTATACTCTGTTCATACTCCTCATACTCTCTATACTCTGTTCATACTCCTCATACTCTCTATACTCTGTTCATACTCCTCATACTCTCTATACTCTGTTCATACTCCTCATACTCTCTATACTCTCTTCATACTCCTCATACTCTCTATACTCTCTTCATACTCCTCATACTCTCTATACTCTCTTCATACTCCTCATACTCTCTATACTCTCTTCATACTCCTCATACTCTCTATACTCTCTATACTCTCTATACTCTCTTCATACTCCTCATACTCTCTATACTCTCTTCATACTCCCCATACTCCTCATACTCTCTTCATACTCCTCATACTCTCTATACTCTGTTCATACTCCTCATACTCTCTATACTCTCTTCATACTCCTCATACTCTCTTCATACTCCTCATACTCTCTTCATACTCCTCATACTCTCTATACTCGCTTCATACTCCTCATACTCTCCTCATACTCTCTATACTCTCTTCATACTCCTCATACTCTCTTCATACTCCTCATACTCTCTTTATACTCCTCATACTCTCTTCATACTCCTCACACTCTCTTCATACTCTCTTCATACTCCCCATACTCCTCATACTCTCTTCATACTCCTCATACTCTCTTCATACTCTGTTCATACTCTGTTCATACTCTGTTCATACTCTCTTCATACTCTCTTCATACTCTCTTCATACTCCTCATACTCCTCATACTCCTCATACTCCTCATACTCTGTTCATACTCTGTTCATACTCCTCATACTCCTCATACTCCTCATACTCTGTGTGGTGGTGTGTTGGGAGATGATGGAACAGGTTAGCTGTGTTGATCTTTAACGGCTGCTTTCTTACAAAGTCTGTAACTTGCCGTCTTCTGATCAGCGTCAGTCTTTTCAGATCCAGACCAGCTGCACACGAGTGAAGATGATCCTCGTCTAGGAGATAAATCTAAGGCGGTAGACTGTAGACGAGGCTGGTACAGTGTGTTCACTCATTTCCAACTTTAGGTGTGTTGTTTAGGCAGCTATGCTAGCTTTAGCCTATGCTAGCACACAGTATGGACACTCTCAATGTGCACTCGCAGCAGCCTGTACTGAAGCATGAAGTAGTGAGCGCGTGGAGTACTGATTGTTGTTGTTTTCCCAGTCAGTAGCGTATTCGATAATGTCAGCACACGCACTGTTAACACGGAATTAAGATTATCATAGATGGTATATAACACACACCCCCCCCCCCAAAAAAAAAAAAAAAAAAATTCTAATTTTTATTTCCTGAGCACATAGATTTGTTCCACCTGATCTACCTTCCCCTTAATGGACAACTGATTAGCCAAACCAGGTACTATTAACAACAATTCCTAATAATAAGTGTATTAATAAAATAATAATAACAGCAAAACTAACACACTGACATAGCTCCACTACCTATTACATCAGTGTTGTTGTTTATATTTATTTTAACATTACCATTTTTCTAAGTGCCCAGATAAAATGTTCTTTAATTCTCATGTGCCTACAAGTGGCAGCTCATTCATCACTTTATTTCATAGAGCGATATTAGCAAACATCTGCCAGCGGAACAGCATCTGTGGCGCCAGGTGCCACAGCTTGGAGGAAGCACTACACCTTCAAATTAGATATAACAATTAACAAACACAGACTTGATACAATTAGTTTTAAAAGAAAACAAGAATGGCAAAGAGGTACAATGAGAAATGCTGTGAAACTGAGCAACAGCCCTCGTTCTAGGTCGAAACATACTCAAGTACATGAACGTCAACGCAATGCACACAACACACAGCCCTTCTGTACAAACTCAGCAATGAAGGGGCTGATAGAAGGGACAGAGTGGGATCCAATGATATTCCAACAACCACAACAGCTAAACGTGGACAAGCAAACTGCTTTACTTGCATGACACGCACTTGTAGAGGTGTATGAAAATTGAATATCGGGATATTATGCTTCATGATACTGTATCGATTCTCAGAAACACAGTGCCAATACACAGATTTCTGGCAGACAGTGAATCATTGTGTTGTGTTTAAACCTCTGACCACTAGATGGCTGTGTTGTAATCCATTTTCAGCTCCACTCCAACATTAACAAGCAGCACAAGGGCGCAATGCTATTGTAAGTATTGACAAACCTGTTCATACAGTGGTGTGTTTCAATAGTAGGATTTGAAAAAGTCGCAGTATATCACTTTGCTTATATTGCGATATATTGAATCGTGACCGCTGTATCACAATACGTATAGTATCGCCGGGTTCTTGCCAACACACAGCCCTACTCAACTGTTCGCTTGACATAGCACCTGAGCTGACTGTACATGATCACCTGGTCAGGCTTGGCTGTGGCTACAATGGCTCTTGCTGTAACACTTACAATGCAGGAATTGCGTCATGACATTTTTTAACGCAACAACGTTTACATACATGTCAACATAGCATGTTTCTGGCCTTGAACGTCATGAATAGTATAGTAATTATACTTTCATTATTTCTGACTCACTGAAAAAACAGAGAAACCGTGTGGAAAGAGCAAATTCCCCTTTCTGTTCAGGCGTCACAGTAACATTATGTTATTAACACTCAATTACATAATTACACGCTATTTATATACTAGCCAACAACAACAACAACAACAACTAAAGGATTCTGTTTGTCTTCCAAGCCGTATTTGAGGTCATCTATAACAACCCTTCTCTTTCTCTCCCTCTCTCTATTGGTGGTTACTTTCCCTGTTTGATTGGTTATTGCTATTGTTGTGCATTGTTTTATTATGATTTGAGTTTAAATGGAAAGTTATTGCTGTGTTTGGTCTTGTTATTTCTAGTTATTTCAAGAAATCATAACAGAAAAAGGCCATAAATGCCTCAACCTGTCCAATTCAGAGTATTCAAAGTAACGTGCAATGAAATGTGTAATTATGTAAACACAGCACTACCGTCCAGCAGACACGCCAAAGAGACAAGTCTGAAATACTCTCTCCAAAACAGACAAGCTACCTCATTAACGGGAGGAGACGGTGGGGAGGGTGTTGCCCGCTGAGGGCGATGGCCCTTTTCAGACATGCCAGTCGTCTCCGCTGTGATTGGCTGGTGGCCCTGCTGCCGTGGCCTGGTGTGACCACATCCAATCAACCATCAGCTGGTTACGCACGCAAAACGGACCACAGCATTCAGTTAATGCTCCAGTTAGCCACTGCTAGCGGCTATGAGAAAAATAACACAACACGTGCATACACACACACACACACACACAAATAAGAACCATAATAAACATGATGGATGAAAACTGAAAGAAACTAACTGGACTAAATAAAAACCAACCGCACTCTGCAGAGCTCCAGTACAAAAACACTTCTTCTCTACCTGCACATGATATATGGGCTGTCTTACTAAGTACAGTGGCGAAGCTGCAAATTCATCATCTCTGGTAATCAATGCATGCAATAAATACACTCTTAAGTGAAAACGTAGCCCAATAAGCCATCCAATTAAGAATCCAGCCACTTTATGGTGCACCCACCAGTTACAGATGCATTCAGTTACGCATATATGGCTTGTATGGATGAAACGCTCCATTGATCTGTATTGATGCATCAATTCAACGGAAACGAGTCATCGATGTGACGCATAAACACTTGCTGCATTCCGCCAAATAAAGCCTTCCTTACGAGCTTGTGTTGACATTAAAGCGCCTAAAGGTACAGCTGTGATTCACCAGTCGAGTGAGCTGCAGCAGCCAATAAAGCGGCCAATAAATCATGGGTGTTGAAGCTGGTATTGGTGTCTTTAATGAATTTGGTAATGTATTGATACTGAAGCTGGTATTGGTTTCTTTAATGCAATAGTATTGGTACTGAAGCTGGTATTGGTGTCTTTAACGCAATGGTATTGATACTGCAGCTGGTATTGTTTTCTTTAATGCAATAGTATTGGTACTGAAGCTGGTATTGGTGTCTTTACTGTATTGGTACTGAAGCTGGTATTGGTGTCTTTACTGTATTGGTACTGAAGCTGGTATTGGTGTCTTTACTGTATTGGTACTGAAGCTGGTATTGGTGTCTTTACTGTATTGGTACTGAAGCTGGTATTGGTGTCTTTAATGCATTGCTATTGGTACTGAAGCTGGTATTGGTGTCTTTACTGTATTGGTACTGAAGCTGGTATTGGTGTCTTTAATGCATTGCTATTGGTACTGAAGCTGGTATTGGTGTCTTTAATGCAATAGTATTGGTACTGAAGCTGGTATTGGTGTCTTTAATGCAATAGTATTGGTACTGAAGCTGGTATTGGTGTCTTTAATGCATTGCTATTGGTACTGAAGCTGGTATTGGTGTCTTTACTGTATTGGTACTGAAGCTGGTATTGGTGTCTTTAATGCATTGCTATTGGTACTGAAGCTGGTTTTGGTGTCTTTACTGTATTGGTACTGAAGCTGGTATTGGTGTCTTTAATGCATTGCTATTGGTACTGAAGCTGGTATTGGTGTCTTTAATGCATTGCTATTGGTACTGAAGCTGGTATTGGTGTCTTTAATGCATTGCTATTGGTACTGAAGCTGGTATTGGTGTCTTTAATGCATTGCTATTGGTACTGAAGCTGGTATTGGTGTCTTTAATGCATTGCTATTGGTACTGAAGCTGGTATTGGTGTCTTTAATGCATTGGTATTGGTACTGAAGTTGGTATTGGTGTCTTTAATGCATTGCTATTGGTACTGAAGCTGGTATTGGTGTCTCATGTATTGGTACTAAAGCTGGTATTGGTGTCTTTAATGCATTGGTTTTGGTATTAAAGCTGGCTGGTATTGGTGTCTAATATATTGGTACTATTGGTTTCCCATACAGGGATTAAATGTAGGCCTGCACTCCATTTTAATGTCAATGGAGAATGTAGTCCAGGACTAAGGCGTCATAAACAATTTCAATCAAGTCCACTTTTTGGCAAGATCAGCTAATATCTCATTACAGTCTGCAAGCAGTCCATTTTGTGTGCACGCAGGAAAAATATCTGGTGCTGGTTGACTGCTCTAGATCTGCAAATATTAAACAAACAAATTGGCTTGGGCCGAGCCTCAGAGTTGTATACTGTTTCTTTAATCCCTGTCTTGGAATCCAGCATAGTAAAGGTTCAGTGAGGTTGAATAAAACTGAGGTGTTCCTTTAAAATTCCTCAGTCTCCCATGAAATAGTAACAAATGAATCAATGAATTACCAGCGTTGAGTTTTTTCTTTGGCACAGTAAGACATGACTCTGGCAAGCTGCCCTCAGGTGGGCCAAAGTCTGGAAAATCCCATGATTCACGCAGCTCAGTCAGCACACATGCACTTAACGCTGTTGTTTGTTTTGGGTTTTTTATACCTGGAATGGAACATACAGTCTTGTTCAGCACTAAAACTCTAAAATAATAGATAATATCACCGTTTTTTGGTTTCCCAGACGGAGATTAAGCTTACTTCACCAAAGGCATTTACAACGGGGAGTCACCACGAACAATACGCCTTAGTCCCAAACCAGGCTTAATCCGGGAAATTACCCCACCTGGTTTTATGACTCAGACCCACCCATTAAAATGCACAAAACAGGGCTTTGTTTCGGTACCCACACTGTACTCCATCCTGACCGACCTGCTCAGATATAAAGCACAATATAAAACACAAACCTGTAATCAAGAAAAATCTCCTAAACTACTGCTTCCTACACTGTAGAGCGGCAGAACAGCCTGATCCCTTTAATTCCCAAACAAATGAGCTCTACTGGACTGTTATTATGAAGTGTCTGTTCCCGGGACCATCCCAAAGGTGCTCTTCTCAGTTTACTGGAGAGCTGCAATACTGTTGCATGATTTAACACGCTATATATCCCCCTAGTCCAGCGTTTCCTACCACTAATCCTGCACTTAGCTTGAACTGCACAGGCTGTTATCCCTAAACCAGCGCAGGGGAAACGCAAACCTGTGGACTTCGGGATCAGAATAGATAGATATGCTCCTGACGATGGAATCAGAGGCTTGACCCCGCTTAATTTTAATTAAGACCTCCAGAACGGATGATATAGTGTTACGGCAGTGATTTATCCTTATTTCAAGGTGAGAGGTTCGTCAGCATCATATCGTCTCTGTCCAATTAAAAACAAGTATCTCTAAAATTGCAACTTTACAATAGAGACCAAAAACCTACTTCACTTTCAATGCAAGTCAATGTAACCAAAATTTTCTCCCAGCTATTTTGGAGCATTTCTATTGGTCCATCCATCATGAAGTCGTCAGACAATGTAAACGACCATTGGCGTGTTCAAATGATGTAGAAAACTCAAAATCAACAAAAACTGAGATAAATGTTTTTCACTGGACAGCGACGATATGCAACTTTTCAGGTCCACCTTAGAAGATGCAGACGTTACTTTAACGTAAGTGTAAACAAAATAAAGAGCTGTACTGCACGATGTATAGAACAAATGGTTCTGTAAGCAGAGTTTTTGCTGCCGTTGATTAAAGCTGGTAATTAAACAAACTTGCTAATCAATCTGAGACTCATCACAGCTTTACGCTCGCCTCGGTCAGAATGTCCTTCAAAGCCGATTACGATGAAAAACACAAGCCGAAGAATCGAAACCAACCATTTTGACTTTTCCAGTCACTGACCATGGATCGATCCAGACGTCCAGACAGGCTGGAGTCAAAGGATTGACTCCCCATCACTAACTGCCTCTATAAAACTTTCATACCTCAGACTGGGGACGTTCACTCATCCCAGCATATTTCCCTAAAGTACAAATGTCTGAGTATAGAGTATGGGTGTGTCATATCGTACCATACACAATAATATCGCCAACATTTTTGAATATCGTGCTCGATATTATAAAATGAAATATCGTGCCATATCACCCATCACTAATTATCACATCAGGTACTACTTTTACTGTTTTTAGAAAAAGATAAATCCACACTTCTTTTCATTTCCCAATATATATCTACTAGAGACAGATTTTATTAGTCCAGTATCATTAATTTCTCTTCAGTCCTGGATATATGGAGATATTTAGAGCGCATTATTTAGTATCATGACATTCTGGATCATTGACTTCTGTTACAATCTGATGAAAATTCTTGTATTTTTTAACATCTCAGTTAGGGGTGTGCCATATCGTATCGTATGCAATAATAAAATTTAATTTTCATTTTGTTGCAGTAGTGTATTCTTGAAACATTTTTTTTAATTCAATGTTTTGTCATATTGCCAAGAGTATCGTTATCACAAAAACACCATGAAATATTGTGATATTACTGTAGGGCCACATCGCCCACCCCTAGCATTGTGCAGCCATATCATCCAATCCTATGCCAGCCCTGCCTGGGTTTGATGACACCATATACAAACACTGGGAGCTCAAAATGACCTGAAGACAATTTCTGATGGAAACACTGAGCTTTTTTTATCTCAATATTCCTTAAATTTCCAAAACAAAACAAATGAGCTCATCTGAACTCCTGAGTACAGCCCTTAACTTTTACAGGACTTCAAGTAATGTGGGACAGTCATATCACTGGCCCAATATTAAAGGTGCCATAGACTATAAACCTGTATTTACATTGTTATAATTCAGTACACAGAGTCCAGTACACAGAACTGTACATAACGTGAACCTCAAACTCTTCTTCAAATACAAACCCAGCTTTTACAAAAGAGGGAGGATAAAACAGACCGAGCTCCAAATCCTACACTGGTACGTAACAGACTCGTTAATATTTACACACAACCACAACACCAACCAGCAACCAGAACATTTACACACAACCACAACACCAACCAGAAACCAGAACATTTACACACAACCACAACACCAACCAGCAACCACAACATTTACACACAACCACAACACCAACCAGCAACCAGAACATTTACACACAACCACAACACCAACCAGCAACCAGAACATTTACACACAACCACAACACCAACCAGCAACCAGAACATTTACACACAACCACAACACCAACCAGCAACCAGAACATTTACACACAACCACATCAACAACCAGCAACCAGAACATTTACACACAACCACAACACCAACCAGCAACCAGAACATTTACACACAACCACAACACCAACCAGCAACCAGAACATTTACACACCACCACAACACCAACCAGAACATTTACACACAACCACAACACCAACCAGCAACCAGAACATTTACACACCACCACAACACCAACCAGCAACCAGAACATTTACACACCACCACAACACCAACCAGCAACCAGAACATTTACACACCACCACAACACCAACCAGCAACCAGAACATTTACACACAACCACAACAACAACCAGAACATTTACACACAACCACAACACCAACCAGCAACCAGAACATTTACACACAACCACAACACCAACCAGAAACCAGAACATTTACACACAACCACAACACCAACCAGCAACCAGAACATTTACACACAACCACAACACCAACCAGCAACCAGAACATTTCCACACAACCACAACAGCAACCAGCAACCAGAACATTTACACACAACCACAACACCAACCAGCAACCAGAACATTTACACACAACCACAACACCAACCAGCAACCAGAACATTTACACACAACCACAACACCAACCAGCAACCAGAACATTTACACACAACCACAACACCAACCAGCAACCAGAACATTTACACACAACCACAACACCAACCAGCAACCAGAACATTTACACACAACCACAACACCAACCAGCAACCAGAACATTTACACACAACCACATCAACAACCAGCAACCAGAACATTTACACACAACCACAACACCAACCAGCAACCAGAACATTTACACACAACCACAACACCAACCAGCAACCAGAACATTTACACACCACCACAACACCAACCAGAACATTTACACACAACCACAACACCAACCAGCAACCAGAACATTTACACACCACCACAACACCAACCAGCAACCAGAACATTTACACACCACCACAACACCAACCAGCAACCAGAACATTTACACACCACCACAACACCAACCAGCAACCAGAACATTTACACACCACCACAACACCAACCAGCAACCAGAACATTTACACACCACCACAACACCAACCAGCAACCAGAACATTTACACACCACCACAACACCAACCAGCAACCAGAACATTTACACACCACCACAACACCAACCAGCAACCAGAACATTTACACACCACCACCACACCAACCAGCAACCAGAACATTTACACACCACCACAACACCAACCAGCAACCAGAACATTTACACACCACCACAACACCAACCAGCAACCAGAACATTTACACACCACCACAACACCAACCAGCAACCAGAACATTTACACACCACCACAACACCAACCAGCAACCAGAACATTTACACACCACCACAACACCAACCAGCAACCAGAACATTTACACACCACCACAACACCAACCAGCAACCAGAACATTTACACACCACCACAACACCAACCAGCAACCAGAACATTTACACACCACCACAACACCAACCAGCAACCAGAACATTTACACACCACCACAACACCAACCAGCAACCAGAACATTTACACACCACCACAACACCAACCAGCAACCAGAACATTTACACACCACCACAACACCAACCAGCAACCAGAACATTTACACACAACCACAACACCAACCAGCAACCAGAACATTTACACACAACCACAACACCAACCAGCAACCAGAACATTTACACACAACCACAACACCAACCAGCAACCAGAACATTTACACACAACCACAACACCAACCAGCAACCAGAACATTTACACACAACCACAACACCAACCAGCAACCAGAACATTTACACACAACCACAACACCAACCAGAACATTTACACACAACCACAACACCAACCAGAACATTTACACACAACCACAACACCAACCAGAACATTTACACACAACCACAACACCAACCAGAACATTTACACACAACCACAACACCAACCAGAACATTTACACACCACCACAACACCAACCAGCAACCAGAACATTTACACACCACCACAACACCAACCAGCAACCAGAACATTTACACACCACCACAACACCAACCAGCAACCAGAACATTTACACACCACCACAACACCAACCAGCAACCAGAACATTTACACACAACCACAACACCAACCAGCAACCAGAACATTTACACACAACCACAACACCAACCAGCAACCAGAACATTTACAAACAACCACAACACCAACCAGCAACCAGAACATTTACAAACAACCACAACACCAACCAGCAACCAGAACATTTACACACAACCACAACACCAACCAGCAACCAGAACATTTACACACAACCACAACACCAACCAGCAACCAGAACATTTACACACAACCACAACACCAACCAGCAACCAGAACATTTACACACAACACCAACCAGAACATTTACACACAACCACAACACCAACCAGCAACCAGAACATTTACACACAACCACAACACCAACCAGAAACCAGAACATTTACACACAACCACAACACCAACCAGCAACCAGAACATTTACAAACAACCACAACACCAACCAGCAACCAGAACATTTACACACAACCACAACACCAACCAGCAACCAGAACATTTACACACAACCACAACACCAACCAGCAACCAGAACATTTACACACAACCACAACACCAACCAGCAACCAGAACATTTACACACAACACCAACCAGAACATTTACACACAACCACAACACCAACCAGCAACCAGAACATTTACACACAACCACAACACCAACCAGAAACCAGAACATTTACACACAACCACAACACCAACCAGCAACCAGAACATTTACACACAACCACAACACCAACCAGCAACCAGAACATTTACACACAACCACAACACCAACCAGCAACCAGAACATTTACACACAACCACAACACCAACCAGCAACCAGAACATTTACACACAACCACAACACCAACCATCAACCAGAACATTTACACACAACACCAACCATCAACCAGAACATTTACACACAACCACAACACCAACCATCAACCAGAACATTTACACACAACCACAACACCAACCAGCAACCAGAACATTTACACACCACCACAACACCAACCATCAACCAGAACATTTACACACAACCACAACAACAACCAGCAACCAGAACATTTACACACAACCACAACCAGCAACCAGAACGGTGGTGGAGAAATCCAGCGTTCCAGGCTGTGAAGGGAACGTCGCCACTTTTCATTCCTTCCCAACAAACAACCCAACTGTCAGAGCTCCATGTTCATCTTTAAACCAGCCTGAAGTTCCTCTTCTCCACATTCTTCATCTAACGTTCCACCTTAAACACTGCAGCTCGTACAGACGCCAGAATGGAACCACAGCACCGTTTAAGGTGGAACAGAACATTCCCAAAACAAGCACATCTTTAACAGAATCCAGAATCTCCAACACTCGGAGCAGCTTCAGCTCAGCGTTCAACACTGAAGAGACTGAAGAGACGAGCAGCTCCACCTTTATTAGCACCACAACCCCAACAGTGACTGGAAGTAGCAGCCATGCTGTGTGAGTGGATCACTGTGTGCTGGTTGAAGCAGATCATCTTCAACTGAAAGTTTCACAGAGACACCTTTCATCTACTTTGTGTAAACAAATTGTGGAGTAAACAACCATGTAAACACATGAACTGTAGAAATGAGCTGTGGAAGCTGTGGACAAGTCTGACATACAGCAAACAGTTCCAGTCCTGATTATTTCAGGAAAAGTAAACATTTATTTGTAATTAATATCCAAGATTGTCATTTAGCCTCATATTCATAAGCAACACATACTGGTACACCAGTACAACCAGTTCCTTAACAGCCAACCAGTAAACCTTGCAATATAACTGTATGATACGGTTTAGGATCCGTTCCATCGCTTGTTACTCACCGAAATACTCTTTCTTCATGTGCATCTCGAGCTCTCTCTCGAGCTCGAGCGTGAGGGCCTCGAGCCTCCTCTCCGCCTGGCTCGGCCCGCACTCCCTACTCGGGGTGACCTGGTACGGCAGCTTCAGCTTCTGCACCTGAGCGCCTTGGTCCGGTTCGTGCACGTGCTGGGCGTCGTCCAGCGCGTGGAAGGCGTGCAGGTGCAGGCGGTGATGGAGCCCGTGGAGCCCGTTGGCCTCGCCGCCGAAGTCCTGCAGCTGCAGCGCGTCCTCGAGCACAGACGCTCGCGGCGACGGGAGCTGCAGCTCGGTGCCCGCGCTCATGGAGCCCCGCGAGCTGTGGCTGGAGATGCTGGAGCGCGGGCTGGCTGTGGCGGCCGCTGCCGCCGAGGCGACGGAGGCGGAGTAGCTGGACCTGGGGCTCGCGGCGCTGGAGCGCGGGCTCGCGTGCCGCTGGTCGTAGCCCAGGCTGACCCCGCTGGTCCGGTTGCTGCTGGGTCTGCTGCTCGCGCAGTCGCAGCCGCTCAGGCTCGAGTGCGTGCTCGCGTAGCTGGAGCGCGGGCTGAGCGCGCACCCGCCGACGACGACGACGCCCTCGCCGCTCTGCGCGAGGCTGCATCGCGGGCTCGCGTACCGCTCCTGTTGCTGCTGGCCCGGCACGAGCACGCTGCTGCGCGGGCTGCCGCTGCTGCTGCAGCTCGAGCGAGGGCTCGTCGTCGCCCCCGTGTTACCGCTGCCGCCCACTCCGTTCCTGCACAGCTGCTTCCCGGCTCCCGGCGGTTCGTACGTGCCGTACCGGAGCCCATGTGCTTCCTGCGGAGAGTATCGCCGGTGCCGGTCTCCGCCGCCGTAGCACGGCAACGCCACTTCGGACCGCGCGCAGAAGCTGCTGCCACTGCTGCCGCCTCCGTCATCATCGTCGTCCGCGTGAGCTCCGTCTCGCAAGTCCAACGGCGCCGTCCGCGTCCCGTTCACGGAGCGCACGGCAGCCACCGGCATAGGTACCGGCACAGGCACGGGCGCCGCGCCGTGCACCTTAACGTTAACGTTAGTCCCGGTCATGTAAGCCGCGTCCACGCCGTGCAACTGCTGCACCGACCCTCCGCCTCCGTTGGCGCGTTTCACGTTACTTTTCATGCCGTGCAGCAGCATCACGGCAGCGGGGGAAAAATCCGCCTCGAGCCCGCCGAGGTCCGCTCTCCCGCCGTCCCCGTACGAGTCGTAGATCGAGAGGTTTTCCACCAGCTTGCTCGCCCGGTGGCCCAAATCGTCACCGTAGCGATGCATGGCAGACCGGAGACCCGAGAGCGGGGAGCGCGAGCCACGGCGGTTGGAGAGCGAGCGAGAGAGAGCGCGCGCGTGAGAGAGAGAGAGAGAGAGAAAATTAGCAAATTAGCATTTCACACAGAAATCACAACAAAACGCAGCCATCGTCGCGTCTTTCCCCCGTTTTCTCTGAGGTAATTCCGTCCCGGTGGCGTTCACATGCTCTCCCTCCGGTTCGGACACCGCGATACACTCGTTTACCGAAAGTTTTGCTCCGTCTGGCTCGCTTTTTCTCCGCGTTTGTCAGTTTTTTTCCTGCTGAAGTTGAAAGGTTCCCTCACAGTCAACGGCGCGCGCGGCGCGGAGGAATTTCTCTCACTCTTCTCTGGAGCGGGGGGAGTTTCTCCACAATCTTCATCCTGTGAAAAACCCAAACCCGTCGCTTCTTGTGGGAAGAACGAGACGTGTAATTTTCCCTCGTGGGCTGTTTTCTCTGAGCGGACTCGTCGGCGCGAACGAAGGAGGAGAAGAAAGCGTGAGATGAAAGCGAAAGGCGGAGGGACTAGTTCGCGAAGGGAGGAATGCGCGGAGGTGGACGGCGGAGGCGCGCTGCGGCGCTTTGGTATGCGCTTAATGCCTGAGAGAAACAATGACTGCCACCAACTCAGCAAGGGGGTCCTGACTAAATAAAAAAAACTCCTTTACACAGGGTGTGTGTGTGTGTGTGTGTTTCGTGCACCCGGGCGAGATTAAAGATTTAAAGATTGAACTAAACAGACCAGCGCCCACTGGATTCAGTCTGCTCGGTCTAACAGAGCAAATAAGCCAAACTCCTGTGTGGCCAACAGGTCGACCATTATGAGTGCGGGAAAATAAAACCTGGAGAAATGACCTTTCATGACCAGACAGTCAATCTTTGTCTACCTGTGACACAAACATATTGAACAAATAAGACTTTCTGTGGTCGCAAGTTTCTGATTGTAAGAAAACAAGCACCTCTGGTAACTAGCATAGCACAAATTCTACTCTCATTGGTCATCAAATTGACCAGCAGCACTTTCTGGTATGACACTGCTAAAGAAGTAGTAATAAGTCAGAATTACTGGTAAATTGTGTTTAAGGAAAGAAAGATGAAGTCAATTAAACCATCTCTGGTTGTCCAGCAGGCCCTATTGTGAGTGTAGGACAAAATGAAACCTGAAGAAATGACCTTTCATGACCAGACAGTCAATTTTTGTCTACCTGTGACACGAACATATTGAACAAATAAGACTTTCTGTGGTCGCAAGTTTCTGATTGTAAGAAAACAAGACCTAAATTGAGCACCTCTGGTAACTAGCATAGCACAAATTCTACTGTCATTGGTCATCAAATTGACCAGCAGTAGGTTATGGTTAACAGTTTCTTGCTAAGGTAATGGTAATAAGATAGAATTGCCGGTATCTTGTGGTAAACCATGGAAAGATGAAGTGAAATAAACCATCTCTGTGTGGCCAGCGAGAAAATAAAACTTGGAGAAATTACCTTTGATGACCAGATAATTGATGTTTGTCTACCTGTAACAGGAACGTTTCAAGTGAATAAGACTTTCTGTGGTCGAAAGTTTCTGTCGGTAAGAAAACAAGACCTGAATCGAGGACCAGCAACAGTTTCAGGTTGATATAAATTTGCTAATTACAATTATTTTGTCTTGTTTACTGGTAACATGATGTTGACTAATAGTTAACCATGAAAAATAATGTCAAATAAGATGGTAAAACTTTTTGATTGGAAGAAAAGAAGACCTGAAACAAGGACCTCTGGTAACTAGCATAACACATGTTCTTTCTTTAGTGGCCATAGAATCAACTGGCATCAGTTTATGGTATAACAGTTTCTTGCTAAGAAATGGTAATAAGATAGAATTGCCAGTATCTTGTGGTAAACCACGGAAAGATGAAATCAAATAAACCATCTCGATGTGGCCAACAGGTCGACCATTATGAGTGCAGGAAAATAAACCCTGAAGAAATAACATTTAATGAACAGACAGTTGATCTTTGTCCACCTATAACCAGAACATTTCAATCAAATAAGACTTTCTGTGGTTGAAAGTTTTCAATTGCAGGAAAGCAACACCTGAATCAAGGACCTCGGGTATCTAGCCAAATATATTTTACCTTTAGTGATCAGCAACAGTTTCTGGTTGCTACAGAATTGATTATTACAATTATTTTGTCTTGTTTACAAGTAATGTAATATCACCTGATATTTAACCATAGAAAAATAATGTCAAATAAATCAAATAAGCCGTCTTTGTGTCGCCGAAGAGCCAACCATTGTGAGTTTAGGAAATTAAAATCTGGAGAAATAGTTCTTTAATGGCCAAACTGACCACTCTGGCTGTAACAAGAACATATTGAGCAAATAAGATTAAAACTTTCTGATTGTGAGAAAAAAAGACCTTAAACATGGACATCTGGTAACTAGCATAACACACATTCTACTGTCCATAGTCATCAAATTGACCAGCAGAAGTTTCTCTATTAAAGAACTGGTAATAAGATGGAATTGCTGGTATCTTGTGGTTAACCATGGAAAGATGAAGTCAAATAAACCGTCTCTGGTTGGCCAGCGGGCCCCATTGTGAGTGCAGGACAAAATAAAACCTGGAGGAATTGTCTTTAATGACCAGACAGTCGATCTTTGTGTACATGTAACAGGAACATTTCGAGCAAATAAGACTTTCTGTGGTCGAAAGTTTCTGATTATAGGAACACAGGACCTGAATTGAGGGCCTTGGGTATTTGGCCAAGCATGTTTTACCTTCAGTGGTCAAAAACAATTTCTGATTGCTATAAAATTGCAAATTACGGTTAACGTGATGTAGCCTAGTAGTTAACTATAGGAAAATAATGTTGAATAAATTAAATAAGCCACCTCTGTAATGCAGAAGAGTTGACCATTGTGAGTATTGGAAATTAAAACTTTAAAAGAAATTGTTTTTTAATGGTCAGACTGACCACTCGGGCTGTTACCCAAACATACTGAGCAAATAAGATGGTTAAAACTTTCTGATTGTGAGAAAACAGGACCTTAAACATGGACATCTGGTAACTAGTATAACACGTGTTCTCTCTTCAGTGGTCATGGAAACGGCTGGCACCAGTTTCTGGTATAGCACCACTAAAGAAATGGTAAAATGATAGAATGGACTGTACCTAGTGGTTAACCACGGAAAGATGAAGTCAAATAAACCGTCTCTGGTTGGCCAGCGGGCCCCATTATGAGTGTAGAAATATAAAACCTGGAGAAATTGTCTTTAATGACCAGACAGTCTATGTGTAACAGGAACAAATCAAATAAGCTGTCACTGTGTGGCTGAAGAGTTGACCATTATGAGTATAGATAATTAAAACTTTTTAATGGCCAACGTATCACTCTGGTGTAACAGGACCATAAGATAACGTATCACTCTGGTGTAACAGGACCATAAGATAACGGATCACTCTGGTGTAACAGAACCATAAGATAACGTATCACTCTGGTGTAATAGGACCATAAGATAACGGATAACTCTGGTGTAATGGAACCGTAAGATAACGGATCACTCTGGTGTAACGGGACCATAAGATAATGGATCACTCTGGTGTAACAGGACCATAAGATAATGGATCACTCTGGTGTAACAGGACCATAAGATAATGGATCACTCTGGTGTAACAGAACCATAAGATAACGAATCACTCTGGTGTAACGGGACCATAACATAACGTATCACTCCGGTGTAATAGGACCATAAGATAACGGATAACTCTGGTGTAATGGAACCATAAGATAACGGATCACTCTGGTGTAACAGGACCATAAGATAACGTATCACTCTGGTGTAACAGGACCATAAGATAACGAATCACTCTGGTGTAACAGGACCATAAGATAACGGATCACTCTGGTGTAACAGGACCATAAGATAACGGATCACTCTGGTGTAACGGGACCATAAGATAACGGATCACTCTGGTGTAACGGGACCATAAGATAACGGATCACTCTGGTGTAACGGGACCATAAGATAACGGATTACTCTGGTGTAACGGGACCATAAGATAACGAATCACTCTGGTGTAACGGGACCATAAGATAACGGATCACTCTGGTGTAACAGAACCATAAGATAACGGATCACTCTGGTGTAATGGAACCATAAGATAACGGATCACTCTGGTGTAACAGGACCATAAGATAACGGATCACTCTGGTGTAACAGGACCATAAGGTAACCGACCACTCTGGTGTAACGGGACCATAAGATAACGGATTACTCTGGTGTAACGGGACCATAAGATAACGAATCACTCTGGTGTAACAGGACCATAAGGTAACCGACCACTCTGGTGTAACGGGACCATAAGATAACGGATTACTCTGGTGTAACGGGACCATAAGATAACGAATCACTCTGGTGTAACAGGACCATAAGATAACGGATCACTCTGGTGTAACAGGACCATAAGATAACGGATCACTCTGGTGTAACGGGACCATAAGATAACGGATCACTCTGGTGTAACAGGACCATAAGATAACGGATCACTCTGGTGTAACGGGACCATAAGATAACGGATCACTCTGGTGTAACGGGACCATAAGATAACGGATCACTCTGGTGTAACAGAACCATAAGATAACGAATTACTCTGGTGTAACAAAACCATAAGATAACGGATTACTCTGGTGTAACGGGACCATAAGATAACGAATCACTCTGGTGTAACAGGACCATAAGGTAACCGACCACTCTGGTGTAACGGGACCATAAGATAACGGATTACTCTGGTGTAACGGGACCATAAGATAACGAATCACTCTGGTGTAACAGGACCATAAGATAACGGATCACTCTGGTGTAACAGGACCATAAGATAACGGATCACTCTGGTGTAACGGGACCATAAGATAACGAATCACTCTGGTGTAACAGGACCATAAGGTAACCGACCACTCTGGTGTAACGGGACCATAAGATAACGGATTACTCTGGTGTAACGGGACCATAAGATAACGAATCACTCTGGTGTAACAGGACCATAAGATAACGGATCACTCTGGTGTAACAGGACCATAAGATAACGGATCACTCTGGTGTAACGGGACCATAAGATAACGGATCACTCTGGTGTAACAGGACCATAAGATAACGGATCACTCTGGTGTAACGGGACCATAAGATAACGGATCACTCTGGTGTAACGGGACCATAAGATGACGGATCACTCTGGTGTAACAGAACCATAAGATAACGGATCACTCTGGTGTAACAGAACCATAAGATAACGGATCACTCTGGTGTAACAGAACCATAAGATAACGGATTACTCTGGTGTAACAGAACCATAAGATAGCGGATTACTCTGGTGTAACAGAACCACAAGATAACGGATTACTCTGGTGTAACAGAACCATAAGATAACGGATCACTCTGGTGTAACAGAACCATAAGATAACGGATCACTCTGGTGTAACAGAACCATAAGATAACGGATTACTCTGGTGTAACAGAACCATAAGATAGCGGATTACTCTGGTGTAACAGAACCACAAGATAACGGATTACTCTGGTGTAACAGGACCATAAGATAACGGATTACTCTGGTGTAACAGAACCATAAGATAACGGATCACTCTGGTGTAACAGAACCACAAGATAACGGATTACTCTGGTGTAACAGAACCATAAGATAACGGATCACTCTGGTGTAACAGAACCATAAGATAACGGATCACTCTGGTGTAACAGAACCATAAGATAACGGATTACTCTGGTGTAACAGGACCATAAGATGGTTAAAACTTTCTGATTGTAAGAAAACAAGAGCTGAAATAAGAAGATAGAATTCCTACTGTAGGAAAAATACCTAAATCGAAGACATCAAATATATAGCCAGGCATGTTTTACCTTCAGTGATCAGCAACAGTTGGTCTGGTTGCTATAAAGTTGCTAATTACGATTATTTTGTCTTTTTTTTTTGCCTAATAGATAACCATAAAAAATAATGTCAAATAAATCAAACAATTCGAACCGTTTGCAAGAAGACCAAGAATGTTTGGTAACTGGCGAAGCAAACAGCAACAGTTAATAACAGCTAATTATGATTAATGAAATGTGACATCACCTCATAGTTAAATACGGAAAAATGAAATTCACTAAAACAACTAAACATCACGAGTTAGAAATAAAAACTAAAACCTGAGTAAACGGCCTTTGATGTTCCAACCAGACCAAGTCTATTGGGACCATTTTGAGCAAAATCGAACGGACTTGGTAGCTTGCATGTTGTATTTCATTGGTTTAGGAACGAACTCACAATAGTTACTGATATAAAAACTTAAAGAAGTGTTCAGTCTGGTTTCCTGGTCGTAAGTGGTTTACAATAGAAAGAACATATTACATTCTATGTTAATTTTGGATTCAGGGGGTATGTAGACACTAGAAATGGAAGGATCGATCGGCTATGTATCGGTATTGGCCGATTTTTTATTAAAATACGTGATCTGCGATCGGCCGATATTTCTCCAATTTAGCCAATCCCGAGAGCCGATTGATGGCGTTAAACACATGAGAACTAATTTCTTTAATTCCAGCTAGCGTTTCATCCAGAAACCCCCTCCGGCTGCCTGCAATTCCTATCTGAACCACTAGAAATACATACCCTTTCATTTTCCACAGACTGACTAAAGCAGTGCGTCTGTCTGACAGTTTGTTACCGTATGTGATGCAGACTCATCCAGGACGTTTTGTAAAATTAGTAAAATCAGTGTGTCTCATTGAGGAACCAAAACAAAGACATTTAACTCTATTAATCAGATACAGCACTTCACACAACTGAATACAGTGAGTATCAGTAAACAGCAGAGCTAGCACACACAGCTAACACAAAACAAACAACCCAGAACACCATACAGACCAGATCTGACCGGTACTAACAGAACAGCAGCAACAATTCAATATTCTACATTTAATGATTACAGATTTAGTTTAAAATAACAGAGTCTGCGTTTAATGACTGCAGTTTTTACTGTATTTATTTAATTAACTTTTTTAGTTTTAAATTAAGGGTCTAAACGTAATGATTGCAGTATTGGAGATATTTGTTTGATTTACTTTGTTTATTTACTGTTAATTTTGTTTAAAATATTATACTGTTTCATATGAGCTCGTTAAAAATGGTAATAAACCAGTTTAGACCATGTTTCATAACTTGCTTGCGCTTATAACTACATGTAGTCTGCCGTGGCATATAGCCCCGCCCTCGATCGGCATGGTCTATCGGCCGGCCGCGCTGAAAGGTGATCGGAGATCGGAATCGGCCCAAAAAACACTGATCGTCCATCTCTAGTAGACACCGCTGCATCAGAGTGGAACTCGGCTTGTGTTCACGAATATCCAACATTCTTGTTCAGCTCATAAAGAAAAACTGACATCAGATTTTTCTATTATTTATAGTTTTGTGTAAACAATAAGTGGTGCATCCATCCCACCAAAATACAGCGTACTCTAGAAAACCCTCTAGATTCAGAGTTTGTGCTTTTCTTCTCAGCCTTTTCTGAAATACTTGTCATGTTATGTTACAGTGACGCTCAGACAACTACTTCTTCTTCCTTCCATGTCCTCCCATTGTGTGGATCCAGGGATCAGTTTCATGTGCTGTCCCTGTTGGGGTGAATACTTTGTAGGTCACTGTAAGGAAAAGGGGGAAAGAGATGATATGAAAGAAGCCACACACTTGCATTGTTCTGTATAACTTTATTGCTTCAGATACACTGATTACTTATCTTAAAATAGATAAAGATTAACATACAGAAGAGTGGAGAAGGTAACCGTTACCTGAACTTATTTTAGGCTTAAATTGCGCAATGTACTGCAGATTGGTAAGCAGGTTGAACATTTTAGTGGTCACGCTGATGGAAAGCATGGACCATCACAGTACACTGGCAACTAACTGTGGCATTAAAATTAACCACAATATACAAAACACTGCTCCTAACAACAGAATATAGCTCGACAGTTCCACTGTTTCTCTACTCCTGCTTTAGATTTTACAGACAATAGTTCAGTTATTAAAGAGGAGATATATTTTAATTACATTTATCATCTCTGGTAAACATTTAAGGCAATTCATTGGAGTTAGATTTAAAGGTCCATATCCCACATCTTTCCCCTGAGGTCCTCTCAGATCATACTTCAACCCTTTACCACAGGCTGTTTGTGGTTTCAGATTAAAACTTAATTGTTCACAGTGGTGATGAAAGGAACCAGACGTCCACCTCTAAAAGCTCCCTCACACAAAGTTATCAAATTAATGTTTCAGAATACACTGCCTGAGAGCCCTGGTTACCATCAACCCCACTGTAAGGGAACCCAAGGCTCATCAGACGTTTAACCTCAGACACACTCGGAATGGCTCTGTTTTTAAATATTGGTGAAATTCCCTAGGGGGCGACGGTCATTCTGACAGACTGTAATACACTACAGGAAGCGTAGGGGGCGACGGTCATTCTGACAGACTGTAATACACTACAGGAAGCGTAGGGGGCGACGGTCGTTCTGACAGACTGTAATACACTTCAGGAAGTGTAGGGGGTGATGGTCATTCTGACAGACTGTAATACACTACAGGAAGCGTAGGGGGCGACGGTCGTTCTGACAGACTGTAATACACTACAGGAAGCGTAGGGGGCGACGGTCATTCTGACAGACTGTAATACACTACAGGAAGCGTAGGGGGCGATGGTCATTCTGACAGACTGTAATACACTACAGGAAGCGTAGGGGGTGACGGTCGTTCTGACAGACTGTAATACACTACAGGAAGCGTAGGGGGTGACGGTCGTTCTGACAGACTGTAATACACTACAGGAAGCGTAGGGGGCGACGGTCGTTCTGACAGATTGTAATACACTACAGGAAGCGTAGGGGGCGACGGTCGTTCTGACAGATTGTAATACACTACAGGAAGCGTAGGGGGCGACGGTCATTCTGACAGACTGTAATACACTACAGGAAGCGTAGGGGGCGACGGTCGTTCTGACAGATTGTAATACACTACAGGAAGCGTAGGGGGCGATGGTCATTCTGACAGACTGTAATACACTACAGGAAGCGTAGGGGGCGACGGTCATTCTGACAGACTGTAATACACTACAGGAAGCGTAGGGGGCGACGGTCGTTCTGACAGACTGTAATACACTACAGGAAGCGTAGGGGGCGACGGTCGTTCTGACAGACTGTAATACACTACAGGAAGCGTAGGGGGCGACGGTCATTCTGACAGACTGTAATACACTACAGGAAGCGTAGGGGGCGACGGTCGTTCTGACAGACTGTAATACACTACAGGAAGCGTAGGGGGTGACGGTCGTTCTGACAGACTGTAATACACTACAGGAAGCGTAGGGGGCGATGGTCATTCTGACAGACTGTAATACACTACAGGAAGCGTAGGGGGCGACGGTCGTTCTGACAGATTGTAATACACTACAGGAAGCGTAGGGGGCGATGGTCATTCTGACAGACTGTAATACACTACAGGAAGCGTAGGGGGCGACGGTCGTTCTGACAGATTGTAATACACTACAGGAAGCGTAGGGGGCGATGGTCATTCTGACAGACTGTAATACACTACAGGAAGCGTAGGGGGCGATGGTCATTCTGACAGACTGTAATACACTACAGGAAGCGTAGGGGGCGACGGTCATTCTGACAGACTGTAATACACTACAGGAAGCGTAGGGGGCGACGGTCGTTCTGACAGACTGTAATACACTACAGGAAGCGTAGGGGGCGATGGTCATTCTGACAGACTGTAATACACTACAGGAAGCGTAGGGGGCGACGGTCGTTCTGACAGATTGTAATACACTACAGGAAGCGTAGGGGGCGATGGTCATTCTGACAGACTGTAATACACTACAGGAAGCGTAGGGGGCGACGGTCATTCTGACAGATTGTAATACACTACAGGAAGCGTAGGGGGCGACGGTCGTTCTGACAGACTGTAATACACTACAGGAAGCGTAGGGGGCGACGGTCGTTCTGACAGACTGTAATACACTACAGGAAGCGTAGGGGGCGACGGTCGTTCTGACAGACTGTAATACACTACAGGAAGCGTAGGGGGCGACGGTGGTTCTGACAGACTGTAATACACTACAGGAAGCGTAGGGGGCGATGGTCATTCTGACAGACTGTAATACACTACAGGAAGCGTAGGGGGCGACGGTCATTCTGACAGACTGTAATACACTACAGGAAGCGTAGGGGGCGACGGTCATTCTGACAGACTGTAATACACTACAGGAAGCGTAGGGGGCGACGGTCATTCTGACAGACTGTAATACACTACAGGAAGCGTAGGGGGCGACGGTCATTCTGACAGACTGTAATACACTACAGGAAGCGTAGGGGGCGACGGTCATTCTGACAGACTGTAATACACTACAGGAAGCGTAGGGGGCGACGGTCATTCTGACAGACTGTAATACACTACAGGAAGCGTAGGGGGCGACGGTCATTCTGACAGACTGTAATACACTACAGGAAGCGTAGGGGGCGACGGTCATTCTGACAGACTGTAATACACTACAGGAAGCGTAGGGGGCGACGGTCATTCTGACAGACTGTAATACACTACAGGAAGCGTAGGGGGCGACGGTGGTTCTGACAGACTGTAATACACTACAGGAAGTGTAGGGGCGACGGTCGTTCTGACAGACTGTAATACACTACAGGAAGCGTAGGGGGCGACGGTCGTTCTGACAGACTGTAATACACTACAGGAAGCGTAGGGGGCGACGGTCATTCTGACAGACTGTAATACACTACAGGAAGCGTAGGGGGCGACGGTCGTTCTGACAGACTGTAATACACTACAGGAAGCGTAGGGGGCGACGGTCGTTCTGACAGACTGTAATACACTACAGGAAGCGTAGGGGGCGACGGTCGTTCTGACAGACTGTAATACACTACAGGAAGCGTAGGGGGCGACGGTGGTTCTGACAGACTGTAATACACTACAGGAAGCGTAGGGGGCGACGGTCGTTCTGACAGACTGTAATACACTACAGGAAGCGTAGGGGGCGACGGTCGTTCTGACAGACTGTAATACACTACAGGAAGCGTAGGGGGCGATGGTCGTTCTGACAGACTGTAATACACTACAGGAAGCGTAGGGGGCGACGGTCGTTCTGACAGACTGTAATACACTACAGGAAGCGTAGGGGGCGACGGTCGTTCTGACAGACTGTAATACACTACAGGAAGCGTAGGGGGCGACGGTCGTTCTGACAGACTGTAATACACTACAGGAAGCGTAGGGGGCGACGGTCGTTCTGACAGACTGTAATACACTACAGGAAGCGTAGGGGGCGACGGTCGTTCTGACAGACTGTAATACACTACAGGAAGCGTAGGGGGCGACGGTCGTTCTGACAGACTGTAATACACTACAGGAAGCGTAGGGGGCGACGGTCGTTCTGACAGACTGTAATACACTTCAGGAAGCGTAGGGGGCGACGGTCGTTCTGACAGACTGTAATACACTTCAGGAAGCGTAGGGGGCGACGGTCGTTCTGACAGACTGTAATACACTTCAGGAAGCGTAGGGGGCGACGGTCGTTCTGACAGACTGTAATACACTACAGGAAGCGTAGGGGGCGACGGTCATTCTGACAGACTGTAATACACTACAGGAAGCGTAGGGGGCGACGGTCATTCTGACAGACTGTAATACACTACAGGAAGCGTAGGGGGCGACGGTCGTTCTGATAGACTGTAATACACTACAGGAAGCGTAGGGGGCGACGGTCGTTCTGACAGACTGTAATACACTACTGGAAGCGTAGGGGGCGACGGTCGTTCTGACAGACTGAAATGCACTACAGGAAGCGTAGGGGGTGATGGTCATTCTGACAGACTGAAATACACTACAGGAAGCGTAGGGGGCGACGGTCATTCTGACAGATTGTAATACACTACAGGAAGCGTAGGGGGCGACGGTCATTCTGACAGACTGTAATACACTACAGGAAGCGTAGGGGGCGACGGTCGTTCTGACAGACTGTAATACACTACAGGAAGCGTAGGGGGCGACGGTCGTTCTGACAGACTGTAATACACTACAGGAAGCGTAGGGGGCGACGGTCGTTCTGACAGACTGTAATACACTACAGGAAGCGTAGGGGGCGACGGTGGTTCTGACAGACTGTAATACACTACAGGAAGCGTAGGGGGCGATGGTCATTCTGACAGACTGTAATACACTACAGGAAGCGTAGGGGGCGATGGTCATTCTGACAGACTGTAATACACTACAGGAAGCGTAGGGGGCGACGGTCATTCTGACAGACTGTAATACACTACAGGAAGCGTAGGGGGCGACGGTCATTCTGACAGACTGTAATACACTACAGGAAGCGTAGGGGGCGACGGTCATTCTGACAGACTGTAATACACTACAGGAAGCGTAGGGAGCGATGGTCATTCTGACAGACTGTAATACACTACAGGAAGCGTAGGGGGCGACGGTGGTTCTGACAGACTGTAATACACTACAGGAAGCGTAGGGGGCGATGGTCGTTCTGACAGACTGTAATACACTACAGGAAGCGTAGGGGGCGACGGTCATTCTGACAGACTGTAATACACTACAGGAAGCGTAGGGGGCGACGGTCATTCTGACAGACTGTAATACACTACAGGAAGCGTAGGGGGCGACGGTCATTCTGACAGACTGTAATACACTACAGGAAGCGTAGGGGGCGACGGTCATTCTGACAGACTGTAATACACTACAGGAAGCGTAGGGGGCGACGGTCATTCTGACAGACTGTAATACACTACAGGAAGCGTAGGGGGCGACGGTCATTCTGACAGACTGTAATACACTACAGGAAGCGTAGGGGGCGACGGTCATTCTGACAGACTGTAATACACTACAGGAAGCGTAGGGGGCGACGGTCATTCTGACAGACTGTAATACACTACAGGAAGCGTAGGGGGCGATGGTCATTCTGACAGACTGTAATACACTACAGGAAGCGTAGGGGGCGATGGTCATTCTGACAGACTGTAATACACTACAGGAAGCGTAGGGGGCGACGGTCGTTCTGACAGACTGTAATACACTACAGGAAGCGTAGGGGGCGACGGTCGTTCTGACAGACTGTAATACACTACAGGAAGCGTAGGGGGCGACGGTCGTTCTGACAGACTGTAATACACTACAGGAAGCGTAGGGGGCGACGGTCGTTCTGACAGACTGTAATACACTACAGGAAGCGTAGGGGGCGATGGTCATTCTGACAGACTGTAATACACTACAGGAAGCGTAGGGGGCGACGGTGGTTCTGACAGACTGTAATACACTACAGGAAGCGTAGGGGGCGACGGTGGTTCTGACAGACTGTAATACACTACAGGAAGCGTAGGGGGCGACGGTGGTTCTGACAGACTGTAATACACTACAGGAAGTGTAGGGGCGACGGTCGTTCTGACAGACTGTAATACACTACAGGAAGCGTAGGGGGCGACGGTCGTTCTGACAGACTGTAATACACTACAGGAAGCGTAGGGGGCGACGGTCATTCTGACAGACTGTAATACACTACAGGAAGCGTAGGGGGCGACGGTCGTTCTGACAGACTGTAATACACTACAGGAAGCGTAGGGGGCGACGGTCGTTCTGACAGACTGTAATACACTACAGGAAGCGTAGGGGGCGACGGTCGTTCTGACAGACTGTAATACACTACAGGAAGCGTAGGGGGCGACGGTCGTTCTGACAGACTGTAATACACTTCAGGAAGCGTAGGGGGCGACGGTCGTTCTGACAGACTGTAATACACTTCAGGAAGCGTAGGGGGCGACGGTCGTTCTGACAGACTGTAATACACTTCAGGAAGCGTAGGGGGCGACGGTCGTTCTGACAGACTGTAATACACTACAGGAAGCGTAGGGGGCGACGGTCGTTCTGACAGACTGTAATACACTACAGGAAGCGTAGGGGGCGATGGTCGTTCTGACAGACTGTAATACACTACAGGAAGCGTAGGGGGCGATGGTCGTTCTGACAGACTGTAATACACTACAGGAAGCGTAGGGGGCGATGGTCGTTCTGACAGACTGTAATACACTACAGGAAGCGTAGGGGGCGACGGTGGTTCTGACAGACTGTAATACACTACAGGAAGCGTAGGGGGCGACGGTGGTTCTGACAGACTGTAATACACTACAGGAAGTGTAGGGGGCGACGGTCGTTCTGACAGACTGTAATACACTACAGGAAGCGTAGGGGGCGACGGTCGTTCTGACAGACTGTAATACACTACAGGAAGCGTAGGGGGCGATGGTCGTTCTGACAGACTGTAATACACTACAGGAAGCGTAGGGGGCGACGGTCGTTCTGACAGACTGTAATACACTACAGGAAGCGTAGGGGGCGACGGTCGTTCTGACAGACTGTAATACACTACAGGAAGCGTAGGGGGCGACGGTCGTTCTGACAGACTGTAATACACTACAGGAAGCGTAGGGGGCGACGGTCGTTCTGACAGACTGTAATACACTACAGGAAGCGTAGGGGGCGACGGTCGTTCTGACAGACTGTAATACACTTCAGGAAGCGTAGGGGGCGACGGTCGTTCTGACAGACTGTAATACACTTCAGGAAGCGTAGGGGGCGACGGTCGTTCTGACAGACTGTAATACACTTCAGGAAGCGTAGGGGGCGACGGTCATTCTGACAGACTGTAATACACTACAGGAAGCGTAGGGGGCGACGGTCATTCTGACAGACTGTAATACACTACAGGAAGCGTAGGGGGCGACGGTCATTCTGACAGACTGTAATACACTACAGGAAGCGTAGGGGGCGACGGTCGTTCTGATAGACTGTAATACACTACAGGAAGCGTAGGGGGCGACGGTCGTTCTGACAGACTGTAATACACTACTGGAAGCGTAGGGGGCGACGGTCGTTCTGACAGACTGAAATGCACTACAGGAAGCGTAGGGGGTGATGGTCATTCTGACAGACTGTAATACACTACAGGAAGCGTAGGGGGCGATGGTCATTCTGACAGACTGTAATACACTACAGGAAGCGTAGGGGGCGACGGTCGTTCTGACAGACTGTAATACACTACAGGAAGCGTAGGGGGCGACGGTCATTCTGACAGACTGTAATACACTACAGGAACTGTAGGGGGCGACGGTCGTTCTGACAGACTGTAATACACTACAGGAACTGTAGGGGGCGACGGTCGTTCTGACAGACTGTAATACACTACAGGAACTGTAGGGGGCGACGGTCGTTCTGACAGACTGTAATACACTACAGGAAGTGTAGGGGCGACGGTCGTTCTGACAGACTGTAATACACTACAGGAAGTGTAGGGGGCGACGGTCGTTCTGACAGACTGTAATACACTACAGGAAGCGTAGGGGGTGACGGTCGTTCTGACAGACTGTAATACACTACAGGAAGTGTAGGGGGCGACGGTCATTCTGACAGACTGTAATACACTACAGGAAGCGTAGGGGGCGACGGTCGTTCTGACAGACTGTAATACACTACAGGAAGTGTAGGGGGCGATCTGACTTCATCTACACCATAGAATATCTATGAACATTGACGGGGCAGAATGAGCGGAGACAGCAGGAGCTGTAATGACTCAATTAGTCAATAAATTAATCAACAGATGAATCAATTATAGGAACGACCAATAGTTCCAGCCGCACTTGATACTGCATGCAGGTCTGAATACCAGCCGTGACGCGATGCTTCTATTGCCCCACGACGGGCAGAAAGGACAGTATTAACGCCCCAATTACAACAAACAGCAACACGTCCAGGATCAGCTTCTTCACTGGAGAAGCAGCGTGCTTCCTCCCATGCCCTCTGCTCCTGAACCACTCCACCACTTCCTTCAGGTCATATACTCTGGGGTTGTACCCCAGTTCGGCTCTGGCCTTGTCCATGCTGAAGTAGTGGGTGACCCCAGTCTTGTAGACCTCAGTACGGGTCAGCAGGGGCTGGAAGTTGTAGACACGGCCAACCAGGCCGTGTACCATCTCGGTGAGGAACGCGAAGAAGTAAATGAGAGATATTGGAAGGCGCAGTCTGGGGAAGGGGTAACCCAGACCCTCCACCAGCGGTCTGAAGAACTCAAAGTTATTGATCGGTCGCCCATCTGAGATAAAGTAAGCCTGTCCGGCGGCGCGGTGTTGCCGCTCCTCCGTCAGCGCTTGGGCAGCTAGCACATGCGCCGAAACCAAGTTATCAACATGAATGAATTCCACCAGACTGTCGGGGTCCCCGTAGACAAACCTGAAGATGCCGTTCTCGACGTATCCCACGATCCTCGGAAGGTGCCTCTGCTCCCCTGGGCCGTAAATTCCGGCCGGACGCAGGGCGCAGGTCCGCAGGGTCCCGTGTCCGTCGGCGAGCGGCGACCCGTTCGCCTTCAGCACCCGCATCTCTGCCAGCGACTTGGTCCTGGAGTAGTGGTCCGGATGGAGATGCAGGGGAAGGTAGGGAAGCGTCTCGTCGCCGTTCCGTATCACCTGCCCGCCGAAGACCACGTTGAAGGTGCTGGTGTACACCAGCCGGGGGACCCCGAGAGCTACGCAGGCCTGGAGGACGTTCTCGGTTCCCTGGACGTTCACCTCCTCGATCAACTTCTTGTTGAGCTGCTCCCTCCCCGACATCCCATAGGAGGCGATGTGGAAGACGCAGTCGGCTCCTCGCAGAACCTTCTCCACCTGAGCGTAGTCCCGCACGTCACCCTCAACGAACTCCGCGCCCTCCGGCAACAGCCCGCTCGGAGGCCTCACGTCAAACAGGACGATTCTGGAGGATTCCGTGTGGAGGGCGCAAGCAAGACTGCACGCAAGCAGACAAACGAAGAATCAAAATTAATGTAGTGCAGAGTCTGCCTAACATCAACATTGTGCTGGTGTGAGTGGATCAGACACTGCTGCTGGAGAGTTTAAACACCTCCTCAGTGTCACTGCTGGACTGAGAATCATCGTCCACCAACCAAAACTATCCAGACAGCAGTGTCCTGTGGGCGGCGTCCTGTGTCCACTGATGAAGAACTAGAGGAACACACACTGTGCAGCAGCAGATGAGCTACTGTCTCTGACTTTACATCTACAAGGTGGACCAGCAAGTAGTAGGAGTGTCTCATAGAGTGGACAGTGAGTGGACACAGTGTTTAAAGACTCCAGAAGCTGAGAATAACCCACCTCCCTAATAGTATCTGCTCTGTGGTGGTCCTGTGGGGGTCCTGATCATTAAAGAACAGAGTAATAAAGTATACAGAGAATCAGATGAACTACAGTCTGTGAGTGGAGGTCCTGTATGGTCAGTGGAGCTGATACAGTGGACAGTGAGTGGAGGTCCTGTATGGTCAGTGGAGCTGATACAGTGGACAGTGAGTGGAGGTCCTGTATGGTCAGTGGAGCTGATACAGTGGACAGTGAGTGGAGCTCCTGTATGGTCAGTGGAGCTGATACAGTGGACAGTGAGTGTAGGTCCTGTATGGTCAGTGGAGCTGATACAGTGGACAGTGAGTGGAGCTCCTGTATGGTCAGTGGAGCTGATACAGTGGACAGATATAAACAAGGTGCCCAGGCTGAAACACTCCTAATCCCAGTCTGAAGAACGATGTATGTACATTTGTTAATTCATAACCAGTTGTTTCCTTAGCTTAGTTCACACCGGTGGTCCATCTGTGCATGGGGTGGGAGTGGAACAGGAAGATTTGAGTTATTTATTATAAAAAAAGAGGAAAAAAAAATCAATATTTAACACCAAGGTTGCTATTGAGTTATTTATTTCAGGGCTTATTACCCCGTAACTACTACGAATTATTCATCAGCGGCTGTTATATAAGCTTTGTAGTCACGAGGATGCGTACAGTAAGTCTATATCTGGACAATCAGTGATTAAAATAAGATCTACAGGACGGAGGACTATGAGGCAGGGGTAGTAAGGCATGCACAGCGTGTACATATCATCACTGTCCTCACTTTCAATGTAAGTCAATGGAACCAGAAATCTTACTAAGCTATTTATGAGCGTTTCTATTGGTCCACTCATCACGAAACTTTCACACAATGTAAACGGGAGCTGTTGTGTTTAAATAATGGAGAAAAAATGAAGTTTTATAAGGGATTAAATTGTAGAAAGTTGGATTTGTTGTAATAAATCGAAGCAGTGTTATGAAACCACACTGCAAGCAACGGCACTGAATTATTAATGCAACAAGTTGGACTTTCTGAAAGTCCAACTCACCCTCTAAACCAAACCATTATCAGAGTGATGTCGCCCTCTAGTGGCGTCTTTAGGAGGCGGCAGAAAAAGTGCAGAGCATTAATTGATAGCCAATACAAGACAAAACAAAACACAACCACTGACCATACAGGAGCTCCACTTTCAGACTGTAGTTCATCTGATTCTCTGTATACTTTATTACTCTGTTCTTTAATGATCAGGACCCCCACAGGACCACCACAGAGCAGGTACTATTAGGGAGGTGGGTCATTCTCAGCACTGCAGTGACACTGACTGGTGTGTTAGTGTGTGTTGTGCTGGTGTGAGTGGATCAGACACAGCAGGGCTGCTGCTGGAGTGTTTAAACACTGTGTCCACTCACTGTCCACTCTATTAGACACTCCTACTACTTGCTGGTCCACCTTGTAGATGTAAAGTCAGAGACAGTAGCTCATCTGCTGCTGCACAGTTTGTGTTAGTCATTCTCAGTGGTCACAGGACGCCACCCTGATGTACGCGATATACAGTGGGCCCCAAAAGTATTTGGACACTTTAACTGTTTAACAAGTGGTTACTTCCTGTGTGCGAAAACAGCCTTTGGCTGGATGCTCCAGTTAGGACTGTGCCATATCGTATTGTACACAATAACACTGCCAACATTTTTGAATATGGTGAACGATATAATACCCTGATCCCATATCACCCATCCCTAATTATCACACCAGGGTACTACTTTTACTGTTTTTAGAAAAATAAAAATTCACTCTTTTCTCATTTTCTATTATATATCTACTAGAGACAGATTCTATCTGTTCAGTATCATTTATTTTACTTCAGTCCTGGATATATGGAGATATTTGGAGTACATTATTTAGTATCGTGACATTCTGGATCATTGACTTCTGTTACAATCTGATGAAAATTCTTGTATTTTTTAATATCTCAGTTAGGGGTGTGCCATATCATATCATATCGTATGCAATCATAAAATTTCATTTTTATTTTGTTGCAGTAGTGTATTATTAAAATATTTTTTTTATTCAATGTTTTGTCATATCGCCAAGAGTATCGTTATCGCTAAAAAAACATAAAATATCGTGATATTATTGTAGGGCCATATCGCCCACCCCTACTGGCCACTAACTTGCTCACCACAGCAACAAAATGTTGTGCAAAAAGATATTTAAAAAACTAAATAGGCTACCATGCTAAAACCTGTTGTCCTGATGTATCATGTGTTGGGGTGTGTCATTCACAACAGAAGCTCCGCCTTTTTAAATATGGCCGCCTCTCAGTAACCACATTTTATGGGAGCTTAGTTTTTAAATAATATGTATTTATTTTGTTTCTAAAGCCTGTAATTTATCTGTTTTAGGTATAAAACTGTTGTAGCTAGTTCTCAAAGCACTTTCTATTGATGTGCACAAACGTTAAACTACCTAACAGCATACTTTTTTTTGATGTCCTTCGTAGTGGAGACATTAAGACTTACTAAATCTAGTTTTATATGAAATTAATGATGTCACAGGTGACAGGAAGCTCTGTAAACATGTAAATTCATTACTAAAGTATTTTTAATTGATTAGTAATTTAATTAATTCCTAATTTATTTGAAAATTTTACATAACTGTACATTCAAAAATAGAACATTAAAATTAAATGGACTGTAAGAGAAGTTGGGTACTACATGTAGAGATTTTATATCTTTGGCTTAAGGTTTGGAGTGATTAATACAGGTTTAGCTAGTGGGCCTAAAACTGTTTAAACCTGGATTTTTATTTATTTAATCAAAGTAACAATAATCTTTGGAATGGGTTATTATTTGTTCCTGTTTATGTTCATATACAGTGAATTTAACATTTTCTTATACTGACTAAAGTGGAAATGGTATAAAAAAAAGGTAAACAATGTTTTTATTTACATTATATTCTAGGATTGAGTTGGTGCTGATGTTGTAGAAGGGTTTTTGGTGTGATGCAGAACAGAAAACAAGAAATATGACATCAGTAATATCCTGATGTCCACTATAAAGGACATTCCATAAAGAAATCATTTAAAATGTTTTTTTTTTCAACTAGTAGACTTATTTTATGTTGAAATTACTGAAATTCTCAAACTTTAATTTTTCTGGGTCTCGGGAGGCTATGGCATGTTGTAAGGTTTTTCAATAAGATTCTTGCTATAGTTACAGTTGCTAGGCTTTAAAGCACCATACAAATGCAGACCAGCCCTGCAGCTCTAGTTAGTTAAGACTACCAAAGACAGAAGCTTGACGTTTTGTGGGTGAAGCAGTAAAACAAGAGCCTCTTTCTAAATTTGTACTTGAGCATCTACGTTACCTAGAAAACAGCTTATCATCATCATAATCTTACCTTCAGGATCTATGTTACTATTACAAACAGTATGACATCATAACAAGCTTACTTTCAAGACCCCCCAGTGTTTAGAGCCAACTTTTACAATAATACTTGGCTACACCACTGTCTGAGTAACATACCGGAATCCAAAGTAACCTCCTCCGCCGGTGACGACGTATGTGTGAGCTGCCAAGTTGGTGTTCATTGTAAACGAATGCTGTTGTGAAGCCAGAGGCCTGAAAGAGAGAGAAAAAGAGAGACTGTGAGCAGCAGCATGTTTTTCTATCACAGATTACACTATGAAGATACTGAAACTCTGTTTTTAGACTACAGCTGTGTCCAAAACTATTCAGACGTCTGGTTCCATTCACCACCACAGGGAACAATTCTGGCTCGGCAAATTTCTCTAGAATAGAGCATTTTAAACTAAACCACTCTGAAACCCTCTGTTTACATCTCATCCATTTCTTTAGTGAGACATTTTGAACATTTTGGTGGAATTCCCCTTTAAAGACTATCAGACGTCTGGTTCCATTCACCACCACAGTGAACAATTCTGACTCTCTACGTTTCTGTATTAAAACTGAGCACTTCATACCAAACCACTCTGAATCACTCTGTTTGCATATCAACTTCAATTTCAGTAGTTTTGACAATTTGACAATCTTGGTGGAATTCCCCTTTAAAGACTATCCAGACGTCTGGTTCCATTCAGCACCACTGTGAATAATTCTGACTCTGCAAGTTTCTCTAGAATAGAGCATTTTAAACTAAACCACTCAGAAGCCCTCTGTTTACATCTCATCCATTTCTTTAGTAGGACGTTTTGAACATTTTGGTGGAATTCCCCTTTAAAGACTAACCAGACGTCTGGTTCCATTCACCACCACAGTAAACAATTCAGACTCGGTAGCGTTTCACACTAAACCACTCGAAATGATTCTGTTTACATCTAAATTATACAGAAACGTTGACAGAGCACTGAAATCAGCGGTCAGTGTATGTGTGTTGCAGTGTTAGTTCGTATCAGTTCACATGTAATCCAGAGTTTGTCCTGTATGTACACAGAGCAGCTCAGGCTGACCACACTGACCGGCTCACGTGGCCAAAACAGACCCGCTCAAACCGCGCGCTGGAACCGGACGATTCAAACCACTGAAGCGCGACTATCAAGATCAAACAGAAACACAAGTACAGCAAATTTAAATAACACAAACAAACAAACAAACAAATAAACAATTAAAACCTTTCCTGCGGAGAGATCTCTCACTGTCTGTGTACACTTCCGGGGAAACGCGTGAGGGGCGGAGGGATGACTCCTGCACTCTGATTGGCTAGAGCTGAGCGGCGCTTTGCTGCTATTGGCCGAGATTACCAAACTAAAAGTTGAACGTATAAAAAATTATGGATATCAAACAGGATCAGAATTATACGAGAAAAATGTAAAACCCACTGGAATGTATTATATTATATACATATTACATAAATCTGAAATATTAAACCTTAAATACATTAAATTACATAATAATTATAGAATAAATGAGAACTTATACATATTTATAAAATCTAACCAAACGGATCATTAGGTAATACACGAGAATAAAGCAGATAAAAAACAAAAACAAAACCCAAATGTATACATATACACACATATATACATATAGCTGGTATACCAGTGCCCCCCTGATATGATCAATGTAATTTAATGCACTCCTTTAATAATTTCCGTTTAAAGAAGCTATTTTATTTTGTTGTATTTGCTATTAATAATCATAAAAAAAATCATTTTAATTGAGATAGCGTCATGATCTAGGAACAAGAGCATCATAACATTTATAGTAATAAATTTATGCAAGGACACAAAGAACTTTATTACAGCTAATTGAAAGTTGAATTGCGCCCTCTACCGATGGAGGCTTTCTTTGCACAGTTAAAAATGACAGGAGCTCTTTCACCAACTTAGAATAATCTCAGTAGTTCTTGTAGAGCATGTTATGTTGAAAGTTAATTATATGTAGTAATAATTACACTACAAGGATTTCATTTATATCAGTGTAGAGAAACTGTTGAGGTGTGGGCAGGTGGACGTTGGGGGGCATTTTGTTTATTGTCATTGTTTATTGTCATTTTTGGCCTATAGAGCAGTGGCTAGGCTAGCATCACTGGAATTTGTATAATGTATTTGCGTAATGCATGCTGGGCATTGCAGTGAGAGGACAAAAAAAGGCCAAAAAAATCTAAAACAGTGAATTTCTTTCGAATAAATTACCAAAATAAATAACATTAAGCTAAGATTTTAGGCCCCCTCAGGTAGACAGGTCAGGTACATACAGCATGCAAGCTAATCGTCTTAGTTATATTGAGTGGTTGGTGTGCAGGTAAACACAGTGGAGGCCATGATTGTTTATTGAACACCAGAAGGACAGACTCTAACAATGAATATATCCACACACCTAACAAACACATACATTAACAACAAGAAGCAACATGTCCTTCTTTACGAGGGCACATACCTATGAGCCTATATGCATGACTGTTCACATGGTCACACCTCCCAAGCTTCTTAGAGGCAGTGCCAGCCAAAAGTAGGGATGTAAATATTGAAAATATCGAATATCGGGATATTATGTTTGGTGATACTGTATCGATTCTCAAAAACACAGTATTGACACACAGATTCCTGGCCGACAGTGAATCATTGTGTGTTGTGTTTAAACCTCTGACCACTAGATGGCAGTGTTGTAATCCCTTTTCAGCTCCACTCCAACATTAACAAGCAGCACAAGGGTGCAATGCTATTGTAAACATTGACAAACCAGTTCATACAGTGGTGTGTTTTAATGGTATGATTTGAAAAATATGCAATATATCACTTTACTTGCAGTATCGCAATATATCGTGATATAATAATCGTGACCGCTGTATCACGATACGTATTGTATCGCCAGGTTCTTGCCGATACACAACCCTAGCCAAAAGTAGCTGCAACATTAACCCCCTTCAAAGGTCGACTGTCCTGGAGACCCAAGTCCTTGGGCTTTCGCTTGTCCTTACTGTTGTGGTTTTTCTCTGGACTCTGGACCACTAGGGGTCGCTTCTGACATTGATGTGGGTGTAGAGTGAAACAGGAGAGGTCAGGAGGCTGCTGTGAGAAAATGCTCTGTTATTGAACACCAATACAAACCACTGACCTCACAGTGGAGGTCACCAGTGGCCACAGCCAACCCCCAAACACAGATTACCCACACCTCTGACACGGAACAACTCAATAAACACATATACACACCTTTAACAACAATAAATACCATAATAAATAGTCTCTCTAAGGGCGATGCTTACAGAGAGCCTTGACCGTTTGTGTAGCCACGCCTCCTGCGCTGGTACCACCCGGTAGTAGATCACCACAATAGAACTTTATGAGTCACGTATTGTCCGGCTCTGAGTCACTGGTGGTTCTCCCTGAACTTTGACTGGTTATGAGGTCAGGGTGTCTCTACAGCTGTACATGGAAGGTATTTAATGGTGCATTGTAAACATCAAATGACAGGCAATCAGGTCAGCGTGGGTCACATGATAAGTGGAAAAAAGCATGTGTGATTAATCTGGTGATGAAAAAACAGTGTCTATGAAAAACGTTATCCAGACACAACCCTGAAAAAACAACAAACTACTGCACAGATTATTATTGACATTAAGTCGTTTTGAGTGGTAGCATGGTCTGGGCACAGGGGGTCCGAATAGACCTGGCCTGGACCTCAAACCTGCTCACTAAAAGAGGGGGTGAATGTGTTTCATGAAGCAGGACTATAAATCAAAATAACCCTTGTAGTGTAGTATGTAGTATAAATGCTATCTATTTTGTGCCACATTTATTTAAACAGGTCTTGTTTGTTAATGTATATATATATATATATATATATATATATATATATATATATATATATATATATATATATATATATATATATATATATATATATATATATATATATATAATTGGGGTTTTAGTATATATATTTTACTATACACTTACAGACTTTGGTTCATCTGATTCTCTGTATACTTTGTTACTCTGTTCCTCAATAGTCAGGACCCCCACAGGACCACCACAGAGCAGCTACTATTAGGGAGGTGGGTCATTCTCAGCACTGCAGTGACACTGTGCCAGTGCGAGTGGATCAGACACAGCAATGCTGCTGGAACCCTGACTGTAAAGACTGTATTGCTGAATCAACAAAAATCTCTCTCTCTCTCTCTTTCTCTGTCTCTCTTTCTTTCTTTCTCTCTCTTTCTCTTTCTCTTTCTTTCTTTCTCTCTCTTTCTCTTTCTTTCTCTCTCTTTCTCTTTCTTTCTTTCTCTCTCTCTTTTTCTCTCTCTCTCTGTCTGTCTTACTCTGTCTCTCTCTTTTTCTCTCTCTCTCTTTCTTTCTTTCTCTCTCTCTCTCTCTCTCTCTCTCTCTCTCTCTCTCTCTCTCTCTCTCTCTCTTGTCCAGTCTGATCAATGATATTTTTTGTTACTTCATTCGAACAACACGGCTACAGAATGAACCAATAGAAATGCTCCAAATTAGGTAACTTCTATTGACTTCCATTGACAGTAGACTTTGTTGCCCCCTCCTCTAATATATCAGTAACCCTCTCAACTTTAGCTAGTATATAACATTCCTGCTGAGAATGATTCACCACCCAAATACTACCTGCTCTGTGGTGGTCCTGTGGGGGTCCTGTCCATTGAAGAACAGAGTAAAGAAAGTATACAGAGAAACTGATAAACTACAGTCAGTAAGTGTAGAACTACAAAGTGCTCCTACATAGATTTATTGTTATAATCATTAAAAAAACCCAAAAAACTATGAACTATACTTCATATTTTATCATCTAATGATTGAAAAAATATATAAAATATATAATAATATATTTATAACATATACATAACAATCCCTTATTAAAATTACACACAGTAGACTGTATTTATTTATTTATTTACTTTTTTTTTTTTTGCTGCTCCGCCCATTTCCTGTTCAGTAGACGCGTGTGGGCGTGGCCTCCCTGCGTGTGGGCGTGTGCTTGTCGTAGGTGGGCGTGCGCTGTAAGCGGAAGGAAAGGACGGTAAGATGGCCAGCGCAGATGCTACGACGCATTTGAGGATCTAAGAGCTCGATCGGGACGCGCACGAAGGAGTTAAGACGTTAAGACGCCTCGCTTGTTTGGTTTTGGGAGGAAAAGCCGCTGATCGGTGTCGCCGCCGCGAGAACATCGAAGATTCCAGCTATGAATAATAATAATAACATGGCTGCAGCCGTGCCGGAGCTGGTGGTGCGGGGACTCCACGCTGAGGAGGTGAGCTCAGACACGACCCAGCTCACTGACCCCACTTCAGGATGATGTTGTGTCCGTACAGCTGGTCAGACTCTGGCTGATAACTTTATAGGGTGGTGTGATAGTGTAGGAACAGTCATAGTAGTGGTGGTCTGTTAGCGTTAGCTGGCCTATGGACGATGGGTGGGCTCATCTCATCTCTTTTACTGTATCTAAATTCATCTCTTATTACGTAGAAGCTGTAAAATAAAGTCTATTTCATCACCGAGAGGTTACAGGGTAGGTAAAGTGGGAGGTCAGCTGCCTGGTCATAGTTACAGGGCTGTAGCTGTAACTTCTATATACTCTGTAAACACTGTATTGTTGTTGTTGTTGGTCTAATAGTTATAATAAAAGAATAATAGTTTCCTATCTTCCTCACTTTCTTAACTTTTGCCCCCTCTGTGGTGTCTCGTGACCGTGAGTCACGTCACACTGTCCGAGATTTACAGCTTCACTTCACCTCGACGCTGACTGACGTCACATCTCCTAGTATTGTTTTGCTGATCAGATTTGATTGGTTAGGTCTGACAGTCCTCATCATATGGCCACATGTTTTCTTTTCCTTTTCTTTTCTTTTACATGCTGCCCTGTTGCTTTTATGAAAGAAAAGGTGGTGAGTGGGATTGAGTACCACTTTAATAATAATAATAATAATAATAATAATAATAATAATAATTAGGCTGCTAATTAATGAAACAGTTAATTGATGAGCATCTCCCACAGGATGAAGCCAGGATCCTACGAGTGAAGGTCATTGCTGGAATCGGCCTGGCCAAGAAGGACATCCTGGGTGCCAGGTGAGTCCCATAAACACGCTGTTGTGTATCTGGTCTAGGATGTAGCTGTTGTTTATTTGTTGCAGCACCTGGTTTCCATAGGAGCAGATTATTAGGCGCGCTGCCTTCTGCCTTGACCGGGCCGTGTCGTCAGGTCCGGTCATCATTAGATTCTGAGTGAAACTGAACTCTTTTGTTTTCTTTTGTGCTTTTTGTCACTTTGGCGGTTTATGCTTGTGGTTTTCGGTGATGCTACCCCTTATCGCTACGCCACGGCAACACGCTCTCTGTTTGTTTTGACAGCACTTAAGCTAGACCCAAGCTATGAACACATGAAGAACCCATTCAAATTAACACCGGCACCAGCACTAGTATCTGAAGAAGAAGAGTTGTTAGAAGAAATCAGCACTTCTAGGAAAATGTCTACATGACAGCTAGTATAGTGTGTATATATATATGCCGTCTGCTAGTGGACTAGTATAGTGTATATATATATATGCCGTCTGCTAGTGGACTAGTATAGTGTGTGTGTATATATATATATATATATGCCGTCTGGTAGTGGACTAGTATAGTGTATATATATATATATGCCGTCTGGTAGTGGACTAGTATAGTGTGTGTATATATATATATATATGCCGTCTGGTAGTGGACTAGTATAGTGTATATATATATATGCCGTCTGGTAGTGGACTAGTATAGTGTATATATATATATGCCGTCTGGTAGTGGACTAGTGTAGTATATATATATGCCGTCCGGTAGTGGACTAGTATAGTGTATAGATATGGTAGTGGACTAGTATTGTGTGTGTGTGTGTGTATATATATATATATATATATATATATATATATATATATATATATATATATATATATATATATATATATATATATATATATATATATATGCCGTCTGCTAGTGGACTAGTGTAGTATATATATATGCCGTCCGGTAGTGGACTAGTATAGTGTATAGATATGGTAGTGGACTAGTATTGTGTGTGTGTGTATATATATATATGCCGTCTGCTAGTGGACTAGTGTAGTATATATATATGCCGTCCGGTAGTGGACTAGTATAGTGTATAGATATGGTAGTGGACTAGTATTGTGTGTGTGTGTGTATATATATATATATATATATATATATATATATATATATATATATATATATATATATATATATATATATATATATATATATATATATATATATATATATATGCTGTCTGGTGGTGTATATACGTCACATACATAGCGTTGATTGATATATACAGCCCAGTCCAAATGCACTGTAGCAGAGATGACTGACTGAGCATGTGTCCAGTTTGTATTCATATCCAGTTTGTTACAGTATATCCCATATCATTCACTTTTGTTTTGACGCCTAGTCCAGTGCTTTGTGTCAGGTTTGCCTTAAGAAGTTAGATATTATCTTCATGAGGTCAAACTAGTTCAATCTATTAGGAAACCTATGAATCCTCACCAGCATTAGTTGCAGTAACGCACTGTTTTGCAGCACAGCCACCCTGCAGTCTTCTGCTTTACCTCTATAAATAAGTCTGCATTATATGTACCAGTGATCCACAGGACTGCTTGTTGCTGTGCAGCTTCGACAAGCTCTTAACCTTCAGTTCTACATCTCTCCTTTCTCCTTTCCCTCTCTGAGGTGCGTCCAGTAGATGGCAGCATGATCAATAGTCTTTGCTGTCCTTGAGCGTGCCTCCTTTTCTCTTTTGACCTAAATAAAAGTGGCCAAGGTATGTGGTGATGTTCATGCCTGATCACAGTGTTTCTGCTAAGCTGTGTGCTTCTTTTCCTCGGTTCGAGTGAAAAAGCTCTGGCCATAAACGCTTGTTTCCGCCATAAACAGCAATATAATGAAGCAATCTATGGAAACAATTAGCAGCCTATCATTACTCTTGCGTAGTGGAACCTCCTATAATGTACACTGATTGTGTTTTTCCGTCATTAAAAAGACAACAAACCACAGAGTGAAACCCTCTGTTCAAGAGAAACTAGAGTCAGAACTGTTCACAGTGGTGGTGAATGGAACCAGACATCCACCTCTAAGAGCGCCCTCACAGAGAGTTATTACATGGTTATAACAATGGTTATCATTATTAGATAGTAGTTTACCTTCATCAACATGCTGAACTCAGGAGACAGGTGTAGGCTCTCTGGTCAGTTAGATAGTAAAATGAAGTGGCTATGTTTATGCTGTAGACGTGCTGACCCCTGGTTGCCGTCACCATCACTGTAAAGGTGTTTGAGTCTCTAGAATCAAGTATTTACACTAAACCACTCTGAGTAACTTTACATCCCAAACACTGAATTATGCAGATATGGCTGGAGTTCCCCTTTAACTGTACCGGTTCTGTCCCATTTTGCAGCTCAAACCAACACTCAAATATAGACATACAGCACTAAATGCACTCTAAGTGTAGTGTAGTATAGTATAGTATAGTATGATGCAGTGTAGTATAATGTAGTATAGTATAGTATGATGCAGTGTAGTATAATGTAGTGTAGTATAGTATAGTATAGTATGATGCAGTGTAGTATAATGTAGTATAGTATAGTATGATGCAGTGTAGTATAATGTAGTGTAGTATAGTATAGTATAGTATGATGCAGTGTAGTATAATGTAGAGTAGTGTAGTATAGTATGATGCAGTGTAGTATAATGTAGAGTAGTGTAGTATAGTATGATGCAGTGTAGTATAATGTAGAGTAGTGTAGTATAGTATGATGCAGTGTAGTATAATGTAGAGTAGTGTAGTATAGTATGATGCAGTGTAGTATAATGTAGTGTAGTGTAGTATAGTATGATGCAGTGTAGTATAATGTAGTGTAGTATAGTATAGTATGATGCAGTGTAGTATAATGTAGTGTAGTGTAGTATAGTATGATGCAGTGTAGTATAATGTAGTGTAGTGTAGTATAGTATGATGCAGTGTAGTATAATGTAGTGTAGTATAGTATAGTATGATGCAGTGTAGTATAATGTAGTGTAGTGTAGTATAGTATGATGCAGTGTAGTATAATGTAGAGTAGTGTAGTATAGTATGATGCAGTGTAGTATAATGTAGAGTAGTGTAGTATAGTATGATGCAGTGTAGTATAATGTAGAGTAGTGTAGTATAGTATGATGCAGTGTAGTATAATGTAGTTTAGTGTAATATAGTATGATGCAGTGTAGTATAATGTAGTGTAGTGTAGTATAGTATGATGCAGTGTAGTATAATGTAGTGTAGTGTAGTATAGTATGATGCAGTGTAGTATAATGTAGTGTAGTGTAGTATAGTATGATGCAGTGTAGTATAATGTAGTGTAGTGTAATATAGTATGATGCAGTGTAGTATAATGTAGTGTAGTGTAGTATAGTATGATGCAGTGTAGTATAATGTAGTGTAGTATAGTATGATGCAGTGTAGTATAATGTAGTGTAGTATAGTATAGTATGATGCAGTGTAGTATAATGTAGTGTAGTGTAGTATAGTATGATGCAGTGTAGTATAATGTAGTGTAGTATAGTATAGTATGATGCAGTGTAGTATAATGTAGTGTAGTGTAGTATAGTATGATGCAGTGTAGTATAATGTAGTGTAGTGTAATATAGTATGATGCAGTGTAGTATAATGTAGTGTAGTGTAATATAGTATGATGCAGTGTAGTATAATGTAGTGTAGTGTAGTATAGTATGATGCAGTGTAGTATAATGTAGTGTAGTGTAGTATAGTATGATGCAGTGTAGTATAATGTAGTGTAGTATAGTATAGTATGATGCAGTGTAGTATAATGTAGTGTAGTATAGTATAGTATGATGCAGTGTAGTATAATGTAGTGTAGTGTAGTATAGTATGATGCAGTGTAGTATAATGTAGTGTAGTGTAGTATAGTATGATGCAGTGTAGTATAATATAGTGTAGTGTAATATAGTATGATGCAGTGTAGTATAATGTAGTGTAGTGTAGTATAGTATGATGCAGTGTAGTATAATGTAGTGTAGTGTAGTATAGTATGATGCAGTGTAGTATAATGTAGTGTAGTGTAGTATAGTATGATGCAGTGTAGTATAATGTAGTGTAGTGTAATATAGTATGATGCAGTGTAGTATAATGTAGTGTAGTATAGTATAGTATGATGCAGTGTAGTATAATGTAGTGTAGTGTAGTATAGTATGATGCAGTGTAGTATAATGTAGTGTAGTATAGTATGATGCAGTGTAGTATAATGTAGTGTAGTGTAGTATAGTATGATGCAGTGTAGTATAATGTAGTGTAGTATAGTATGATGCAGTGTAGTATAATGTAGTGTAGTATAGTATAGTATAGTATGATGCAGTGTAGTATAATGTAGAGTAGTGTAGTATAGTATGATGCAGTGTAGTATAATGTAGAGTAGTGTAGTATAGTATGATGCAGTGTAGTATAATGTAGAGTGGTGTAGTATAGTATGATGCAGTGTAGTATAATGTAGAGTAGTGTAGTATAGTATGATGCAGTGTAGTATAATGTAGTGTAGTGTAATATAGTATGATGCAGTGTAGTATAATGTAGTGTAGTGTAGTATAGTATGATGCAGTGTAGTATAATGTAGTGTAGTGTAGTATAGTATGATGCAGTGTAGTATAATGTAGTGTAGTGTAGTATAGTATGATGCAGTGTAGTATAATGTAGTGTAGTGTAATATAGTATGATGCAGTGTAGTATAATGTAGTGTAGTGTAGTATAGTATGATGCAGTGTAGTATAATGTAGTGTAGTGTAGTATAGTATGATGCAGTGTAGTATAATGTAGTGTAGTGTAGTATAGTATGATGCAGTGTAGTATAATGTAGTGTAGTGTAGTATAGTATGATGCAGTGTAGTATAATGTAGTGTAGTATAGTATAGTATGATGCAGTGTAGTATAATGTAGTGTAGTGTAATATAGTATGATGCAGTGTAGTATAATGTAGTGTAGTGTAGTATAGTATGATGCAGTGTAGTATAATGTAGTGTAGTGTAATATAGTATGATGCAGTGTAGTATAATGTAGTGTAGTGTAGTATAGTATGATGCAGTGTAGTTAAATGTAGTGTAGTATAGTATAGTATAGTATGATGCAGTGTAGTATAATGTAGTGTAGTGTAGTATAGTATGATGCAGTGTAGTATAATGTAGAGTAGTGTAGTATAGTATGATGCAGTGTAGTATAATGTAGTGTAGTGTAGTATAGTATGATGCAGTGTAGTATAATGTAGTGTAGTGTAGTATAGTATGATGCAGTGTAGTATAATGTAGAGTAGTGTAGTATAGTATGATGCAGTGTAGTATAATGTAGTGTAATGTAGTATAGTATGATGCAGTGTAGTATAATGTAGTGTAGTGTAGTATAGTATGATGCAGTGTAGTATAATGTAGTGTAGTGTAATATAGTATGATGCAGTGTAGGATAATGTAGTGTAGTATAGTATGATGCAGTGTAGTATAATGTAGTGTAGTATAGTATAGTATGATGCAGTGTAGTATAACGTAGTGTAGTGTAGTATAGTATGATGCAGTGTAGTATAATGTAGTGTAGTGTAGTATAGTATGATGCAGTGTAGTATAATGTAGTGTAGTATAGTATGGTATGATGCAGTGTAGTATAATGTAGTGTAGTGTAGTATAGTATGATGCAGTGTAGTTAAATGTAGTGTAGTACAGTATAGTATAGTATGATGCAGTGTAGTATAATGTAGTGTAGTGTAGTATAGTATGATGCAGTGTAGTATAATGTAGTGTAGTGTAGTATAGTATGATGCAGTGTAGTATAATGTAGTGTAGTGTAGTATAGTATGATGCAGTGTAGTATAATGTAGTGTAGTGTAATATAGTATGATGCAGTGTAGTATAATGTAGTGTAGTGTAGTATAGTATGATGCAGTGTAGTATAATGTAGTGTAGTGTAGTATAGTATGATGCAGTGTAGTATAATGTAGTGTAGTGTAATATAGTATGATGCAGTGTAGTATAATGTAGTGTAGTATAGTATAGTATGATGCAGTGTAGTATAATGTAGTGTAGTGTAGTATAGTATGATGCAGTGTAGTATAATGTAGTGTAGTATAGTATGATGCAGTGTAGGATAATGTAGTGTAGTATAGTATAGTATGATGCAGTGTAGTATAATGTAGTGTAGTGTAGTATAGTATGATGCAGTGTAGTATAATGTAGTGTAGTGTAATATAGTATGATGCAGTGTAGTATAATGTAGTGTAGTATAGTATAGTATGATGCAGTGTAGTATAATGTAGTGTAGTGTAATATAGTATGATGCAGTGTAGTATAATGTAGTGTAGTGTAGTATAGTATGATGCAGTGTAGTATAATGTAGTGTAGTGTAATATAGTATGATGCAGTGTAGTATAATGTAGTGTAATGTAGTATAGTATGATGCAGTGTAGTATAATGTAGTGTAGTATAGTATAGTATGATGCAGTGTAGTATAATGTAGTGTAATGTAGTATAGTATGATGCAGTGTAGTATAATGTAGTGTAGTGTAGTATAGTATGATGCAGTGTAGTATAATGTAGTGTAGTATAGTATAGTATGATGCAGTGTAGTATAATGTAGTGTAATGTAGTATAGTATGATGCAGTGTAGTATAATGTAGTGTAATGTAGTATAGTATGATGCAGTGTAGTTAAATGTAGTGTAGTATAGTATAGTATGATGCAGTGTAGTTAAATGTAGTGTAGTATAGTATAGTATGATGCAGTGTAGTATAATGTAGTGTAATGTAGTATAGTATGATGCAGTGTAGTATAATGTAGTGTAGTATAGTATAGTATGATGCAGTGTAGTATAATGTAGTGTAATGTAGTATGGTATGATGCAGTGTAGTATAATGTAGTGTAGTGTAGTATAGTATGATGCAGTGTAGTATAATGTAGTGTAGTATAGTATAGTATGATGCAGTGTAGTATAATGTAGTGTAATGTAGTATAGTATAATGCAGTGTAGTATAATGTAGTGTAGTATAGTATAGTATGATGCAGTGTAGTATAATGTAGTGTAGTATGGTATGGTGCAGTGTAGTTAAATGTAGTGTAGTATAGTATAGTATGATGCAGTGTAGTATAATGTAGTGTAGTGTAGTATAGTATTATGCAGTGTAGTATAATGTAGTGTAGTGTAGTATAGTATGATGCAGTGTAGTATAATGTAGTGTAGTATAGTATAGTATGATGCAGTGTAGTATAATGTAGTGTAGTATAGTATAGTATGATGCAGTGTAGGATAATGTAGTGTAGTATAGTATAGTATGATGCAGTGTAGTATAATGTAGTGTAGTGTAATATAGTATGATGCAGTGTAGTATAATGTAGTGTAGTATAGTATAGTATGATGCAGTGTAGTATAATGTAGTGTAGTATGGTATGGTGCAGTGTAGTTAAATGTAGTGTAGTATAGTATAGTATGATGCAGTGTAGTATAATGTAGTGTAGTGTAGTATAGTATGGCGCAGTTCAGTATACCATGGTGTAGTATAGTGCAGTATAGTACGGTGTGATGCCGAGTAGTATAGTATGATGTAGCGCTGTACAGTATGTAATGATGTGATGTAATATAGTATGGTGCAATGCATTGTATTGTAGTGTAGTGTCATATGCAGTGTAGTTTAATTTAGTGCATTGTAGTGTAGTATAGTATGGTGTAGTGTTGTGCAGTGTAGTGTAGTATGGTGTAGTGTTGTGCCGTGTAGTGTAGTATAGTATGGTGTAGTGCAGTGTAGTGTGATATAGTATGGTGTAGTGCAGTGCAGTGTAGTGTAGTATAGTATGGTGTAGTGCAGTTCAGTGTAGTGTAGTATAGTATGGTGTAGTGTTGTGCAGTGTAGTGCAGTATGGTGTAGTGTTGTGCAGTGTAGTGCAGTATGGTGTAGTGTTGTGCAGTGTAGTGTAGTATAGTATGGTGTAGTGCAGTGTAGTGTAGTATGGTATGGTGTAGTGCAGTGTAGTATAGTATAGTATGGTGTAGTGCAGTGTAGTGTAGTATAGTATGGTGTAGTGCAGTGCAGTGTAGTATAGTATGGTGTAGTGCAGTTCAGTGTAGTGTAGTATAGTATGGTGTAGTGTTGTGCGGTGTAGTGCAGTGTAGTATAGTATGGTGTAGTGCAGTGTAGTGTAGTATAGTATGGTGTAGTGCAGTGTAGTGTAGTGTAGTATAGTATAGTGCAGTGTAGTGTAGTGTAGTAAAGTATGGTGCAGTGCAGTGTAGTGTAGTGTAGTAAAGTATGGTGATTTGTAGTGTCGTATGGTGCTTTGTAGCGTCATATGGTGCTGTCTAGTGTAATATAGTACATTGTAGTGTAGTATAGTATGGTGCAGTGTAGTATAGTATGATGTGGTGTAATATAGTATGGTGCAATGCATTGTAGTGTAGTGTGGTGCTTTGTAGTGTAGTGTTATATGGTGTAGTGTAGTGTAGTATAGTATGGTGTAGTGTTGAAGTGTAGTGTAGTATGATGTGACGTAATATAGTATGGTACAGTGCATTGTAGTGTAGTATAGTATGGTGCTTTGTAGTGTAGTGTCATATGGTGCAGTGTAGTATAGTATGATGTAGTGTTGTGCCGTGTAGTGTAGTGTAGTATAGTATAGTATTGTATGGTGCAGTGCAGTGCAGTGCAGTGCAGTGCAGTGTAGTGCAGTGTAGTGTAGTATAGTATAGTATTCTATGGTGTAGTGTAGTATAGTATAGTATAGTATAGTATAGTATAGTATAGTATAGTATAGTATTGTATGGTGCAGTGCAGTGTAGTGCAGTGCAGTGTAGTGCAGTGTAGTGTAGTATAGTATAGTATTCTATGGTGTAGTGTAGTATAGTATAGTATAGTATAGTATTGTATGGTGCAGTGCAGTGCAGTGCAGTGTAGTATAGTATAGTATAGTATAGTATAGTAAAGTATTGTATGGTGTAGTGCTGTGTAGTGTAGTATAGTATAGTAAAGTATTGTATGGTGTAGTGCAGTGTAGTGTAGTGTAGTATAGTATAGTACTAAATCTCTTATAAATGTCATGCTTGAACTGCTGATCCAGTATGTGACAGTAGTTTAAACCTGGAAGCTTTTCTTGGCTTTGTATACTTGAAAGATGAGATTGGCCACATATTGACGAAACAGTGTAAACACGAAGTTTTACACCACATCCTGACTGTGAAGAAACACGTACCCATCACTCTCTCCGCCTTCATTTGATTTCTGAGGAAGATCCGATGATGCTTTCGGGAAACCGCCGTCCGACTGGTCACTTAAGAAGTGCTTCTGAGGGGTCTCAATTAGGAAATTACTCAGGAAGGATGAAGCTACCGCCTCACAATTGTTTCTAAATATGTATTGATTTCCTGTGACTCAGTTTCAGGAATGTACTGCATTGTTCTGATTCATTTATAGCTTTTATGTTCTGATCTATGAGGCCAAAAACAGTCATAACTTGCGATGAAAATGAATGTAAAGAGGTTTAAATCCAAGTGATTCTGGACCATTTCTTATTGGTCCATTCATTAATCAACTTGATATACGTGAGTTAAAGAACAGCTGTCGTGTTCAAAGGATAAAGAAAAAATGGACAATATTTGATGTGTGAGATACTCTACTTGTAGAGGAAGAAGAAAAAAGGAAAACAGAAGCTTCTGTAACTAAACATTAGTTTGTTTAGAGCTACAGAAATAATGGGATTCCTAACAACCACCTGGAAGGTCTGGTAGACTGCCTAAACTGTCTGTAAGGATATGGATTAAGGATTTTTATGGACTAAATTGTATAAATTAAATTAAATTAACATCTTTTTCTGTGAAGAACTGTTTTATTTGAAGTCCATTATAAAGTGCTCAGTACTGAACACGATGACGCTATATTAGTTGTTGATGGTTCTCAGTAAAAATGTACTTAGAGGTTGTT